>CM051236.1:520662953-520709056 GCA_027917425.1 Gastrophryne carolinensis | reverse complement strand
CCTATGTGCCCTCCTCTCTCTCTTCCAGCCCTATGTGCCCTCCTCTCTCTATTCCAGCCCTATGTGCCCTCCTCTCTCTATTCCAGCCCTATGTGCCCTCCTCTCTCTATTCCAGCCCTATGTGCCCTCCTCTCTCTATTCCAGCCCTATGTGCCCTCCTCTCTCTATTCCAGCCCTATGTGCCCTCCTCTCTCTCTTCCAGCCCTATGTGCCCTCCTCTCTCTCTTCCAGCCCTATGTGCCCTCCTCTCTCTCTTCCAGCCCTATGTGCCCTCCTCTCTCTATTCCAGCCCTATGTGCCCTCCTCTCTCTCTTCCAGCCCTATGTGCCCTCCTCTCTCTCTTCCAGCCCTATGTGCCCTCCTCTCTCTCTTCCAGCCCTATGTGCCCTCCTCTCTCTATTCCAGCCCTATGTGCCCTCCTCTCTCTCTTCCAGCCCTATGTGCCCTCCTCTCTCTCTTCCAGCCCTATGTGCCCTCCTCTCTCTATTCCAGCCCTATGTGCCCTCCTCTCTCTCTTCCAGCCCTATGTGCCCTCCTCTCTCTCTTCCAGCCCTATGTGCCCTCCTCTCTCTCTTCCAGCCCTATGTGCCTCTCCTCTCTCTCTTCCAGCCCTATGTGCTCCTCCTCTCTCTCTTCCAGCCCTATGTGCTCTCCTCTCTCTCTTCCAGCCCTATGTGCTCTCTCTCTCTTCCAGCCCTATGTGCTCTCCTCTCTCTCTTCCAGCCCTATGTGCTCCTCCTCTCTCTCTTCCAGCCCTATGTGCCCTCCTCTCTCTATTCCAGCCCTATGTGCTCTCATCTCTCTCTTCCAGCCCTATGTGCCCTCCTCTCTCTCTTCCAGCCCTATGTGCTCTCCTCTCTCTCTTCCAGCCCTATGTGCTCCCCTCTCTCTATTCCAGCCCTATGTGCTCTCATCTCTCTCTTCCAGCCCTATGTGCTCCTCTCTCTCTTCCAGCCCTATGTGCTCTCCTCTCTCTCTTCCAGTCCTATGTGCTCTCATCTCTCTATTCCAGCCCTATGTGCTCTCATCTCTCTCTTCCAGCCCTATGTGCCCTCCTCTCTCTATTCCAGCCCTATGTGCTCTCATCTCTCTCTTCCAGCCCTATGTGCTCTCCTCTCTCTCTTCCAGCCCTATGTGCTCTCCTCTCTCTCTTCCAGTCCTATGTGCCCTCCTCTCTCTATTCCAGCCCTATGTGCTCTCATCTCTCTCTTCCAGCCCTATGTGCTCTCATCTCTCTCTTCCAGCCCTATGTGCCCTCCTCTCTCTCTTCCAGCCCTATGTGCCCTCCTCTCTCTATTCCAGCCCTATGTGCCCTCCTCTCTCTATTCCAGCCCTATGTGCTCTCATCTCTCTCTTCCAGCCCTATGTGCTCTCATGTCTCTCTTCCAGCCCTATGTGCCCTCCTCTCTCTCTTCCAGCCCTATGTGCCCTCCTCTCTCTATTCCAGCCCTATGTGCCCTCCTCTCTCTATTCCAGCCCTATGTGCCCTCCTCTCTCTCTTCCAGCCCTATGTGCCCTCCTCTCTCCATTCCAGCCCTATGTGCCCTCCTCTCTCTCTTCCAGCCCTATGTGCCCTCCTCTCTCTCTTCCAGCCCTATGTGCCCTCCTCTCTCTCTTCCAGCCCTATGTGCCCTCCTCTCTCTCTTCCAGCCCTATGTGCTCTCCTTCCTCTCTTCCAGCCCTATGTGCTCTCATCTCTCTCTTCCAGCCCTATGTGCTCTCCTCCCTCTCTTCCAGTCCTATGTGCTCTCCTTCCTCTTTCCAGCCCTATGTGCTCTCCTCTCTCTCTTCCAGTCCTATGTGCCCTCCTCCCTCTCTTCCAGCCCTATGTGCTCTCCTCTCTCTCTTCCAGCCCTATGTGCTCTCCTCTCTCTCTTCCAGCCCTATGTGTTCTCCTCCCTCTCTTCCAGCCCTATGTGCTCTCCTCTCTCTCTTCCAGCCCTATGTGCTCTCCTCTCTCTCTTCCAGCCCTATCTGCTCTCCTCTCTCTCTTCCAGCCCTATGTGCTCTCCTCTCTCTCTTCCAGCCCTATGTGCCCTCCTCTCTCTCTTCCAGCCCTATGTGCTCTCATCTCTCTCTTCCAGCCCTATGTGCCCTCCTCTCTCTATTCCAGCCCTATGTGCTCTCATCTCTCTCTTCCAGCCCTATGTGCTCTCCTCTCTCTATTCCAGCCCTATGTGCTCTCCTCTCTCTCTTCCAGCCCTATGTGCTCTCCTCTCTCTCTTCCAGTCCTATGTGCTCTCCTCTCTCTCTTCCAGCCCTGTGTGCTCTCCTCTCTCTCTTCCAGTCCTATGTGCTCTCCTCTCTCTCTTCCAGTCCTATGTGCTCTCCTCTCTCTCTTCCAGCCCTATGTGCTCTCATCTCTCTCTCTTCCAGCCTTATGTGCTCTCCTCTCTCTCTTCCAGTCCTATGTGCTCTCCTCTCTCTCTTCCAGCCCTATGTGCTCTCATCTCTCTCTTCCAGCCCTATGTGCTCTCCTCTCTCTCTCTTCCAGCCCTATGTGCTCTCCTCTCTCTCTTCCAGCCCTATGTGCTCTCATCTCTCTCTTCCAGCCCTATGTGCTCTCCTCTCTCTCTTCCAGCCCTATGTGCTCTCCTCTCTCTCTTCCAGTCCTATGTGCTCTCCTCTCTCTCTTCCAGCCCTATGTGCTCTCCTCTCTCTCTTCCAGTCCTATGTGCTCTCCTCTCTCTCTTCCAGTCCTATGTGCTCTCCTCTCTCTCTTCCAGTCCTATGTGCTCTCCTCTCTCTCTTCCAGCCCTATGTGCTCTCCTCTCTCTCTCTTCCAGCCCTATGTGCTCTCCTCTCTCTCTTCCAGTCCTATGTGCTCTCCTCTCTCTCTTCCAGCCCTATGTGCTCTCATCTCTCTCTTCCAGCCCTATGTGCTCTCATCTCTCTCTCTTCCAGCCCTATGTGCTCTCCTCTCTCTCTTCCAGTCCTATGTGCTCTCCTCTCTCTCTTCCAGCCCTATGTGCTCTCCTCTCTCTCTTCCAGTCCTATGTGCTCTCCTCTCTCTCTTCCAGTCCTATGTGCTCTCCTCTCTCTCTTCCAGCCCTATGTGCTCTCATCTCTCTCTCTTCCAGCCCTATGTGCTCTCCTCTCTCTCTTCCAGTCCTATGTGCTCTCCTCTCTCTCTTCCAGCCCTATGTGCTCTCATCTCTCTCTTCCAGCCCTATGTGCTCTCCTCTCTCTCTTCCAGCCCTATGTGCTCTCCTCTCTCTCTTCCAGCCCTATGTGCTCTCCTCTCTCTCTTCCAGCCCTATGTGCTCTCCTCTCTCTCTTCCAGCCCTATGTGCTCTCATCTCTCTCTTCCAGCCCTATGTGCTCTCCTCTCTCTCTTCCAGCCCTATGTGCTCTCATCTCTCTCTTCCAGCCCTATGTGCTCTCCTCCCTCTCTTCAAGTCCTATGTGCTCTCCTCTCTCTCTTCCAGCCCTATGTGCTCTCCTCTCTCTCTTCCAGCCCTATGTGCTCTCCTCTCTCTCTTCCAGCCCTATGTGCTCTCCTCTCTCTCTTCCAGCCCTATGTGCTCTCCTCTCTCTCTTCCAGCCCTATGTGCTCTCCTCTCTTTCTTCCAGCCCTATGTGCTCTCCTCTCTTTCTTCCAGCCCTATGTGCTCTCCTCTCTCTCTTCCAGCCCTATGTGCTCTCCTCTCTCTCTTCCAGCCCTATGTGCTCTCCTCTCTCTCTTCCAGCCCTATGTGCTCTCCTCTCTCTCTTCCAGTCCTATGTGCTCTCCTCTCTCTCTTCCAGCCCTATGTGCTCTCCTCTCTCTCTTCCAGCCCTATGTGCTCTCCTCTCTCTCTTCCAGCCCTATGTGCTCTCCTCTCTCTCTTCCAGCCCTATGTGCTCTCCTCTCTTTCTTCCAGCCCTATGTGCTCTCCTCTCTCTCTTCCAGCCCTATGTGCTCTCCTCTCTCTCTTCCAGCCCTATGTGCTCTCCTCTCTCTCTTCCAGTCCTATGTGCTCTCCTCTCTCTCTTCCAGCCCTATGTGCCCTCCTCTCTCTCTTCCAGCCCTATGTGCTCTCCTCCCTCTCTTCCAGCCCTATGTGCTCTCCTCTCTCTCTTCCAGTCCTATGTGCTCTCCTCTCTCTCTTCCAGCCCTATGTGCTCTCCTCTCTTTCTTCCAGCCCTATGTGCTCTCCTCTCTCTCTTCCAGCCCTATGTGCTCTCCTCTCTTTCTTCCAGCCCTATGTGCTCTCATCTCTCTATTCCAGCCCTATGTGCTCTCATCTCTCTCTTCCAGCCCTATGTGCTCTCCTCCCTCTCTTCCAGTCCTATGTGCTCTCCTCCCTCTCTTCCAGTCCTATGTGCTCTCCTCCCTCTCTTCCAGCCCTATGTGCCCTCCTCTCTCTCTTCCAGTCCTATGTGCTCTCCTCCCTCTCTTCCAGCCCTATGTGCTCTCCTCCCTCTCTTCCAGTCCTATGTGCTCTCCTCCCTCTCTTCCAGCCCTATGTGCCCTCCTCTCTCTCTTCCAGTCCTATGTGCTCTCCTCTCTCTCTTCCAGCCCTATGTGCTCTCCTCCCTCTCTTCCAGTCCTATGTGCTCTCCTCTCTCTCTTCCAGCCCTATGTGCTCTCTTCCCTCTCTTCCAGCCCTATGTGCTCTCCTCCCTCTCTTCCAGTCCTATGTGCTCTCATCTCTCTCTTCCAGCCCTATGTGCTCTCCTCTCTCTCTTCCAGCCCTATGTGCCCTCCTCTCTCTCTTCCAGCCCTATGTGCTCTCCTCTCTCTCTTCCAGCCCTATGTGCTCTCCTCCCTCTCTTCCAGTCTTATGTGCTCTCCTTCCTCTCTTCCAGCCCTATGTGCTCTCCTCTCTCTCTTCCAGCCCTATGTGCCCTCCTCTCTCTCTTCCAGCCCTATGTGCTCTCCTCTCTCTCTTCCAGCCCTATGTGCTCTCCTCTCTCTCTTCCAGCCCTATGTGCTCTCCTCCCTCTCTTCCAGTCCTATGTGCTCTCCTTCCTCTCTTCCAGCCCTATGTGCTCTCCTCTCTCTCTTCCAGCCCTATGTTCTCTCCTCCCTCTCTTCCAGCCCTATGTGCTCTCCTCTCTCTCTTCCAGCCCTATGTGCTCTCCTCCCTCTCTTCCAGCCCTATGTGCTCTCCTCTCTCTCTTCCAGCCCTATGTGCTCTCCTCTCTCTCTTCCAGCCCTATGTGCTCTCCTCTCTCTCTTCCAGTCCTATGTGCTGTCCTTGCTCTCTTCCAGTCCCTATGTGCTCTCCTCTCTCTCTTCCAGCCCTATGTGCTCTCCTCTCTCTCTTCCAGCCCTATGTGCTCTCCTCTCTCTCTTCCAGCCCTATGTGCCCTCCTCTCTCTCTTCCAGCCCTATGTGCTCTCCTCTCTCTCTTCCAGCCCTATGTGCTCTCCTCTCTCTCTTCCAGCCCTATGTGCTCTCCTCCCTCTCTTCCAGTCCTATGTGCTCTCCTTCCTCTCTTCCAGCCCTATGTGCTCTCCTCTCTCTCTTCCAGCCCTATGTTCTCTCCTCCCTCTCTTCCAGCCCTATGTGCTCTCCTCTCTCTCTTCCAGCCCTATGTGCTCTCCTCCCTCTCTTCCAGCCCTATGTGCTCTCCTCTCTCTCTTCCAGCCCTATGTGCTCTCCTCTCTCTCTTCCAGCCCTATGTGCTCTCCTCTCTCTCTTCCAGTCCTATGTGCTGTCCTTGCTCTCTTCCAGCCCTATGTGCTCTCCTCTCTCTCTTCCAGCCCTATGTGCTCTCCTCTCTCTCTTCCAGCCCTATGTGCTGTCCTTGCTCTCTTCCAGTCCTATGTGCTCTCCTCTCTCTCTTCCAGCCCTATGTGCTCTCATCTCTCTCTTCCAGCCCTATGTGCTCTCCTCTCTCTCTTCCAGCCCTATGTGCTCTCCTCTCTCTCTTCCAGCCCTATGTGCCCTCCTCTCTCTCTTCCAGCCCTATGTGCTCTCCTCTTTCTCTTCCAGCCCTATGTGCTCTCCTCCCTCTCTTCCAGCCCTATGTGCCCTCCTCCCTCTCTTCCAGTCCTATGTGCTCTCCTCTCTCTCTTCCAGCCCTATGTGCCCTCCTCCCTCTCTTCCAGTCCTATGTGCCCTCCTCCCTCTCTTCCAGTCCTATGTGCCCTCCTCCCTCTCTTCCAGCCCTATGTGCTCTCCTCTCTCTTCCAGCCCTATGTGCCCTCCTCTCTCTCTTCCAGCCCTATGTGCTCTCCTCTCTCTCTTCCAGCCCTATGTGCTCTCCTCTCTCTCTTCCAGCCCTATGTGCTCTCCTCTCTCTTCCAGCCCTATGTGCCCTCCTCTCTCTCTTCCAGCCCTATGTGCTCTCCTCTCTCTCTCTTCCAGCCCTATGTGCTCTCCTCTCTCTTCCAGCCCTATGTGCCCTCCTCTCTCTCTTCCAGCCCTATGTGCTCTCCTCTCTCTCTTCCAGCCCTATGTGCTCTCCTCTCTCTCTTCCAGCCCTATGTGCCCTCCTCTCTCTCTTCCAGCCCTATGTGTTCTCCTCCCTCTCTTCCAGCCCTATGTGCCCTCCTCTCTCTCTTCCAGCCCTATGTGCTCTCCTCTCTCTCTTCCAGCCCTATGTGCTCTCCTCCCTCTCTTCCAGCCCTATGTGCTCTCCTTCCTCTCTTCCAGCCCTATGTGCTCTCCTCCCTCTCTTCCAGCCCTATGTGTCCTCCTCTCTCTATTCCAGCCCTATGTGCCCTCCTGTCTCTCTTCCAGCCCTATGTGCCCTCCTCTCTCTCTTCCAGCCCTATGTGCTCTCCTCTCTCTCTTCCAGCCCTATGTGCCCTCCTCTCTCTCTTCCAGCCCTATGTGCCCTCCTCTCTCTCTTCCAGCCCTATGTGCTCTCCTCCCTCTCTTCCAGCCCTATGTGCTCTCCTCCCTCTCTTCCAGCCCTATGTGCTCTCCTCCCTCTCTTCCAGCCCTATGTGCTCTCCTCTCTCTCTTCCAGCCCTATGTGCTCTCCTCTCTCTCTTCCAGCCCTATGTGCCCTCCTCTCTCTATTCCAGCCCTATGTGCCCTCCTGTCTCTCTTCCAGCCCTATGTGCCCTCCTCTCTCTCTTCCAGCCCTATGTGCTCTCCTCTCTCTCTTCCAGCCCTATGTGCCCTCCTCTCTCTCTTCCAGCCCTATGTGCTCTCCTCTCTCTCTTCCAGCCCTATGTGCTCTCCTCTCTCTCTTCCAGCCCTATGTGCCCTCCTCTCTCTATTCCAGCCCTATGTGCCCTCCTCTCTCTCTTCCAGCCCTATGTGCTCTCCTCTCTCTCTTCCAGCCCTATGTGCCCTCCTCTCTCTCTTCCAGCCCTATGTGCTCTCCTCTCTCTCTTCCAGCCCTATGTGCTCTCCTCTCTCTCTTCCAGTCCTTTATGCTCTCCTCTCTCTCTTCCAGCCCTATGTGCTCTCATCTCTCTCTTCCAGCCCTATGTGCTCTCCTCTCTCTCTTCCAGCCCTATGTGCTCTCCTCTCTCTCTTCCAGCCCTATGTGCTCTCCTCTCTCTCTTCCAGCCCTATGTGCTCTCCTCCCTCTCTTCCAGTCCTTTATGCTCTCCTCTCTCTCTTCCAGCCCTATGTGCCCTCCTCTCTCTCTTCCAGCCCTATGTGCTCTCCTCTCTCTCTTCCAGTCCTATGTGCTCTCCTCTCTCTCTTCCAGCCCTATGTGCTCTCATCTCTCTCTTCCAGCCCTATGTGCTCTCCTCTCTCTCTTCCAGCCCTATGTGCTCTCCTCTCTCTCTTCCAGCCCTATGTGCTCTCATCTCTCTCTTCCGGCCCTATGTGCTCTCATCTCTCTCTTCCAGTCCTATGTGCTCTCCTCTCTCTCTTCCAGTCCTATGTGCTCTCCTTTCTCTCTTCCAGCCCTATGTGCTCTCCTCTCTCTCTTCCAGTCCTATGTGCTCTCCTCTCTCTCTTCCAGCCCTATGTGCTCTCCTCTCTCTCTTCCAGTCCTATGTGCTCTCCTCTCTCTCTCCAGTCCTATGTGCTCTCCTCTCTCTCTTCCAGTCCTATGTGCTCTCCTCTCTCTCTTCCAGCCCTATGTGCTCTCATCTCTCTCTCTTCCAGCCCTATGTGCTCTCCTCTCTCTCTTCCAGTCCTATGTGCTCTCCTCTCTCTCTTCCAGCCCTATGTGCTCTCATCTCTCTCTTCCAGCCCTATGTGCTCTCATCTCTCTCTCTTCCAGTCCTATGTGCTCTCCTCTCTCTCTTCCAGCCCTATGTGCTCTCCTCTCTCTCTTCCAGTCCTATGTGCTCTCCTCTCTCTCTTCCAGTCCTATGTGCTCTCCTCTCTCTCTTCCAGTCCTATGTGCTCTCCTCTCTCTCTTCCAGCCCTATGTGCTCTCATCTCTCTCTCTTCCAGCCCTATGTGCTCTCCTCTCTCTCTTCCAGTCCTATGTGCTCTCCTCTCTCTCTTCCAGCCCTATGTGCTCTCATCTCTCTCTTCCAGCCCTATGTGCTCTCCTCTCTCTCTTCCAGCCTTATGTGCTCTCCTCTCTCTCTCTTCCAGCCCTATGTGCTCTCATCTCTCTCTTCCAGCCCTATGTGCTCTCCTCTCTCTCTTCCAGCCCTATGTGCTCTCCTCTCTCTCTTCCAGCCCTATGTGCTCTCATCTCTCTCTTCCAGCCCTATGTGCTCTCCTCTCTCTCTTCCAGCCCTATGTGCTCTCATCTCTCTCTTCCAGCCCTATGTGCTCTCCTCCCTCTCTTCCAGTCCTATGTGCTCTCCTCTCTCTCTTCCAGCCCTATGTGCTCTCCTCTCTCTCTTCCAGCCCTATGTGCTCTCCTCTCTCTCTTCCAGCCCTATGTGCTCTCCTCTCTTTCTTCCAGCCCTATGTGCTCTCCTCTCTCTCTTCCAGCCCTATGTGCTCTCCTCTCTCTCTTCCAGCCCTATGTGCTCTCCTCTCTCTCTTCCAGCCCTATGTGCTCTCCTCTCTCTCTTCCAGCCCTATGTGCTCTCCTCTCTCTCTTCCAGCCCTATGTGCTCTCCTCTCTCTCTTCCAGTCCTATGTGCTCTCCTCTCTCTCTTCCAGCCCTATGTGCTCTCCTCTCTCTCTTCCAGCCCTATGTGCTCTCCTCTCTCTCTTCCAGCCCTATGTGCTCTCCTCTCTCTCTTCCAGCCCTATGTGCTCTCCTCTCTCTCTTCCAGCCCTATGTGCTCTCCTCTCTCTCTTCCAGCCCTATGTGCTCTCCTCTCTCTCTTCCAGCCCTATGTGCTCTCCTCTCTCTCTTCCAGTCCTATGTGCTCTCCTCTCTCTCTTCCAGCCCTATGTGCCCTCCTCTCTCTCTTCCAGCCCTATGTGCTCTCCTCCCTCTCTTCCAGCCCTATGTGCTCTCCTCTCTCTCTTCCAGTCCTATGTGCTCTCCTCTCTCTCTTCCAGCCCTATGTGCTCTCCTCTCTTTCTTCCAGCCCTATGTGCTCTCCTCCCTCTCTTCCAGCCCTATGTGCCCTCCTCTCTCTCTTCCAGCCCTATGTGCCCTCCTCTCTCTCTTCCAGTCCTATGTGCACTCCTCTCTCTCTTCCAGCCCTATGTGCTCTCCTCTCTCTCTTCCAGCCCTATGTGCTCTCTTCCCTCTCTTCCAGCCCTATGTGCTCTCCTCCCTCTCTTCCAGCCCTATGTGCTCTCCTCTCTCTCTTCCAGCCCTATGTGCCCTCCTCTCTCTCTTCCAGCCCTATGTGCTCTCCTCTCTCTCTTCCAGCCCTATGTGCTCTCCTCCCTCTCTTCCAGTCCTATGTGCTCTCCTTCCTCTCTTCCAGCCCTATGTGCTCTCCTCTCTCTCTTCCAGCCCTATGTGCCCTCCTCTCTCTCTTCCAGCCCTATGTGCTCTCCTCTCTCTCTTCCAGCCCTATGTGCTCTCCTCTCTCTCTTCCAGCCCTATGTGCTCTCCTCCCTCTCTTCCAGTCCTATGTGCTCTCCTTCCTCTCTTCCAGCCCTATGTGCTCTCCTCTCTCTCTTCCAGCCCTATGTTCTCTCCTCCCTCTCTTCCAGCCCTATGTGCTCTCCTCTCTCTCTTCCAGCCCTATGTGCTCTCCTCCCTCTCTTCCAGCCCTATGTGCTCTCCTCTCTCTCTTCCAGCCCTATGTGCTCTCCTCTCTCTCTTCCAGCCCTATGTGCTCTCCTCTCTCTCTTCCAGCCCTATGTGCTGTCCTTGCTCTCTTCCAGTCCTATGTGCTCTCCTCTCTCTCTTCCAGCCCTATGTGCTCTCCTCTCTCTCTTCCAGCCCTATGTGCTGTCCTTGCTCTCTTCCAGTCCTATGTGCTCTCCTCTCTCTCTTCCAGCCCTATGTGCTCTCATCTCTCTCTTCCAGCCCTATGTGCTCTCCTCTCTCTCTTCCAGCCCTATGTGCTCTCCTCTCTCTCTTCCAGCCCTATGTGCCCTCCTCTCTCTCTTCCAGCCCTATGTGCTCTCCTCTTTCTCTTCCAGCCCTATGTGCTCTCCTCCCTCTCTTCCAGCCCTATGTGCCCTCCTCCCTCTCTTCCAGTCCTATGTGCTCTCCTCTCTCTCTTCCAGCCCTATGTGCCCTCCTCCCTCTCTTCCAGTCCTATGTGCCCTCCTCCCTCTCTTCCAGTCCTATGTGCCCTCCTCCCTCTCTTCCAGCCCTATGTGCTCTCCTCTCTCTTCCAGCCCTATGTGCCCTCCTCTCTCTCTTCCAGCCCTATGTGCTCTCCTCTCTCTCTTCCAGCCCTATGTGCTCTCCTCTCTCTCTTCCAGCCCTATGTGCTCTCCTCTCTCTCTTCCAGCCCTATGTGCTCTCCTCTCTCTTCCAGCCCTATGTGCCCTCCTCTCTCTCTTCCAGCCCTATGTGCTCTCCTCTCTCTCTTCCAGCCCTATGTGCTCTCCTCTCTCTCTTCCAGCCCTATGTGCCCTCCTCTCTCTCTTCCAGCCCTATGTGTTCTCCTCCCTCTCTTCCAGCCCTATGTGCCCTCCTCTCTCTCTTCCAGCCCTATGTGCTCTCCTCTCTCTCTTCCAGCCCTATGTGCTCTCCTCCCTCTCTTCCAGCCCTATGTGCTCTCCTTCCTCTCTTCCAGCCCTATGTTCTCTCCTCCCTCTCTTCCAGCCCTATGTGTCCTCCTCTCTCTTTTCCAGCCCTATGTGCCCTCCTGTCTCTCTTCCAGCCCTATGTGCCCTCCTCTCTCTCTTCCAGCCCTATGTGCCCTCCTCTCTCTCTTCCAGCCCTATGTGCCCTCCTCTCTCTCTTCCAGCCCTATGTGCTCTCCTCTCTCTCTTCCAGCCCTATGTGCTCTCCTCTCTCTCTTCCAGCCCTATGTGCTCTCCTCTCTCTCTTCCAGCCCTATGTGCCCTCCTCTCTCTATTCCAGCCCTATGTGCCCTCCTGTCTCTCTTCCAGCCCTATGTGCCCTCCTCTCTCTCTTCCAGCCCTATGTGCTCTCCTCTCTCTCTTCCAGCCCTATGTGCTCTCCTCTCTCTCTTCCAGCCCTATGTGCCCTCCTCTCTCTCTTCCAGCCCTATGTGCTCTCCTCTCTCTCTTCCAGCCCTATGTGCTCTCCTCTCTCTCTTCCAGCCCTATGTGCTCTCCTCTCTCTCTCTTCCAGCCCTATGTGCTCTCCTCTCTCTATTCCAGCCCTATGTGCCCTCCTCTCTCTCTTCCAGTCCTTTATGCTCTCCTCTCTCTCTTCCAGCCCTATCTGCTCTCCTCTCTCTCTTCCAGCCCTATGTGCTCTCCTCTCTCTCTTCCAGCCCTATGTGCTCTCATCTCTCTCTTCCAGCCCTATGTGCTCTCCTCTCTCTCTTCCAACCCTATGTGCTCTCCTCTCTCTCTTCCAGCCCTATGTGCTCTCCTCTCTCTCTTCCAGCCCTATGTGCTCTCCTCTCTCTCTTCCAGCCCTATGTGCCCTCCTCTCTCTATTCCAGCCCTATGTGCCCTCCTGTCTCTCTTCCAGCCCTATGTGCTCTCCTCTCTCTCTTCCAGCCCTATGTGCTCTCCTCTCTCTCTTCCAGCCCTATGTGTTCTCCTCCCTCTCTTCCAGCCCTATGTGCCCTCCTCTCTCTCTTCCAGCCCTATGTGCTCTCCTCTCTCTCTTCCAGCCCTATGTGCTCTCCTCCCTCTCTTCCAGCCCTATGTGCTCTCCTTCCTCTCTTCCAGCCCTATGTGCTCTCCTCCCTCTCTTCCAGCCCTATGTGCCCTCCTCTCTCTATTCCAGCCCTATGTGCCCTCCTGTTTCTCTTCCAGCCCTATGTGCTCTCCTCTCTCTCTTCCAGCCCTATGTGCTCTCCTCTCTCTCTTCCAGCCCTATGTGCTCTCCTCTCTCTCTTCCAGCCCTATGTGCTCTCCTCTCTCTCTTCCAGCCCTATGTGCTCTCCTCTCTCTTCCAGCCCTATGTGCCCTCCTCTCTCTCTTCCAGTCCTATGTGCTCTCCTATATCCCAGTCCTTTCCTCCGTCCTGTCTGTCCCGGTGCTCTATAGGTGCATCATTGTGTGTTCTAGTGCTTATTGTCTTCTCCTCCCTCTGTTCCAGTTCCCTTTGCTCTCCTCTATCTCAGTGCTCCCTGATCTCTTCTGTATCCCAGCACTTACTGTGCTCTCTATCACAGTGCTCACTGTGCCTTTGCCTGCCTGCCCGGTACTCACTGTGCTCTCCCCTGTATGGTCAGTGCTGCCTTATTGTCACCTCTATCTCAGTGTTCATGGCACTTCCCTCTGTATGTCCCAGTGCTCTCAGTGCTCTCAGTGTTGTTCTCTATCTCAGTGCTGTTCTCTATCTCAGTGCTGTTCTCTATGTCAGTGCTCCCTGTTCTCTTGTCTGTCTGTATCAGTGCTGATGCTGTGATCTCTCCTGTTTATGAGGGTTAAGTGAGGTTATCATGTTACTTTCACTTTTCACTTCTTGTAAATCAGTTGTTAGTAATTTGGGTGTGACTGGTTAGATCACATTAACTGATAATATAATATAACATCCGCCATATAAAAGGATTGACATATATAATATAATAAGCTCCCTGCTCCAGGCTTTATATACAGGTTTCTGCAGCTCCGCTGTATCTTCTGGGATCCCTCTCGCGATAATGTCGTCCCTAATGAGTGGCCGCAGATTTCTCAGAAGCTTCTCATCCCCCAGGTTTCCAGCAACACTAACATGAACCCTTTAAATTCAACACTGCAAACCCTCCAAAGAAACAAAGGCCCTTATTTAACAAGGGATAGCGCCAGGTAGCGACTGGTGAGCGAACGAGAACGCCGGCTCCCCACCACAATCACACATTTATCAAGCCGATCCTGCTTAGCGACTGAGATAGTGCCATATAGCGACTCATTCATCATTATTCCAGCCTCAGCCCACAGCGCCAGCGTCCGACCTTGAACAGCGACAGGTATGACCTCTCGCTACCTGGCGCTCTCCAATGCATTTCAATGGAACAATCTTTCAATATTAATAATTCATTGTTTTTTTTTTTTTGTTTTTTTAAATGTGAAAAATTCTGTGACCACTTCTGCCATTTTTAATAATTTTTTTAAGGTAAAAAAAAAAAAAAAAATTGTGCACAATTGATATTACAGGTCTGATATTAATGTATTCATATTACAAAATGTTTTTAAAAACGTTTTTTTTTGGTTTCCAAAAATATGGTTGTTTGGGGGTTAAAAAACTACTTTTAAGCCATCGCCGCCAGCGCTCTGGGGTTTAAACAAGCATTTCACAGCGCGAGAATTTTTGGAGCGTGATTTTTTAATGAATATGGTGGGAGCCGGTCGCTATGGCCATTCGCTGTCATGCGCTCCCATACAGCGCGGAACCTGTCAAATAGCGACTCCTCACCCAATATTCAACATTACCGCACACCGACTGAGTCGCTATCAACAACCGAACAACGGCCAAGCACAGCGACTACTAGCGGGCGCTGTGAAAATACCGCTACTGTCGCTCATCTGTCGCTACCTAGCGCTATTAATGAATCGGCCTCAAAGTGTAAACGCTCTACAGTGTAATCCGTACGGTGCGCGATCCTGGGCGGTCTCAATCCCGTGTAAATCCAGAGAAGGTAGGTGATCCGCACTCCATAACAGGAAAATCATTCCTTTTATTTCCATTTATATTTAAAAACATCTCCATAGAAATAAGACAAACCGTAAAAAAAATAATGTTTGACTGACCTGAGCTCCAGTCGAAAGTCCGGGGGTTAGGACCAATGGGGGGCACGGGCGGAGGTCACCGGGGGGGGGGGGAGGTTATTTAATGGGCCTGGCATCCCCTGCCCCGCCCCCCTCTGACCTCCGACTCCCTCAGCCCCGGACCAGCTGTCCCTCTCGCCCTCTTTTGTTTGTTACGTAGTGGGATTGTATGGGAAATGTTTTTATAAAAAAAAGTTCAAGTTTATATATATATATCGGGGTTATCAGAAAGAACCGATACTTTCAAATATCACAATATTTCATTGATTATCACAATATTAGTATTGAATCAATATATGTTTGAATCAATCTTTTACAAATAAATGCAGGTGAAAATCCCGCTCTCCAGCTCTTTTTTTTTTTTGGCGGCGGGAAGTGGGAACACAGTGCGATTAGTAGAACTTGACTCAGAGGCCGATTCATTAATAGCGCCAGGTAGCGACAGTTGAGCGACCGTAGCGGTATTTTCACAGCGCCCGCTAGTAGTCGCTGTGCTTGGCCGTTGTTCGGTTGTTGATAGCGACTCAGTCGGTGTGCAGAATTTTCACATTAAAAAAAAAAAACATTAAAGTGGACCAACACCCAGGGGGGATCTATAAGATTCCCGGACCAATCAGATCCCTCCCCGCGGGGCATCCGAAATCGGGAAACCCCCCAGGGAGCCCACAATCCTCACCTTACCAGCGATCCAACGGCGCATGCGCGAGACGCGGCCACGTCTCTCGCTTCCCTCTAGCAGGGCGCGCTCCCGCGCCGGCCGTTTTGTGAACGCGCTCCCTGTTAGAGGGAAGCGAGAGACGCAGCCAATGACAGCGCTCTGGTATGCGCGTCCAAGCGGCTTTGGACGCACATACCAGAGCGGCTTTGAGCGCTGTCATTGGCCGGACGAGGTCACGTGGGAGCGGGGAGAGGTGAGTTTTTGCGGCGATCGGGGGGGTTTCACACAGCGGGGCCGATCGGGGTGCCCCACCTAAGTGGACCAACACCCAGGATAGTCAAAATCCTGGGTGTTGGTCCACTTTAATAACAATTAATTATGAATATTTAAATTTCACCAGTCGCTACCTGTCGCTATTCCTTCATAAATAAGGGCCCAAGTGCTATACAACATACATTGTGATATGCCTACTAGTATGTTGTATAGCACTTGTGCCCTTATTCATCAAGCGATAGCGCCAGGTAGTGTCCGAAGAGCGCCAGGTAGCGGTAGCTAACGGCGACTACCGACTCAAGTACGCCCGGCGGCGGTCACAATGACGCATTTATCAAGCAAAATGAGGCTAGCGCCGGCGAGAGCGACGGCTAGCGCGGCATTCATCATGAAGCCGCCTGGACCGAACAGCGCCGCTGCAAATTCCCTCACAGCGCCAGGTATGAGCTGTCGCTCCCTGGCGATGTCCAATGGATTTCAATGGAGCAATCTATAATAATTCCTAATTAATTGGTAATAATTTTTTTTTACATTTTTTAATGTCAAAAAATCGGAGACCACTTCTGCAATGTTAGGATTTATTTTTAAGTCAAAAAAAAAAAATTTGTGCAGAATTGATCTAACAGGTCTGATATTAATGTATTCATATTACAAAATGATTCCAAAAACATGTATAATGTTACATTCAAAAAATATGGTTGTTTAGGGGTTAAAAACTAGTTAATACACATCGCCGCCAGCGCTCTGGGGTTTAAACAAGGAATGGACAGCGACAGCACATTCGGAGCGTGATTTTTTGATGAATATGAAGCTAGCCGTTCGCTCTGGCCATTCGTTGTCAGGCGCTCACATACAACGCTGAACCTGTGAAACAGCGACCCCCCAGCCCGTATTCAACATTACCGCACACCGACTGAGTCGCTGTCATCAAGCAAACGCCGGCCAAGCACAGCGAATACTGGCTGGCGCTGAAAAAATCACTCTACAGTCGCTCATCTGTCGCTACCTGGCGCTATTGATGAATCGGCCTCTTGGTATCTATATCGCATCTGACATTTCATTTGGTTGCACTTTATCGTGCACTTTGCACAGTTTTTGCAGAACCAGAGAATTTTTTTTTTTTTTTTTTGTGTCTTTACTTTCACTTTAATTGACCGCATTCATCATGATATTTGTATTTGTTGTATTAGAGCCATAACATTAAGTCCTCCTTTTCCAACACCTTTTTAAATGTTTTTTAAACTTTTGTCAGTCCTGTAGATGTTTTTAATAAAGGCGCGGTATATGAATGTTTAAACTACTGTGTGCGGCTCACTTTGATGAAGGCTGTTGGGACTGTGCTGGCAGCGCCACCTTTCCTGTTTGTGTAACATTGTGGCCCTTATTTATGAAGGAATAGCGCCAGGTAGCGACTGGTGAGCGGCCGGTAATGACGCTCACCGCCACGAGAACGCCGGCTCCCCAACGCAATCACACATTTATCAAGCCGATCCTGCTTAGCGACTGAGATAGCGCCATATAGCGACTCATTCATCATTATTCCAGCCTCACCCCACAGCGCCAGCGTCCGACCTTGAACAGCGACAGGTATGACCTCTCGCTACCTGGCGCTCTCCAATGCATTTCAATGGAACAATCTTTAAATATTTATAATTAATTGTTATTAATTTTTTTTTTTTTTTTTTTTTTTAAATGTGAAAAATTCTGTGACCACTTCGGCCATTTTAGAAAAAAAAATTAGTACAGAATTGATATTACAGGTCTGATATTATTGTATTCATATTACTATATTATTTAAAAAACTTTTTTTTGGTTTCCAAAAATATGGTTGTTTGGGGGTTAAAAAACTACTTTTAACCCATCGCCGCCAGCGCTCTGGGGTTTAAACAAGCATTTCACAGCGCCAGAATTTTTTGAGCGTGATTTTTTGATGAATATGGTGGGAGCCGGTCGCTCTGACCAGTCGCTATCATGCGCTCCCATACAGAGCGGAACCTGTCAAATATCGACTTGTCACCTTGTACATTTATCAAAATGATTCCGGTGAGCGACTCTAACAGCGCCATGTAGCGTCCGATTCATCATCACAGACGGCTCAGTGTATAACGCCGGCGCTCTGGCTTCCACCTGGTTCACCATTCGCTACCTGTCGCTCTCCCATACATTTCAATGGACGTTACTTTTCTTCTCTTTAAACAGGGTTTTCTTTTAATGTTTTTTTTTTTTACTTATCAAATCATCATGTGACGTCTCCTGTATTTAAATACATTTTTGAAAACTTTTTATATTTTTTATATTTTTATGCAGAATTGTCATTACAGGTCTGGTATTAAAGTGTTAATGTCATAATGTAATAACAATGTCATTCAATGTGTTTTCGTTTTGTTACTGGTGGATATGTGATCAGAAACAGACTTTAACCACACGGCGTCTGGCGCTCTGGGCTACAGCGACACAATATTGAGCGCCGGCACTGTGTGAGGCTGTTTTTTTGATGAATACGGTTTGAGTCGCTCACACTGACCAGTTGCTCCTGTGTAGCTCTGTACTGGTGTTACAGCGACTAACACATCAAATTCATCAATGCTGGCAATGTTACTACAGCGAATGAGGCGCTCTGTAATAGCGACTCACGGCCGGTACCTGGCGCTAGTAATGAATCAGCCTGAAAGTCATTTTCTTCGGAACCTGGCTTCATTTACTAGTGGATTTTAACCCGTGATTACCTGGAGATTATAACCTTCTGGATCTATGAGGCCGATTCAGTAATAGCGCCAGGTAGCGACAGTTGAGCGACTGTAGCGGTATTTTCACAGCGCCCGCTAGTAGTCGCTGTGCTTGGCCGTTGTTCGGTAGTTGATAGCGACTCAGTCGGTTTGCGGTAATGTTGAATACGGGGTGACGAGTCGCTATTTGACAGGTTCCGCGCTGTATGGGTGCGCATGATAGCGACTGGCCATAGCGACCGGCTCCCACCATATTCATTAAAAAATCACGCTCAAAAAATTCTGGCGCTGTGAAATGCTTGTTTAAACCCCAGAGCACTGGCGGCGATGTGTTAAAAGTCGTTTTTTAACCCCCAAACAACCATATTTTTGGAAACCCAAAAAAAAAATAATAATAATAATAATTTAGTAATATGAATTCATTAATATCAGACCTGTAATATCAATTCTGTACAATTATTTCTTTTTCCCTTAAAAAAAAAATTATCTAACATTGCAGAAGTGGTCACAGAATTTTTCACATTAAGAAAAAAAAAAAAACATTAATAACAATTAATTATGAATATTTAAAGATTGTTCCATTGAAATGCATTGGAGAGCGCCAGGGAGCGAGAGGTCATACCTGTCGCTGTTCAAGGTCGGACGCTGGCGCTGTGGGCTGAGGCTGGAATAATGATGAATGAGTCGCTATATGGCGCTATCTCAGTCGCTAAGCAGGATCGGCTTGATAAATGTGTGATTGTGGTGGGGAGCCGGCGTTCTCGTGGCGGGGCCCGTCATTACCGGCCGCTCACCAGTCGCTACCTGGCGCTATCCCTTCATAAATAAGGGCCTTTGTTTAATTGCTGCTTCTAACAGAATCGGGATATATCGCACCGTCAGACATGTATCGTGATATCTATTGTATTGCCAGATTCTCGCCAATTCTCATCCCTAATATATATATATATAGTTAAACAATTGGTATTTATGGTCTTAATAAAAAAAAAGTACGAAATGCTTGGGTAATATATATATATAAGAGAGAAAGTGGGGGGGGGGGGGGGGGGGGGGAGTAGTTTGTCTTATATCTGTATGATACGTTAGTGTTACTTTACTGTAATTGTTTGTATGGTTTGTATGTTCGTGTTGTCACAGTCGGTGTGCGGTCTGCTTCCCTGTTCCGGGTCTGGGGGGGGAGGTATTGGGAATATACATTGTGCAGAGAGGCGGCTGTTCCGGGTCTGGGGGGGAGGTATTGGAAATATACATTGTGCAGAGAGGCAGTTGTTCCGGTTGAAATGAGTCAGGCGTGCCAGAGGGATGGCTAGATATGGGAGGAGAGCTACATTTAAAGCGGACCAAAACCCACCGAACTCGTGAAATACATTTGGCCATAGTCCCTGTGAATATTCTCTTCTTCGTGTAGAACTAGAAATGGAGATTCGCCTTTTTTCCAATCGCTCTGCAACACCCCGTTTTTTTTCTGTCCCTCTCTGTGATGTCAGGTCGTTGGATTTGTGTGGCCATGACATCATTGCCACACACAGAGCCAAGTAATAGTAGGAAGAATGAACACTCATTATACGTGATTGGCAGGCTGATTTATTACTAGCGCCAGGTAGCGACAGATGAGCGTCTGTAGCGCGGATTTCAGAGCGCCCGCTAGTAGTCGCTGTGATCGGCCGTGGATCATTGTTTCAGAGCGCCTCAGTCGCTGGCCAGCATTGATGAATATGATACGTGAGTCGCTATACTACACTGTATGTGAGCTCAGTGCGACTGACTGACACCACATTCATCAAAAAAACAGCGCCGGCGCTCGAAATCATGTAATTGTAGCCCCATAGCGCCAGATGTTGTGTGATTAAAGTCTGTTTATGAACATGTATCCACCAGCAACAAAGCGAAAACACATGGAATGATATTGTTACATTATAACATGTAACACTTTAATACCAGACATGTCAGGACAATTCTGCCTAAAAATATTATTATTCAAAAAAGTTTTCATAAATGTCATTTCCTTGCCCAGGAAACATGTCAGAAGGTTTTTTAGGGAAAAAAAAAAATTGGGATCAGGAAAGGGATTTAAGGATCGTCCATAGAGATGTATGGGAGACGCCAGGTAGCGACAGGTAAGACGTGGCGCTGTGAAAGGGATTTAAGGATCGTCCATAGAGATGTATGGGAGACGCCAGGTAGCGACAGGTAAGACGTGGCGCTCTGCAAGGCTGAAAGCCGGCGCTGTACGCTGAGCCTGGGATAATGATGAATCGGACGCTACATGGCGCTGTTCCAGTTGCTCACCAGATTCGGCTTCATAAATGTGTAATTGCTGCCGTGTCCGGCGTTCACCTGACGCTACCTGGCGCTGTACAGGCACTACCTCGTGCTATACCTTCATGAATAAGGCCCATAGACTGAACGCCGGCGCTGTACGCAGAGCCTGGGATCATGATGAATCGGACGCTACATGGCGCTGTTCCAGTCGCTCACCAGATTCGGCTTCATAAATGTGTAATTGCTGCCGTGTCCAGCGTTCACCCGACGCTACCTGATGCTACCTGACGCTACATGGCGCTACCTGATGCTACATGGCGCTACATGGCACTACCTGATGCTACCTGGCACTACCTGACGCTACATGGCGCTACATGGCGCTACCTGATGCTACCTGCGGCTACCTGCCGCTACCTGCCGCTTACAAGGCAATACCTGACGCTATCCTTTCATGAATAAGAATGACATCAGATGACATATAGAAAGACATATAAGCAAGGTGAACAGTAAATTTTTTTTTTTTTTAAACGAGCGCTAGGTGGCGCGTTTATATGGCGGTGCCCATAGAGAGATATAGAGACTATGGCCGGCAAGTTCATACGTCTATGCCAGGCACAGAGCCTCCCAGGGTTAGTCCTATGGGCGCAACACCAAGTTCATCACCTTGTAATAGATGCAAGTAGCAGAGAAAGCAAACAGGGAGACGAGGCTTACAGGTGGATAACAGCAGGAAGACTCAGGGCTTTATTCATCAAGGGATCATAATAATAATAATAATAATAATAATAATAATAAAATAATTATAATATAATAATAAGCTTAATAATATAATAATTATAATATAATAATAATATTAATAATAATAATAATAATAATAAAATAATTATAATATAATAATAATAATAATAATAATAATAATAATAATAATAATAATATAATTATAATATAATAGTAATATAATAATTATAATATAATAATAAGATTAATAATATAATTAGAATATAATAATAATATTAATAATAATAATAGCATATTGATTCATCAAGGGATAGCGGCAGCTATTGCCTTGTAAGCAACAGGTAGCGGCAGGTGAACGCCGGGCGCTGTACGCAATACCACATTTATGAAGGCGAGTCTGGTGAGCGACTCTAACAGCAACATGTAGCAACCGATTCATCATCACAGACGGCTCAGCGTATAGCGCTGGCGCTGTGGCTTCCAGAGAGCCTGGTATTACCTGTCGCTACCTGTCGCTCTCCCATACATTTCAATGGACGGTACTTTTCTTCTCTTTAAACAGGGTTTTCTTTTTCTTTTTTGTATTTAATTTTTTTTTTGAATCAAATCATCGTGTGACCTCTCCTGTATTTAAATACATTTTTGAAAACTTTTTTGATTTTTTTATATTTTTATGCAGAATTGTCATTACAGGTCTGGTATTAAAGTGTTATAACAATGTCATTCCGTGTGTTTTCCCTTTGTTACTGGTGGATATGTGTTCAGAAACAGACTGTAATGACACGGCGTCTGGCGCTCTGGGCTACAGCGACACAATTTTGAGCGCCGTGTGAGGCTGTTTTTTTTTTTATGAATATGGTTTGAGTCGCTCACACTGACCAGTGGCTACCATTCGCTCCCATATAGCTCTGTACAGGTGTTATAGCGACTCATACATCAAATTCATCAATACACTGTATCAGTATAAACAACAACCGCAAACGGGACGCCCAGAGAGGCACCGAATGTTCCTCAATAATCAATCATCCAAAATCACATCAGTATAATCATTTGTAATTTATTAATATGTCAAAAAGACTACAAACATGTGACAGACGCTCTGCCTTTTGGGTGTCATCACTATTCAGTTGCCCACCGGGTCATTCACTGGCCTTTTCTTATGCCCTTATTCATCAAGCGATAGCGCCAGGTAGTGTCTGACGAGCGCCAGGTAGCGGCAGCTAACGGCGACTACCGACTCAAGTACGCCCGGCGGCGGTCACAATGACGCATTTATCAAGCAAAATGAGGCTAGCGCCGGCGAGAGCGACGGCTAGCGCGGCATTCATCATGAAGCCGCCTGGACCGAACAGCGCCGCTGCAAATTCCCTCACAGCGCCAGGTATGAGCTGTCGCTCCCTGGCGATGTCCAATGCATTTCAATGGAGCAATCTATAATTATTCATGATTAATTGGTATTAATTTTTTTTTAAATTTTTTTAATGTCAAACAATCGGAGACCACTTCTGCAATGTTAGGATTTATTTTTAAGTCAAAAAAAAAAAAAAAAAAATATGTGCAGAATTGATCTAACAGGTCTGATATTAATGTATTCATATTACAAAATGATTCTAAAAACATGTATAATGTTACAATCAAAAAATATGGTTGTTTAGGGGTTAAAAACTAGTTAATACACATCGCCGCCAGCGCTCTGGGGTTTAAACAAGGAATGGACAGCGACAGCACATTCGGAGCGTGATTTTTTGATGAATATGAAGCTAGCCGTTCGCTCTGGCCATTCGTTGTCAGGCGCTCACATACAACGCTGGACCTGTGAAACAGCGACCCCCCAGCCCGTATTCAACATTACCGCACACCGACTGAGTCGCTGTCATCAAGCTAACGCCGGCCAAGCACAGCGAATACTGGCTGGCGCTGAAAAAATCACGCTACAGTCGCTCATCTGTCGCTACCTGGCGCTATTGATGAATCGGCCTCCCCATTAGGTTCCAGACAATGTCATTGTAGTTTGGATTGTATTATAAACTGCCATTGTGTTGATTGATTACGTCACAGGCAATGGCATTGTTCGGATTGAGTGTATTACAGACGTCTCTATTGTGTTGCTGATTGCGTCACCGGCAGAGTTGAGGGATTGTGTGCCCTGCTGCTATTGGTCGGTGTGTGTGTCATGCAATGGAGACTTGTGTATATAAGGCCCAGTGTGGCACTAATAAAGACACTTCACCTTCACCCTCAATACTGAGTTCTGTCTCTTATTGGGGGAAACGCTATATTACAATTCACTAGCCCTTGTAAGGGCTGTTCCTGTTTCCTCACGGACGACTCTGGAATTCCAGCAGCACCTCTTACGATTGGGAAAAGGACGTCTCGGGCGGTGAAGCCCTCCGGCGATAAGGGTTATCGCTACATAACCTCACAGACATAGACATAACCTCGAAACAATCACAATCTTAAAAAACATTTATACACAAAAAATATATAAAAAACTTGGGAGGCTATAACAAAATCGACACTCTTGCACTGCCACACCTTGGGGCGCCCTGCTGAACCGGAAGCTAAATATATATATATATATATAAGGAAAGAAAAAAACGCACCAGCTAGTGTCAAAGTACCTAATAGTAACTGGTGCGCCTGGCTGGCAAGAAATTACAATAATCTCCGGAGCATGGGATCCCACAAGACCCCAAAACAATGCCTAACCAAACAACTGGCACCACCACATACTCTTATAACAAAATATATTCCATTTATTATTCATCCAATACAAAAAAAGTTTAAAAACAATTAAAAACACACATCTCAGGAGGGGGAGGACTACAAGAACACATGTATGCCTAGTACATCTATATACATACAATTATTAACCCCGTGTTATCTTCAAAGACATCAGTATACAATATCAACCAGCTTATATAATGTGTCTAATCTATCCTATATACAATCCTATTTTATACAAATATACATCAGTAAAGTGCAATCCAGTGCTATCAGTATCACTCTACCCTAAAGAAGACACCGAGGGGGAAAAGACATAGAAAAACAGTGCAGTAAATCATAACATGTGCTATGTGTACTTCACCAGGCAGACATGCGCCGAGCGCCTCACCCCGTCCCAGCCAGCCAACGCGTTTCGTAACGGACCTCCCGTTACTTCATCTGGGCCACAAGTATAGACCGTCTGTCCCCCCCTGTGTCCCCTAAATACTCCTCCAGCATCATAATAGAAAATTAGATGAAGTAACGGGAGGTCCGTTACGAAACGCATTGGCTGGCTGGGACGGGGTGAGGCGCTCGGCGCATGTCTGCCTGGTGAAGTACACATAGCACATACAATCGTTAGAAAGGTCCGGGGTTACGCTCCCCCGTATGTCTATCTTGGATCTCTGACTATAACCACACCATTGATTAAAATTACATTACATTTATTAAACAATTTTCTAAAATTCCATTGATTCAGTTATACTTTTGACATACAAAAAATGCTCTATTATTCTAATACATCCAGTTGTCTGACCATTGTCACATGTTCTAAAAGGTACCTTTCAGGTGGGCAGACATGTTTCGCCTTATGACAAGGCTTTATCAATGCCCTTTTCACCTGAGGAAAATAAATATTGAAAAATAAATTTTAGAAGCATTTTCTCTTGTAACGAATGTATATACCACATTATATTAATTCATCGTAGAAACAATACATAAAAACAATTTAGATACATTAGGCTACCTTATTGAGAGGTTTCACACCTCAAGAGATGGGGAACTATGCGTTGGAGTTATTTTCCAGGAAATGTCTGATCCATATATCCTTTTGGGAGCTGCATATATTATATATTCAATATGTTCAAATTGAGTTGTGCTGGCCCTTTAAGACGACATTGACCCACTGGAATATGCTGGCCCTTTTGGAAAAATGGCACCCCTGCCTTTGGAGAGAATTTTTTAAGTAATTGGCTAAAATTAGCTTAATGTATCCTAATTAATAGGTTGCTTCCTACCTGAAATTCCGGATTATTTCATTTAATTTGTCATCCTTCATATCCTCGCCCGCACATTCTGTGGCACTATAGGTGAAAGAGGGTGCACCAACATTATTAGATTATAAATCAGTCCCTAGTTCTATGCAGCGTTGTTAGATTGGATAGATTGTATATTCACTGGGGCTGGTAATAATACTGTTAGGCATATATTAGCAATAGTTGAGAAAATGAGAATTTATAATTAGGGGTGTGAGAGGGGGGCGAGCTGAAAGATATAATTATATAGTTTCAATAGATTTTATAGGTGCTGTGTACCTTGCAGCCTGGAGCGCTATGGGATGGAAGGACAGGTCCCCTATTCCATATATTGAAGACGCCGTCTAGTGTGTCGCTCGTCCGGCGCCGTCCAGCGTGTCCCCCATCCAAAGGTCTGGACTGCTGTGCGCTCCTCCGGTGATGCGTTTTTAGTGTCTCGGGCTCAGGGCGCACTATGAGACGCCGGAAGTGACGTCATGCGCTCCAGAGACCGGGACGCATACATTGCTCCTCCGAAGTTTCCGCCGGATAGAGCCCTACGCGTCACCGGCCAGCTGGGACTATTGAGCATAGGGGTATTCTCTAAACAAGGGTTACACAGGCGGGGAAACCCATTTTAGACACACATAGCACATGTTATGATTTACTGCACTGTTTTTCTATGTCTTTTCCCCCTCGGTGTCTTCTTTAGGGTAGAGTGATACTGATAGCACTGGATTGCACTTTACTGATGTATATTTGTATAAAATAGGATTGTATATAGGATAGATTAGACACATTATATAAGCTGGTTGATATTGTATACTGATGTCTTTGAAGATAACACGGGGTTAATAATTGTATGTATATAGATGTACTAGGCATACATGTGTTCTTGTAGTCCTCCCCCTCATGAGATGTGTGTTTTTAATTGTTTTTAAACTTTTTTTGTATTGGATGAATAATACATTGAATATATTTTGTTATAAGAGTATGTGGTGGTGCCAGTTGTTTGGTTAGGCATTGTTTTGGGGTCTTGTGGGATCCCATGCTCTGGAGATTATATATATATATATATATATATATATATATACACACACATATGACATGGTTAAATGCAGGGCTGGCAAGAAAGTATGGACTTTTTATTTATCAAAATGACATAGGCACAATACATGAGACACATAACGGATAATCATTCAAACACTGGTAGTATAAAACACGCAATTGCTGCATAAAAACAACACAAACAAAGAGGGCCCTTGTCCGAATCGCTGACCCTCCGCCTGGTGGAGGCCCATTGTGTCAGGAGATGGTGGTCCCTTGGAAGGCATAGCTCAGTTTATAGATGAAAATCTAAAACCTTTAGTGCGCCTCCTGTCGTCTTTTTTGTGTTGGACAGCAGTGACCTACTACCGTAGGTAAATTACAAAATGTCCACATTCAAGATGATTGGCTTTCAGTCAGCGTAGATGTGGAAAGCCTTTATACCTCTATTCCTCACGCGGTGGGCCTCCAGGCGGTGGCCGAGACACTACAAGAATTAGGTCCGGGTGATGCAGCATATAATCCCCTCGATTCAAAGAGCAAAAGTTAATTGATTTCGGATGGAGAATGGTAAGTTTGGGTGGGTGTTAGTCATTTTTTCCTGTTTTTTTGGCCATTTCCGACTCTCACGAGCCTACGTACGAATGCGTATATGCTCTTACGATCATCGGAAGTTCGTTCGTAAATTTTAGGATCAAAACGTAAAACTTAGGATCAAATCCTAAAACTTAGGATCAAAACGTAAAACTTAGGATAATCGAATGTGTTTAGGTGTGATTCAGAGAACAGTTTTCAAACCTCTAAATCCATTTTAAAAGAAAGCCACTGGCGACACCTTTTAGCAGTCGGATTGCTGTTCTTGAACAGGTTTTTTGGCTAAGTGGAGGAGTCTGCGCGTCTTGAGCTCCAATGAACTGCATGTATCAGCATGGCCGAGGCCATAAATTGTATGGCAATGCATACCTGATTCATGTATGCCTTATAAAAGCATTTTAATGTGGACCTTAATTAGTCCTTTGCATGTAAACCTTTATTTTGCAATCTATTTGCGTTAATTAAAGAAACTTATGTCCTTTGTTATTTATTTTTAAATTGATGTACTAGAATAATATTTTTAGATTGCATTTATTGGTGTAGTTGTTTACCTTTGCTTTGTTTAATTATTTAAGCACATCTTTGGTCAGATGCATCACACTTACTGAGAAGAGGAGAGCGGGATAAAGTGCAGGATGTGGGTTACTGCTGTATTTTGCACAGACACAGCAGAGCTGGGGGCACGGAAAGGTCAGAAATCAAAGAATGCAGAGCAACACAGTCACAAGGCCCTTTCTGTTTGCAGGCTGCCCGAGAATACCTGAGCCGCCATCTTGGCTGTTTCTAGGCTCATAACATGCAGAAGTTGCTGGGTGTTTTTTTATATTTGAGAGCAATCTGTATGTAGAGGGTGTGGGTAACCACACCAAAAATTAAAAGTTGTACCATTTGAAGCCAAAATTTTAAAATTAAATCCACAAGTAAAAAATGCAAGTTAAGTAAAAATTAAACAAAGTAAGATTTACTTATGCAAATGCATTCATTAATGGTTGGTTACTACAAAATGAAAGAAATAAAGAAAAATAAGACCAAATATTTAGAATGCACTTTAATGAGGTAAGTTTGTAGTGCGGAGCCGCAAGATCAGAAGGATTTACGTCCAGACAAAAAAGGAAAAAGGGCAAAACCAATGTTGCAACCTGAGAAATGAAACGGAAAATTCAGGATGGAAACTGACATAGGTCTGATTCCCGAACTGCCATACGAACGGACGTACATTTTAGGATAGAAACGTATTTGCTTATAGAATCACTCGCAAGTTCATACGAACGCACGAGCGTACGGGAAAAATAGGATGATCGGCACCAAAATCCAAGCTGTTACATGTTTCTTTGAATCGACCCTATAGAGTTTATTCTTGACCTCTTGGAATTTGTACTCGGTAACAATTTTTTTCGTTTTATCATCAGATCCGCGGGACAGCCATGGGGGCGGCCTCTGCCCCATCCTACGCCTGGCTGCACCAGTCCACACATTTATACACAAACCCGGCCACAGCCATATATACAATAAATACCCGGCACCTAATGTAAAGTGCTAGTGTCAGGATTCCCTTACCTGACCCCCGGTCCAGCGGTGTCCCCCCCTCCTCCTCCTCTTCTGCCGGCGTCCTGGGGCATCAGCACACACGTCCCTTCTATGCCCTCCGGCGGCGCTGTTCTCACCGCGCCCGCCGGAGGAAGGGAGCCTGAAGCTCAGCTGAGGGGAACGCCTCCTTTACTGTTAAAGGGCCAATGAGCCCAAAGGAGTTGCTGGGCTGTACTTCCAATTGTCTGTGGAATCCTGGTCAGCACCAATCACACAGCCAGCTCCCCCATCCCCCATCATATCTGCTCCCTATAAAGGTTTCCCTCCATCACTTGCTCAGCACCTGTCATAGCGCCTTGTACCTGGCTTTGTCTTGTGCTATTGCCTCGATTGATCTCCGTTGCCGACCCTTGCCTGAACCGACCATTCTCTGTCTGATCTCCGTTGCCGACCCCTGCCTGAACCAACCATTCTCTGTCTTATCTCTGTTGCCGACCCTTGCCTGAACCGACCATTCTCTGTCTGATCCCCGTTGCCGACCCCTGCCTGAACTGACCATTCTCTGCCTGATCTCCATTGCCGACCCCTGCCTGAACCGACCATTCTCTGTCTGATCTCCGTTGCCGACCCCTGCCTGAACCGACCATTCTCTGTCTGATCTCCGTTGCCGACCCTTGCCTGAACCGACCATTCTCTGTCTGATCTCCGTTGCCGACCCTTGCTTGAACCGACCATTCTCTGTCTGATCTCCATTGCCGACCCCTGCCTGTACCGACCATTCTCTGTCTGATCTCCGTTGCCGACCCCTGCCTGAACCGACCATTCTCTGTCTGATCTCCATTGCCGACCCCTGCCTGTACCGACCATTCTCTGTCTGATCTCCGTTGCCGACCCCTGCCTGTACTGACCATTCTCTGTCTGATCTCCGTTGCCGACCCCTGCCTGAACCGACCATTCTCTGTCTTATCTCCGTTGCCGACCCTTGCCTGAACCGACCATTCTCTGTCTGATCTCCGTTGCCGACCCCTGCCTGTACCGACCATTCTCTGTCTGATCTCCGTTGCCGACCCCTGCCTGAACCGACCATTCTCTGTCTGATCTCCGTTACCGACCCCTGCCTGAACCGACCATTCTCTGTCTGATCTCCGTTGCCGACCCCTATCTGTACCGACCATTCTCTGTCTGATCTCCGTTGCCGACCCCTGCCTGAACCGACCATTCTCCGTCTGATCTCCGTTGCCGACCCCTGCCTGAACCGACCATTCTCCGTCTGATCTCCGTTGCCGACCCCTGCCTGAACCGACCATTCTCCGTCTGATCTCTGTTGCCGACCCCTGCCTGAACCGACCATTCTCTGTCTGATCTCCGTTGCCGACCCCTGCCTGAACCGACCATTCTCCGTCTGATCTCTGTTGCCGACCCCTGCCTGAACCGACCATTCTCTGTCTGATCTCCGTTGCCGACCCCTGCCTGAACCGACCATTCTCTGTCTGATCTCCGTTGCCGACCCCTGCCTGAACCGACCATTCTCTGTCTGATCTCCGTTGCCGACCCCTGCCTGAACCGACCATTCTCTGTCTGATCTCCGTTGCCGACCCCTGCCTGAACCGACCATTCTCTGTCTTATCTCCGTTGCCGACCCCTGCCTGAACCGACCATTCTCCGTCTGATCTCCGTTGCCGACCCCTGCCTGAACCGACCATTCTCTGTCTGATCTCCGTTGCCGACCCCTGCCTGAACCGACCATTCTCTGTCTTATCTCCGTTGCCGACCCCTGCCTGAACCGACCATTCTCTGTCTGATCTCCGTTGCCGACCCCTGCCTGAACCGACCATTCTCTGTCTGATCTCCGTTGCCGACCCCTGCCTGAACCGACCATTCTCTGTCTGATCTCCGTTGCCCCGTGAAACCCCACAGGACGCCCAGAAACCTTACCTTAACCCCGTTCCAACGGGGCAAGTGCGAGCCGCGGACGCATATTGCGCTTCCTTCTAGCAGGGCGCCGTCTGTGAATGGCCGGTGCAGGCGCGCTCCCTGTTAGAAGGAAGCGCGAGACGCGGCCTCCAGCGCTCAGAGCCGCTGTGGTTGTCCGTCGCTTGTCCGTACATTCCACAGCGGCTCTGAGCGCTCTGATTGGACGAGCGCTTGCATAGGAGCGGGGTGAGGTGAGTTATTTAGGGCGATCGGGGGGGTTTCACGCAGCGGAGGTGGACCAAAACCCAGGATAGTGAAAATCCTGGGTGTTGGTCCACTTTAAAAACATACATCACAAACATTATAGGGGCTCTCCCCAGCAGACCCATAATCCCAATTTCATCCAGGTAAAAAATCCAAAATTTAGAACAATTAAAAAAATGAATCCAATTATATAAAGTGCAATTCTCAATCTCATATAATCCAACAAGACAATGTGGCAAAATGAGCAAAGCGCAGTAGTGCAAAAGAAGGCGCAATTAAACAGCAAAAAAAACACATCACCTAAGGGTGGACCCCCGGGATATCCCCAAAAAATGTCAATGCCAAGAGATGATCCCCAAAGCGTTTCGTAGCCTCAGACTCGGGCTACTTTCTCAAGGTGTGCGGCGCTATCCCTTCTTATATAACCCGCTTTAGTGCGCAATCTATTGATGGGTGTAATATCTTTTTTCCCCCATTCTCCTATAAATGCAGTTTCTCATTTATGGAGGGGGGGAGCAGGCACACATAGCAGGGCATCCCAATTTAAGATGCCCCTGTCCCTCGTTGTTCTCATTTGTCCCTCTTTGAGGTGTAACATGCAGATCTGCAGCAATAAATGATTCATTTGCCTATTCAAAGTGTTTCTATTGTTGTAACTGTTACAATGTATCTCCTATCCATCCCTCAACGAGGGGGCGTGGCTTCATCTATCCCTCAATGAGGGGGCGTGGCTTCATCTATCCCTCAATGAGGGGGTGTGGCTTCATCCATTCCTCAATGAGGGGGCTTGGCTTTATCCATCCCTCAATGAGGGGGCGTGGCTTTATCCATCCCTCAATAAGGGGGCGTGGCTTTATCCATCCCTCAATGAGGGGGCGTGGCTTTATCCATCCCTCAATGAGGGGGCGTGGCTTGCTATAACAAATATCCCTCTTTCCCACCCTGAAAAGTTATACACAGGTCCGGATTAAGTGAGGTGGAGGTCCTTGGGTGTAAAATCTTGTGGGGACCCTATAGAGTATTTTTTTCTTTAATGTAAAAGTACAGCCAAGTAACATAACCAAAATACGTCTGTGACTGTATGAGGTGCAGGGGGTCCACTTGCGTCAGTTGCTGCTGTGCTATCAGTAACCCAGTTATTTAACCCCTTATTATCACATTCCTCGTTGGCCCATTTTGATGCCTATTTTTGCGGCAGCTAATTCAGGATTTGTGCCACTTTTAATGTGATATTGCTCAGATCGCTCTATAGAATAAATGACACTATTATTGGACATTACTCTCTATAAGAAGCCGGAAAATAAGCAAAAACTGTCTCAGTGGCAACAAGAAACCAACTTCAACATCGCTAGTTTGGTGGAGGCCCCCTTTGCAGAGGAAGTGGTGGAGGCCCGGGGGTGCGCGTGCCACTGTTTCTGTATTAGTTACTTTCACTTTCAGCCACACGGCATGAAATGCTAAAAAAAGACATTAATACATCAAGTTCAGCCTGTTTATATCCTTCAAGTGGTCTAGTAGCCATAGCTGGTAATGTTATTACATGCAAGGAGGGCATCCCGGCCACTATAGATCTCCTTCCAGTGGTCTAGTAGCCATAGCTGGTAATGTTATTACATGCAAGGAGGGCATCCCGGCCACTATAGATCTCCTTCCAGTGGTCTAGTAGCCATAGCTGGTAATGTTATTACATGCACGGAGGGCATCCCGGCCACTATAGATCTCCTTCCAGTGGTCTAGTAGCCATAGCTGGTAATGTTATTACATGCACGGAGGGCATCCCGGCAACTATAGATCTCCTTCCAGTGGTCTAGTAGCCATAGCTGGTAATGTTATTACATGCAAGGAGGGCATCCCGGCCACTATAGATCTCCTTCCAGTGGTCTAGTAGCCATAGCTGGTAATGTTATTACATGCACGGAGGGCATCCCGGCCACTATAGATCTCCTTCCAGTGGTCTAGTAGCCATAGCTGGTAATGTCATTACATGCACGGAGGGCATCCCGGCCACTATAGATCTCCATCCAGTGGTCTAGTAGCCATAGCTGGTAATGTCATTACATGCACGGAGGGCATCCCGGCCACTATAGATCTCCTTCCAGTGGTCTAGTAGCCATAGCTGGTAATGTCATTACATGCAAGGAGGGCATCCCGGCCACTATAGATCTCCTTCCAGTGGTCTAGTAGCCATAGCTGGTAATGTTATTACATGCACGGAGGGCATCCCGGCCACTATAGATCTCCTTCCAGTGGTCTAGTAGCCATAGCTGGTAATGTTATTACATGCACGGGGGGCATCCCGGCCACTATAGATCTCCTTCCAGTGGTCTAGTAGCCATAGCTGGTAATGTTATTACATGCCAGGAGAGCATCCCGGCCACTATAGATCTCCTTCCAGTGGTCTAGTAGCCATAGCTGGTAATGTAATATAATGGAATATAATGGTAATATATATATAATGGTAATGTAACATGAAATAACAATAATAATATTATAATAATAACAACAATAATAATAATATCATATTGATTCATTAAGGGATAGCGACAGGTATTGCCTTGTAAGCAACAGGTAGCGGCAGATGAACGCCGGGCGCGGCACGCAATTACACATTTAGGAAGGCGATTCTGGTGAGCGATTCTAACAGCGACGCGTAGCAACCGATTCATCATCACAGACGGCTCAGCGTATAGCGCTGGCGCTCTGCCTTCCAGAGCCTGGTATTACCTGTCGCTACCTGTCGCTCAGTGTCGCTCTCCCACACATGTCAATGGACGTTACTTTTCTTTTCTTTAAACAGGGTTTTCTTTTTATTTCTTTGTATTTTTTTTTTTTTTTTTATCGAATCATTGTGTGACGTCTCCTGTATTTAAATACATTTTTTACAACTTTTTTGATTTTTTATATTTTTATGCAGAATTGTCATTACAGGTCTGGTATTAAAGTGGACCAACGCCCACCCCTGATCGGCCCGGGTATCGATAAGATTCCGGGGCCGATCAGCTCCCTCCCCGCGGGGCATCCAAAATCGGGATGCCCCGCTGTGTGAAACCCACAGAAAGCCCCTAAAAACGCACCTTATCGGCGACGGACAAGCGACAGATAAGCCGCTGCCGCCGCCTCCCGCGCGTCCCTCTAGCAGGACGCCCACCTGCGCCGGCTGTTTGTGAATGGGCGGCGCGGGCCCTGTACGAGGGACGCGCAAGAGGCGGCGGTGGCGGCGGCTTATCCGTCGCCGATAAGGTACGTTTTTAGGGTCTTTCTGGGGGGTTTCACACAGCGGGGATCGGGGCGCCCCGAGGAAGTGGACCAACACCCAGGATAGTGAAAATCCTGGGTGTTGGTCCACTTTAAAGTGTTATAACAATGTCATTCCATGTGTTTTCGCTTTGTCACTGGTGGATACGTGTTCAAAAACCGACTTTAATCACACGGCGTCTGGCGCTCTGGGCTACAGCGACACAATTTTGAGCGCCGGCGCTGTGTGAGGCTGTTTTTTTGCTGAATATGGTTTGAGTCGCTTACACTGACCAGTCGCTACCATATAGCGCTGTACTGGTGTTATAGCGACTCACACATCAAATTCATCAATGCCGGCAATGTTACTACAGCGACCGAGACGCTCTGTAATAGCGACTCACGGCCGATCAGAGCGACCACTAGCGGTTGCTCTTAGCGCCACTGTAGAGACGCTCATCTGCCGTTACCTGGCGCCTGTCAATGTTTCGGCACACGCAGCCTTTATTAAGAGGAGCGCTATCTAGTGACAGGTAACGTATCCTTATATAGTGGGTCCAGCGTGCTAGGTGACGCCGTGCCGCTTGATGGCCGCCATCTTGCCAGAGACTGTCGCCTCGCTAGAGGTGTATTTAACGCGCAGTGAGTGAGTGGGCGCATTCGGGAACCATTGAACCTCTGCAGACTGAACTCGAATCGCTTAATGTACTAATGTCATTTATACAAACTCAGGCCCTTATTTAACAAGGGATAGCGCCAGGTAGCGAATGGTGAGCGGCCGGTAATGACGGGCCCCGCCACGAGAACGCCGGCTCCCCTCCGCAATCACACATTTATCAAGCCGATCCTGCTTAGTGAACGACAGAGCGCCAGATAGCGACTCATTCATCATTATTCCAGCCTCACCCCACAGCGCCAGCGTCCGACCTTGAACAGCGACAGGTATGACCTCTCGCTACCTGGCGCTCTCCAATGCATTTCAATGGAACAATCTTTAATTATTCAGAATTAATTGATATTAATTTTTTTTTTTTTTTTAAATGTTAAAATTTCTGTGACCACTTCTGCAATGTTAGAAATTTTTTTTAAGGTAAAAAAAATAAATAAATAAAATGTGCAGAATTGATATTACAGGTCTGATATTAATGTATTCATATTACTAAATGTTTTGAAAAACTTGTTTTTTTTGGTTTCCAAAAATATGGTTGTTTGGGGGTTAAAAAACTACTTTTAACACATCGCCGCCAGCGCTCTGGGGTTTAACAAGCATTTCACAGCGCCAGAATTTTTTGAGCTTGACTTGTTAATGAATATGGTGGGAGCCGTTCGCTATGGCCATTCGCTGTCATGCGCTCCCATACAGCGCGGAACCTGTCAAACAGCGACTCCTCACCCCGTATTCAACATTACGGCACACCGACTGAGTCGCTATCAACAAGCAAACAACGGCCAAGCACAGCGAATACTAGCGGGTGCTGTGAAAATAACGCTACAGTCGCTCATCTGTCGCTACCTGGCGCTATTACTGAATCGGCCTCTTAGCAAAAAGGCCACCGGACCGGCCCATAGCCACCAACTATAAAAGCCCGCATAGATATAGACTATAAAACATATAAAGCTTTAATTAAGTTCCATCTCAGAAGACATAAAACATAACCATCTACATATAAGACAATGTAAAAAAACACAAAAGGCTCCGCCGAGGGTCTCAGGACCTAAATGACTAACAAATATAATTATTGCACAATAACCAAATTCAGAAGAGCTTTTTAATCTATGACCCCAGTATAAATAATTGAAATTAAAGCGCCATAGCGTCAGTTATAAATCCACAGAATATTCCCTAATACAAAAACAATAATAAGTGAATAAAGCGCTAATCTGTGCCCTAAAATCCATATATACTGCGCAGAAATACAAAAGCTGTGCAAACCAAGAAAAGTGGAATAATAAAAAGCCGGGGCCAGGTAATAAGAATAGAATAGAACTATATCACCATTGGTATCTGATCCAGGTCCCCCTCAAGGCAGGCCGATCACACACCGACACGTTTCGTGGACGCTATAAGATCCACTTCATCAGGGTGCTAGTCAGCTAATGTCAGTATTCCCCACCTCTTTGTAATTCTCACCTTAAAGTGGTCCTGCACTCTGAATAAGAGTCCAATTTATATGTTTCCCACGCCCTGTACATACAGATTGCTCACATTAATCCGGACCTTCACCCTGAATAAGAGCCTATCTTATATGTTTCCCACACCCTGTACATACAGATTGCTCACATTAATCCGGACCCTCACCCTGAATAAGAGCCTATCTTATATGTTTCCCCCCTGTACATAAAGATTGCTCACATTAATCCAGACCCTCACCCTGAATAAGAGTCTATCTTATATGTTTCCCACACCCTGTACATACAGATTGGCCACATTAACCTGACCTTCACCCTGAATAAGAGCCTATCTTATATGTTTCCCCCCCCCCCCCCCCCGTGTACATACAGATTGCTCACATTAATCCGGACCCTCACCCTGAATAAGAGCCTATCTTATATGTTTCCCCCCTGTACATACAGATTGCTCACATTAATCCGGACCCTCACCCTGAATAAGAGCCTATCTTGTATGTTTTCCCCCTGTACATACAGATTGCACACATTAATCCGGACCCTCACCCTGAATAAGAACCTATGTTATATGTTTCCCCCCCTGTACATACAGATTGCTCACATTAATCCAGACCCTTACCCTGAATAAGAGCCTATCTTATATGTTTCCCCCCTGTACATACAGATTGCTCACATTAATCCGGACCCTCACCCTGAATAAGAGCCTATCTTGTATGTTTTCCCCCTGTACATACAGATTGCACACATTAATCCGGACCCTCACCCTGAATAAGAGCCTATCTTATGTTTCCCCCCCCTGTACATACAGATTGCTCACATTAATCCAGACCCTCACCCTGAATAAGAGCCTATCTTATATGTTTCCCCCCTGTACATACAGATTGCTCACATTAATCCGGACCCTCACCCTGAATAAGAGCCTATCTTGTATGTTTTCCCCCTGTACATACAGATTGCTCACATTAATCCGGACCCTCACCCTGAATAAGAGCCTATCTTATATGTTTCCCACACCCTGTACATACAGATTGCTCACATTAATCCGGACCCTCACCCTGAATAAGAGCCTATCTTATATGTTTCCCACACCCTGTACATACAGATTGCTCACATTAATCCGGACCCTCACCCTGAATAAGAGCCTATCTTGGTTCAATACGCCATGCGTGGCTCTCATCCAATCATCTTCATGCATATTAATGTAAAGCTGGAGAAGCTGAATGGAAACCCCAGGCGCAGATATCGGAGGGGCGCAGCAAACGCAGAGCCATTCAGTAGCATTCAGTGGCATCGCTTTCCTCAGCCCGGTGGCGGAATGAATTATTAATAAGTGACTAAAAACCTAAAATATATACATGTTTGATGCCATGGTTTGAGTTTTTGAAAGCGGATCAACACCCTCCCGGATCGGCGCGAGAGGGTGTTGGGCATCGGAAATCGCCCCCCCCCCCCGCTGTGAGAAACCCCCCAGGACGCCCAGGAACCTCACCTTCATCCCGGGCCGCAGCTGCCTCTCACTTATTCTATGGGCCTTATTTATCAAGGGATAGCGCCAGGTAGTGTCTCACTAGCGCCAGGTAGCGCCAGCTATCGGCGGCTACCGACTCCAGAACGCCAGGCTGCGAACACAATCACGCATTTATCACGCTAAATGAGGCTAGCGCCGGCGAGAGCGTCAGCTAGCGCGGGATTCATCATGTAGCCGACTGCAACGAACAGCGCCGCTGCTAATCCCATCACAGCGCCAGGTCTGACCTCTCACTACCTGGCGCTCTCCAATGCATTTCAATGGAACAATCTTTAAATCTTCATAATTCATTGATATTAATGTTTTTTTTTTTTTTTTTTTTTTAAATGTCAAAAATTCTGTGACCACTTCTGCAATGTTAGATATTTTTTATGGTAAAAAAAAATTAAAAAAAAATTTGTGCAGAATTGATATTACAGGTCTGATATTAATGTATTCATATTACAAAATATTTTGAAAAACTGTTTTTTTTATTTTTCCAAAAATATGATTGTTTGGGGGTTAAAAACTACTTTTAAGCCATCGCCGCCAGCGCTCTGGGGTTTAAACAAGCATTTCACAGCGCGAGAATTTTTTGAGCGTGATTTGTTAATGAATATGCTGGGAGCCGTTCGCTATGGCCATTCGCTGTCATGCGCTCCCATACAGTGTGGAACCTGTCAAACAGCGACTCCTAACCCCGAATTCAACATCACCGCACACCGACTGAGTCGCTATCAACAACCGAACAACGGCCAAGCACAGCGAATACTAGCGGGCGCTGTGAAAATAACGCTACTGCCGCTCATCTGGCGCTATTAATAAATCGGCCTCTAAGTATCATTGGCCAGCATTCCGCGGTTCCTCGATACAATGTACGCCCCCCCCCCCCCCCTTCTGATGTTCCTCTATCCAGTAAAAAAGTCTTAAAGGGGCCACAGCACTCAAACCAGTTAGCTTGCTGACCAACCTATAATCTGGTTATAAACAGAGGCTCGGTCACACACATCTGCAGAAGTAACTGAAGCTGCATCAACAGCGCCAAGGTGCCCCTGTGAGGTGCATCCTAACTCTAACCTCTGAGAGCCCATCTGGCTCCTTTAAGACTTGTGTATCCTAATTGCCCTGCTAACGTGCACCTCCCAGGTTAGTTATAAAATGGTCTGAGCGGCTGCCCCCCCTCCTCCTCCTTTGTTCCTCTATCCAATAAAACCAGCCGGGCGCTGGCTTTGCGTGACTGATCGGTGTGTCGCTCGCACACAGACAAACAGATAGTTGAACTCATGAAGAGTTTATTGTGCTGCAGGAGGAGGGGAGATGGGGGGGGGAGGGGGGGGAGATGGGGGGGGGGGCAGTTCTGCATCTATAAAGGTTTTATTTTCCAAGCTGAGTTGTTTTCATCAGCTCTAACATAAAAGGTTACCTGTAATATCATCTTAGGGGGCCGTCCTATATCCTCTATCACTGTGCCCTCCTCTCTCTCTTCCAGTCCTATGTGCCCTCCTCTCTCTCTTCCAGCCCTATGTGCTCTCCTCCCTCTCTTCCAGTCCTATGTGCTCTCCTCTCTCTCTTCCAGCCCTATGTGCTCTCCTCTCTCTCTTCCAGTCCTATGTGCTCTCCTCTCTCTCTTCCAGCCCTATGTGCTCTCCTCTCTCTCTTCCAGCCCTATGTGCTCTCCTCTCTCTCTTCCAGTCCTATGTGCTCTCCTCTCTCTCTTCCAGCTCTATGTGCTCTCTTCCTTCTCTTCCAGCCCTATGTGCCCTCCTCTCTTTCTTCCAGCCCTATGTGCTCTCCTCTCTTTCTTCCAGCCCTATGTGCCCTCCTCTCTCTCTTCCAGCTCTATGTGCTCTCTTCCTTCGCTTCCAGCCCTATGTGCCCTCCTCTCTTTCTTCCAGCCCTATGTGCTCTCCTCTCTTTCTTCCAGCCCTATGTACCCTCCTCTCTCTCTTCCAGCCCTATGTGCTCTCCTCTCTCTCTTCCAGCCCTATGTGCCCTCCTCTCTTTCTTCCAGCCCTATGTGCTCTCCTCTCTCTCTTCCAGCCCTATGTGCCCTCCTCTCTCTCTTCCAGCCCTATGTGCTCTCCTCTCTCTCTTCCAGCCCTATGTGCCCTCCTCTCTTTCTTCCAGCCCTATGTGCCCTCCTCTCTCTCTTCCAGCCCTATGTGCTCTCCTCTCTCTCTTCCAGCTCTATGTGCTCTCTTCCTTCTCTTCCAGCCCTATGTGCCCTCCTCTCTTTCTTCCAGCCCTATGTGCTCTCCTCTCTTTCTTCCAGCCCTATGTGCTCTCCTCTCTCTCTTCCAGCCTTATGTGCTCTCCTCTCTCTTCCAGTCCTATGTGCTCTCCTCTCTCTCTTCCAGTCCTATGTGCTCTCCTCTCTCTTCCAGTCCTATGTGCTCTCCTCTCTCTCTTCCAGCCCTAGGTGCTCTCCTCCCTCTCTTCCATTCCTATGTGCTCTCCTCTCTCTCTTCCAGTCCTATGTGCTCTCCTCTCTCTCTTCCAGTCCTATGTGCTCTCCTCTCTCTCTTCCATTCCTATGTGCTCTCCTCTCTCTCTTCCAGCCCTATGTGCTCTCCTCCCTCTCTTCCAGCCCTATGTGCTCTCCTCTCTCTCTTCCAGCCCTATGTGCTCTCCTCTCTCTCTTCCAGCCCTATGTGCTCTCCTCTCTCTCTTCCAGCCGTATGTGCTCTCCTCTCTTTCTTCCAGCCCTATGTGCCCTCCTCTCTCTCTTCCAGCCCTATGTGCTCTCCTCTCTTTCTTCCAGCCCTATGTGCCCTCCTCTCTCTCTTCCAGCCCTATGTGCTCTCCTCTCTCTCTTCCAGCCCTATGTGCTCTCCTCCCTCTATTCCAGCCCTATGTGCTCTCCTCTCTCTCTTCCAGTCCTATGTGCTCTCCTCTCTCTCTTCCAGCCCTATGTGCCCTCCTCTCTCTCTTCCAGTCCTATGTGCCCTCCTCCCTCTCTTCCAGCCCTATGTGCTCTCCTCTCTCTCTTCCAGCCCTATGTGCTCTCCTCCCTCTATTCCAGCCCTATGTGCTCTCCTCTCTCTCTTCCAGTCCTATGTGCTCTCCTCTCTCTCTTCCAGCCCTATGTGCTCTCCTCTCTCTCTTCCAGCCCTATGTGCCCTCCTCTCTCTCTTCCAGTCCTATGTGCCCTCCTCCCTCTCTTCCAGCCCTATGTGCTCTCCTCTCTCTCTTCCAGCCCTATGTGCTCTCCTCCCTCTATTCCAGCCCTATGTGCTCTCCTCTCTCTCTTCCAGTCCTATGTGCTCTCCTCTCTCTCTTCCAGCCCTATGTGCTCTCCTCTCTCTCTTCCAGCCCTATGTGCTCTCCTCCCTCTCTTCCAGCCCTATGTGCTCTCCTCTCTCTCTTCCAGCCCTATGTGCTCTCCTCTCTCTCTTCCAGCTCTATGTGCTCTCTTCCTTCTCTTCCAGCCCTATGTGCCCTCCTCTCTTTCTTCCAGCCCTATGTGCTCTCCTCTCTTTCTTCCAGCCCTATGTGCCCTCCTCTCTCTCTTCCAGCCCTATGTGCTCTCCTCTCTCTCTTCCAGCCCTATGTGCTTTCCTCCCTCTATTCCAGCCCTATGTGCTCTCCTCTCTCTCTTCCAGCCCTATGTGCCCTCCTCTCTCTCTTCCAGCCCTATGTGCTCTCCTCTCTCTCTTCCAGCCCTATGTGCTCTCCTCTCTCTCTTCCAGCCCTATGTGCTCTCCTCTCTCTCTTCCAGCCCTATGTCCTCTCCTCTCTCTCTTCCAGCCCTATGTGCTCTCCTCTCTCTCTTCCAGCCCTATGTGCTCTCCTCCCTCTCTTCCAGCCCTATGTGCTCTCCTCTCTCTCTTCCAGCCCTATGTGCTCTCCTCTCTCTCTTCCAGCTCTATGTGCTCTCTTCCTTCTCTTCCAGCCCTATGTGCCCTCCTCTCTTTCTTCCAGCCCTATGTGCTCTCCTCTCTTTCTTCCAGCCCTATGTGCTCTCCTCCCTCTCTTCCAGCCCTATGTGCTCTCCTCCCTCTCTTCCAGCCCTATGTGCTCTCCTCTCTCGTCCAGCCCTATGTGCTCTCCTCTCTCTCTTCCAGCTCTATGTGCTCTCTTCCTTCTCTTCCAGCCCTATGTGCCCTCCTCTCTTTCTTCCAGCCCTATGTGCTCTCCTCTCTTTCTTCCAGCCCTATGTGCCCTCCTCTCTCTCTTCCAGCCCTATGTGCTCTCCTCCCTCTCTTCCAGCCCTATGTGCTCTCCTCCCTCTCTTCCAGCCCTATGTGCTCTCCTCTCTCTCTTCCAGCCCTATGTGCTCTCCTCTCTCTCTTCCAGCCCTATGTGCTCTCCTCTCTCTCTTCCAGTCCTATGTGCTCTCCTCTCTCTCTTCCAGCCCTATGTGCTCTCTTCTCTCTCTTCCAGTCCTATGTGCTCTCCTCTCTCTCTTCCAGCCCTATGTGCTCTCCTCTCTTTCTTCCAGCCCTATGTGCCCTCCTCTCTCTCTTCCAGCCCTATGTGCTCTCCTCTCTCTCTTCCAGCCCTATGTGCCCTCCTCTCTTTCTTCCAGCCCTATGTGCTCTCCTCTCTCTCTTCCAGCCCTATGTGCCCTCCTCTCTCTCTTCCAGCCCTATGTGCCCTCCTCTCTCTCTTCCAGCCCTATGTGCTCTCCTCTCTCTCTTCCAGCCCTATGTGCCCTCCTCTCTTCTTCCAGCCCTATGTGCCCTCCTCTCTCTCTTCCAGCCCTATGTGCTCTCCTCTCTCTCTTCCAGCCCTATGTGCCCTCCTCTCTTTCTTCCAGCCCTATGTGCTCTCCTCTCTCTCTTCCAGCTCTATGTGCTCTCTTCCTTCTCTTCCAGCCCTATGTGCCCTCCTCTCTTTCTTCCAGCCCTATGTGCTCTCCTCTCTTTCTTCCAGTCCTATGTGCTCTCCTCCCTCTCTTCCATTCCTATGTGCTCTCCTCTCTCTCTTCCAGTCCTATGTGCTCTCCTCTCTCTCTTCCAGTCCTATGTGCTCTCCTCTCTCTCTTCCATTCCTATGTGCTCTCCTCTCTCTCTTCCAGCCCTATGTGCTCTCCTCTCTCTCTTCCAGCCGTATGTGCTCTCCTCTCTTTCTTCCAGCCCTATGTGCCCTCCTCTCTCTCTTCCAGCCCTATGTGCTCTCCTCTCTTTCTTCCAGCCCTATGTGCCCTCCTCTCTCTCTTCCAGCCCTATGTGCCCTCCTCCCTCTCTTCCAGCCCTATGTGCTCTCCTCTCTCACTTCCAGCCCTATGTGCTCTCCTCCCTCTATTCCAGCCCTATGTGCTCTCCTCTCTCTCTTCCAGTCCTATGTGCTCTCCTCTCTCTCTTCCAGCCCTATGTGCTCTCCTCTCTCTCTTCCAGTCCTATGTGCTCTCCTCTCTCTCTTCCAGTCCTATGTGCCCTCCTCCCTCTCTTCCAGCCCTATGTGCTCTCCTCCCTCTATTCCAGCCCTATGTGCTCTCCTCTCTCTCTTCCAGTCCTATGTGCTCTCCTCTCTCTCTTCCAGTCCTATGTGCCCTCCTCCCTCTATTCCAGCCCTATGTGCTCTCCTCTCTCTCTTCCAGTCCTATGTGCTCTCCTCTCTCTCTTCCAGCCCTATGTGCCCTCCTCTCTCTCTTCCAGCCCTATGTGCTCTCCTCCCTCTCTTCCAGCCCTATGTGCTCTCTTCTCTCTCTTCCAGCCCTATGTGCTCTCCTCTCTCTCTTCCAGCCCTATGTGCTCTCCTCCCTCTCTTCCAGTCCTATGTGCCCTCCTCTCTCTCTTCCAGCCCTATGTGCTCTCCTCTCTCTCTTCCAGCCCTATGTGCTCTCCTCTCTCTCTTCCAGCCCTATGTGCCTCTCCTCTCTCTCTTCCAGCCCTATGTGCCCTCCTCTCTCTCTTCCAGCCCTATGTGCTCTCCTCTCTCTCTTCCAGCCCTATGTGCTCTCCTCTCTCTCTTCCAGCCCTATGTGCTCTCCTCTCTCTCTTCCAGCCCTATGTGCTCTCCTCTCTCTCTTCCAGCCCTATGTGCTCTCTTCTCTCTCTTCCAGCCCTATGTGCTCTCCTCTCTCTCTTCCAGCCCTATGTGCTCTCCTCTCTCTCTTCCAGCCCTATGTGCTCTCCTCTCTCTCTTCCAGCCCTATGTGCTCTCTTCTCTCTCTTCCAGCCCTATGTGCTCTCCTCTCTCTCTTCCAGCCCTATGTGCTCTCTTCTCTCTCTTCCAGTCCTATGTGCTCTCTTCTCTCTCTTCCAGCCCTATGTGCTCTCCTCTCTCTCTTCCAGTCCTATGTGCTCTCCTCTCTCTCTTCCAGCCCTATGTGCCCTCCTCTCTCTCTTCCAGCCCTATGTGCCCTCCTCTCTCTCTTCCAGTCCTATGTGCTCTCCTCTCTCTCTTCCAGCCCTATGTGCCCTCCTCTCTCTCTTCCAGCCCTATGTGCTCTCCTCTCTCTCTTCCAGCCCTATGTGCGCTCCTCTCTCTCTTCCAGCCCTATGTGCCTCTCCTCTCTCTCTTCCAGCCCTATGTGCTCTCCTCTCTCTCTTCCAGCCCTATGTGCTCTCCTCTCTCTCTGTCCAGCCCTATGTGCTCTCGTCCTCTCTCCCAGCTCGCTCTCTTCCAGCCCTAGTGTGCTCTCCTCTCTCTCTTCCAGCCCTATGTGCTCTCCGTCTCTCTCTTCCAGCCCTATGTGCTCTCCTCTCTCGCCAGCCTATGTGCTCTCCTCTCTCGTCAGCCCTATGTGCTCTCCTCTCTCTCTTCCAGCCCTATGTGCTCTCCTCTCTCTCTTCCAGCCCTATGTGCTCTCTCTCGCTCTCTTCAGCCTATGTGCTCTCCTCTCTCTCGTTCCAGCCCTATGTGCTCTCTCGTGCTCGTCTCTCTTCCAGGCCCTATGTGCTCTCCTCTCTCTCTTCCAGCCCTATGTGCTCTCTCTCTCTCTTCCAGCCCTATGTGTCGCTCCTCTCTTCCGCTATGCCTGCCCTAGGCCTCCTCTCTCTCTTCCAGCCCTATGTGCTCTCCTCCTCTCTCTTCCAGCCCTATGGTGCTCTCCTCTGCTCTCTCTTCCTTCCAGCCCTATGTGCTCTCCTCTCTCTCTTCCAGCCCTATGTGCCCTCCTCTCTCTCTTCCAGTCCTATGTGCCCTCCTCTCTCTCTTCCAGTCCTATGTGCGCTCCTCGCTCTCTTCCAGCCCTATGTGCTCTCCTCTCTCTCTCTTCCAGCCCTATGTGCCCTCCTCTCTCTCTTCCAGCCCTATGTGCTCTCCTCTCTCTCTTCCAGCCCTATGTGCTCTCCTCTCTCTCTCTTCCAGCCCTATGTGCCCTCCTCTCTCTCTTCCAGCCCTATGTGCTCTCCTCTCTCTCTTCCAGCCCTATGTGCTCTCCTCTCTCTCTTCCAGCCCTATGTGCCCTCCTCTCTCTCTTCCAGCCCTATGTGGTCTCCTCTCTCTCTCTTCCAGCCCTATGTGCCCTCCTCTCTCTCTTCCAGCCCTATGTGCTCTCCTCTCTCTCTTCCAGCCCTATGTGCTCTCCTCTCTCTCTTCCAGCCCTATGTGCTCTCCTCTCTCTCTTCCAGTCCTATGTGCTCTCCTCTCTCTCTTCCAGCCCTATGTGCCCTCCTCTCTCTCTTCCAGCCCTATGTGCTCTCCTCTCTCTCTTCCAGCCCTATGTGCCCTCCTCTCTCTCTTCCAGTCCTATGTGCTCTCCTCTCTCTCTTCCAGCCCTATGTGCTCTCCTCTCTCTCTTCCAGCCCTATGTGCCCTCCTCTCTCTCTTCCAGTCCTATGTGCTCTCTCTCTCTCTTCCAGCCCTATGTGCCCTCCTCTCTCTCTTCCAGCCCTATGTGCTCTCCTCTCTCTCTTCCAGCCCTATGTGCTCTCCTCTCTCTCTCTTCCAGCCCTATGTGCCCTCCTCTCTCTCTTCCAGCCCTATGTGCTCTCCTCTCTCTCTTCCAGCCCTATGTGCTCTCCTCTCTCTCTTCCAGCCCTATGTGCCCTCCTCTCTCTCTTCCAGCCCTATGTGGCTCTCTCTCTCTCTCTTCCAGCCCTATGTGCCCTCCTCTCTTCCAGCCCTATGTGCTCTCCTCTCTCTCTTCCAGCCCTATGTGCTCTCCTCTCTCTCTTCCAGCCCTATGTGCTCTCCTCTCTCTCTTCCAGTCCTATGTGCTCTCCTCTCTCTCTTCCAGCCCTATGTGCCCTCCTCTCTCTCTTCCAGCCCTATGTGCTCTCCTCTCTCTCTTCCAGCCCTATGTGCCCTCCTCTCTCTCTTCCAGTCCTATGTGCTCTCCTCTCTCTCTTCCAGCCCTATGTGCTCTCCTCTCTCTCTTCCAGCCCTATGTGCCCTCCTCTCTCTCTTCCAGTCCTATGTGCTCTCCTCTCTCTCTTCCAGCCCTATGTGCCCTCCTCTCTCTCTTCCAGTCCTATGTGCTCTCCTCTCTCTCTTCCAGCCCTATGTGCCCTCCTCTCTCTCTTCCAGCCCTATGTGCTCTCTCTCTCTCTTCCAGCCCTATGTGCCCTCCTCTCTCTCTTCCAGCCCTATGTGCTCTCCTCTCTCTCTTCCAGCCCTATGTGCTCTCCTCCCTCTCTTCCAGCCGTATGTGCTCTCTTCTCTCTCTTCCAGCCCTATGTGCTCTCCTCTCTCTCTTCCAGCCCTATGTGCTCTCTTCTCTCTCTTCCAGCCCTATGTGCTCTCCTCTCTCTCTTCCAGCCCTATGTGCTCTCCTCTCTCTTCCAGCCCTATGTGCCCTCCTCTCTCTCTTCCAGCCCTATGTGCTCTCCTATATCCCAGTCCTTTCCTCCGTCCTGTCTGTCTCAGTGCTCTATAGGTGCATCATTGTGTGTTCTAGTGCTTATTGTCTTCTCCTCCCTCTGTTCCAGTTCCCTTTGCTCTCCTCTCTCCCAGTGCTCCCTGTTCTCTTCTGTATCCCAGCACTTACTGTGCTCTCTATCACAGTGCTCACTGTGCCTTTGCCTGCCTGCCCGGTACGTCACTGTGCTCTCCCCTGTATGGTCAGTGCTGCCTTATTTTCACCTCTATCTCAGTGTTCATGGCACTTCCCTCTGTATGTCCCAGTGCTCTCAGTGCTCTCAGTGCTCTTCTCTATCTCAGTGCTGTTCTCTATCTCAGTGCTGTTCTCTATGTCAGTGCTCCCTGTGCTCTCCTCTATCTCAGTGCTGATGCTGTGTTCTCCCCTGTCTATGAGGCCAAGTGAGGTTATCAT
>CM051236.1:519192025-519308699 GCA_027917425.1 Gastrophryne carolinensis | reverse complement strand
CTGCACTGTATCCTGCATTATACTCTGATGTACTGCATTGTATCCTGCATTATACTCTGATGTACTGCATTGTATCCTGCATTATACTCTGATGTACTGCACTGTATCCTGCATTATACTCTGATGTACTGCATTGTATCCTGCATTATACCCTGATGTACTGCATTGTATCCTGCATTATACTCTGATGTACTGCACTGTATCCTGCATTATACTCTGATGTACTGCACTGTATCCTGCATTATACTCTGATGTACTGCATTGTATCCTGCATTATACTCTGACGTACTGCATTGTATCCTGCATTATACTCTGATGTACTGCATTGTATCCTGCATTATACTCTGATGTACTGCATTGTATCCTGCATTATACTCTGATGTACTGCATTGTATCCTGCATTATACCCTGATGTACTGCACTGTATCCTGCATTATACTCTGATGTACTGCATTGTATCCTGCATTATACTCTGACGTACTGCATTGTATCCTGCATTATACTCTGATGTACTGCATTGTATCCTGCATTATACTCTGATGTACTGCATTGTATCCTGCATTATACTCTGATGTACTGCATTGTATCCTGCATTATACTCTGATGTACTGCATTGTATCCTGCATTATACTCTGATGTACTGCATTGTATCCTGCATTATACTCTGATGTACTGCATTGTATCCTGCATTATACTCTGATGTACTGCACTGTATCCTGCATTATACTCTGATGTACTGCACTGTATCCTGCATTATACTCTGATGTACTGCATTGTATCCTGCATTATACTCTGATGTACTGCATTGTATCCTGCATTATACTCTGATGTACTGCATTGTATCCTGCATTATACTCTGATGTACTGCATTGTATCCTGCATTATACTCTGATGTACTGCATTGTATCCTGCATTATACCTCTGATGTACTGCATTGTATCCTGCATTATACTCTGATGTACTGCACTGTATCCTGCATTATACTCTGATGTACTGCATTGTATCCTGCATTATACTCTGATGTACTGCATTGTATCCTGCATTATACTCTGATGTACTGCATTGTATCCTGCATTATACTATTTCTGCATTGTATCCTGCATTATACTCTGATGTACTGCATTGTATCCTGCATTATACTCTGATGTACTGCACTGTATCCTGCATTATACTCTGATGTACTGCATTGTATCCTGCATTATACTCTGATGTACTGCATTGTATCCTGCATTATACTCTGATGTACTGCATTGTATCCTGCATTATACTCTGATGTACTGCACTGTATCCTGCATTATACTCTGATGTACTGCATTGTATCCTGCATTATACTCTGATGTACTGCATTGTATCCTGCATTATACTCTGATGTACTGCATTGTATCCTGCATTATACTCTGATGTACTGCATTGTATCCTGCATTATACTCTGATGTACTGCATTGTATCCTGCATTATACTCTGATGTACTGCATTGTATCCTGCATTATACTCTGATGTACTGCATTGTATCCTGCATTATACTCTGATGTACTGCACTGTATCCTGCATTATACTCTGATGTACTGCATTGTATCCTGCATTATACTCTGATGTACTGCATTGTATCCTGCATTATACTCTGATGTACTGCATTGTATCCTGCATTATACTCTGATGTACTGCATTGTATCCTGCATTATACTCTGATGTACTGCACTGTATCCTGCATTATACTCTGATGTACTGCATTGTATCCTGCATTATACTCTGATGTACTGCACTTGTATCCTGCATTATACTCTGATGTACTGCATTGTATCCTGCATTATACTCTGATGTACTGCATTGTATCCTGCATTATACTCTGATGTACTGCATTGTATCCTGCATTATACTCTGATGTACTGCACTGTATCCTGCATTATACTCTGATGTACTGCATTGTATCCTGCATTATACTCTGATGTACTGCATTGTATCCTGCATTATACTCTGATGTACTGCATTGTATCCTGCATTATACTCTGATGTACTGCATTGTATCCTGCATTATACTCTGATGTACTGCATTGTATCCTGCATTATACTCTGATGTACTGCACTGTATCCTGCATTATACTCTGATGTACTGCATTGTATCCTGCATTATACTCTGATGTACTGCACTGTATCCTGCATTATACTCTGATGTACTGCATTGTATCCTGCATTATACTCTGATGTACTGCACTGTATCCTGCATTATACTCTGATGTACTGCATTGTATCCTGCATTATACTCTGATGTACTGCATTGTATCCTGCATTATACTCTGATGTACTGCATTGTATCCTGCATTATACTCTGATGTACTGCACTGTATCCTGCATTATACTCTGATGTACTGCATTGTATCCTGCATTATACTCTGATGTACTGCACTGTATCCTGCATTATACTCTGATGTACTGCATTGTATCCTGCATTATACTCTGATGTACTGCATTGTATCCTGCATTATACTCTGATGTACTGCATTGTATCCTGCATTATACCCTGATGTACTGCATTGTATCCTGCATTATACTCTGATGTACTGCACTGTATCCTGCATTATACTCTGATGTACTGCATTGTATCCTGCATTATACTCTGATGTACTGCATTGTATCCTGCATTATACTCTGATGTACTGCATTGTATCCTGCATTATACTCTGATGTACTGCATTGTATCCTGCATTATACTCTGATGTACTGCATTGTATCCTGCATTATACTCTGATGTACTGCATTGTATCCTGCATTATACTCTGATGTACTGCACTGTATCCTGCATTATACTCTGATGTACTGCATTGTATCCTGCATTATACTCTGATGTACTGCATTGTATCCTGCATTATACTCTGATGTACTGCATTGTATCCTGCATTATACTCTGATGTACTGCATTGTATCCTGCATTATACTCTGATGTACTGCACTGTATCCTGCATTATACTCTGATGTACTGCACTGTATCCTGCATTATACTCTGATGTACTGCATTGTATCCTGCATTATACTCTGATGTACTGCACTGTATCCTGCATTATACTCTGATGTACTGCATTGTATCCTGCATTATACTCTGATGTACTGCATTGTATCCTGCATTATACTCTGATGTACTGCACTGTATCCTGCATTATACTCTGATGTACTGCATTGTATCCTGCATTATACTCTGATGTACTGCATTGTATCCTGCATTATACTCTGATGTACTGCACTGTATCCTGCATTATACTCTGATGTACTGCATTGTATCCTGCATTATACTCTGATGTACTGCATTGTATCCTGCATTATACTCTGATGTACTGCACTGTATCCTGCATTATACTCTGATGTACTGCATTGTATCCTGCATTATACTCTGATGTACTGCACTGTATCCTGCATTATACTCTGATGTACTGCACTGTATCCTGCATTATACTCTGATGTACTGCACTGTATCCTGCATTATACTCTGATGTGCTGCACTGTATCCTGCATTATACTCTGATGTTCTGCATTGTATCCTGCATTATACTCTGATGTACTGCATTGTGTCCTGCATTATACTCTGATGTACTGCACTGTATCCTGCATTATACTCTGATGTACTGCACTGTATCCTGCATTATACTCTGATGTACTGCATTGTATCCTGCATTATACTCTGATGTACTGCATTGTGTCCTGCATTATACTCTGATGTACTGCACTGTATCCTGCATTATACTCTGATGTGCTGCACTGTATCCTGCATTATACTCTGATGTACTGCATTGTATCCTGCATTATACTCTGATGTACTGCATTGTGTCCTGCATTATACTCTGATGTACTGCACTGTATCCTGCATTATACTCTGATGTACTGCACTGTATCCTGCATTATACTCTGATGTACTGCATTGTATCCTGCATTATACTCTGATGTACTGCATTGTGTCCTGCATTATACTCTGATGTACTGCACTGTATCCTGCATTATACTCTGATGTGCTGCACTGTATCCTGCATTATACCCTGATGTACTGCATTGTATCCTGCATTATACTCTGATGTACTGCACTGTATCCTGCATTATACTCTGATGTACTGCATTGTATCCTGCATTATACTCTGATGTACTGCATTGTATCCTGCATTATACTCTGATGTACTGCATTGTATCCTGCATTATATATTTCTGCATTGTATCCTGCATTATACTCTGATGTACTGCATTGTATCCTGCATTATACTCTGATGTTCTGCATTGTATCCTGCATTATACTCTGATGTACTGCACTGTATCCTGCATTATACTCTGATGTACTGCATTGTATCCTGCATTATACTCTGATGTTCTGCATTGTATCCTGCATTATACTCTGATGTTCTGCATTGTATCCTGCATTATACTCTGATGTTCTGCATTGTATCCTGCATTATACTCTGATGTACTGCACTGTATCCTGCATTATACTCTGATGTGCTGCACTGTATCCTGCATTATACTCTGATGTACTGCATTGTATCCTGCATTATACTCTGATGTACTGCATTGTATCCTGCATTATACCCTGATGTACTGCATTGTATCCTGCATTATACTCTGATGTACTGCACTGTATCCTGCATTATACTCTGATGTACTGCATTGTATCCTGCATTATACTCTGATGTACTGCATTGTATCCTGCATTATACTCTGATGTACTGCATTGTATCCTGCATTATATATTTCTGCATTGTATCCTGCATTATACTCTGATGTACTGCATTGTATCCTGCATTATACTCTGATGTTCTGCATTGTATCCTGCATTATACTCTGATGTACTGCACTGTATCCTGCATTATACTCTGATGTACTGCATTGTATCCTGCATTATACTCTGATGTACTGCATTGTATCCTGCATTATACTCTGATGTTCTGCATTGTATCCTGCATTATACTCTGATGTTCTGCATTGTATCCTGCATTATACTCTGATGTACTGCACTGTATCCTGCATTATACTCTGATGTGCTGCACTGTATCCTGCATTATACTCTGATGTACTGCATTGTATCCTGCATTATACTCTGATGTACTGCATTGTATCCTGCATTATACCCTGATGTACTGCATTGTATCCTGCATTATACTCTGATGTACTGCACTGTATCCTGCATTATACTCTGATGTACTGCATTGTATCCTGCATTATACTCTGACGTACTGCATTGTATCCTGCATTATACTCTGATGTACTGCATTGTATCCTGCATTATACTCTGATGTACTGCATTGTATCCTGCATTATATATTTCTGCATTGTATCCTGCATTATACTCTGATGTACTGCATTGTATCCTGCATTATACTCTGATGTACTGCACTGTATCCTGCATTATACTCTGATGTACTGCATTGTATCCTGCATTATACTCTGATGTACTGCATTGTATCCTGCATTATACTCTGATGTACTGCATTGTATCCTGCATTATACTCTGATGTACTGCATTGTATCCTGCATTATACTCTGATGTACTGCACTGTATCCTGCATTATACTCTGATGTATTGCATTGTATCCTGCATTATACTCTGATGTACTGCATTGTATCCTGCATTATACTCTGATGTACTGCATTGTATCCTGCATTATACTCTGATGTACTGCACTGTATCCTGCATTATACTCTGATGTACTGCATTGTATCCTGCATTATACTCTGATGTACTGCATTGTATCCTGCATTATACTCTGATGTACTGCATTGTATCCTGCATTATACTCTGATGTACTGCATTGTATCCTGCATTATACTCTGATGTACTGCATTGTATCCTGCATTATACTCTGATGTACTGCACTGTATCCTGCATTATACTCTGATGTACTGCATTGTATCCTGCATTATACTCTGATGTACTGCATTGTATCCTGCATTATACTCTGATGTATTGCATTGTATCCTGCATTATACTCTGATGTACTGCACTGTATCCTGCATTATACTCTGATGTACTGCACTGTATCCTGCATTATACTCTGATGTACTGCATTGTATCCTGCATTATACTCTGATGTACTGCATTGTATCCTGCATTATACTCTGATGTACTGCACTGTATCCTGCATTATACTCTGATGTACTGCATTGTATCCTGCATTATACTCTGATGTACTGCATTGTATCCTGCATTATACTCTGATGTTCTGCACTGTATCCTGCATTATACTCTGATGTACTGCATTGTATCCTGCATTATAGTCTGATGTACTGCATTGTATCCTGCATTATACTCTGATGTACTGCATTGTATCCTGCATTATACTCTGATGTACTGCATTGTATCCTGCATTATACTCTGATGTTCTGCACTGTATCCTGCATTATACTCTGATGTACTGCATTGTATCCTGCATTATAGTCTGATGTTCTGCATTGTGTCCTGCATTATACTCTGATGTACTGCACTGTATCCTGCATTATACTCTGATGTACTGCATTGTATCCTGCATTATACTCTGATGTACTGCACTGTATCCTGCATTATACTCTGATGTACTGCATTGTATCCTGCATTATACTCTGATGTACTGCACTGTATCCTGCATTATACTCTGATGTACTGCATTGTATCCTGCATTATACTCTGATGTACTGCACTGTATCCTGCATTATACTCTGATGTTCTGCATTGTATCCTGCATTATACTCGGATGTACTGCACTGTATCCTGCATTATACTCTGATGTACTGCATTGTATCCTGCATTATACTCTGATGTACTGCATTGTATCCTGCATTATACTCTGATGTACTGCACTGTCTCCTGCATTATAATCTGATGTACTGCATTGTATCCTGCATTATACTCTGATGTACTGCACTGTATCCTGCATTATACTCTGATGTACTGAATTGTATCCTGCATTATACCCTGATGTACTGCACTGTATCCTGCATTATACTCTGATGTACTGCATTGTATCCTGCATTATACCCTGATGTACTGCATTGTATCCTGCATTATACTCTGATGTTCTGCATTGTATCCTGCATTATACTCTGACGTCCTGCATTGTATCCTGCATTATACTCTGATGCACTGCATTGTATCCTGCATTATACTCTGATGTACTGCATTGTATCCTGCATTATACTCTGATGTACTGCATTGTATCCTGCATTATACTCTGATGTACTGCATTGTATTCTGCATTATACTCTGATGTACTGCATTGTATCCTGCATTATACTCTGATGTTCTGCATTGTATCCTGCATTATACTCTGATGTACTGCACTGTCTCCTGCATTATAATCTGATGTACTGCATTGTATCCTGCATTATACTCTGATGTACTGCACTGTATCCTGCATTATACTCTGATGTACTGCATTGTATCCTGCATTATACCCTGATGTACTGCACTGTATCCTGCATTATACTCTGATGTACTGCATTGTATCCTGCATTATACCCTGATGTACTGCATTGTATCCTGCATTATACTCTGATGTTCTGCATTGTATCCTGCATTATACTCTGACGTCCTGCATTGTATCCTGCATTATACTCTGATGCACTGCATTGTATCCTGCATTATACTCTGATGTACTGCATTGTATCCTGCATTATACTCTGATGTACTGCATTGTATCCTGCATTATACTCTGATGTACTGCATTATATCCTGCATCATACTCTGATGTACTGCATTGTATCCTGCATTATACTCTGATGTACTGCATTGTGTCCTGCATTATACTCTGATGTACTGCATTGTATCCTGCATTATACTCTGATGTACTGCATTGTATCCTGCATTATACTCTGATGTTCTGCATTGTATCCTGCATTATACTCTGATGTACTGCATTGTATCCTGCATTATACTCTGATGTACTGCATTATATCCTGCATTATACTCTGATGTACTGCATTGTATCCTGCATTATACTCTGATGTACTGCACTGTATCCTGCATTATACTCTGATGTACTGCATTGTATCCTGCATTATACTCTGATGTACTGCACTGTATCCTGCATTATACTCTGATGTACTGCACTGTATCCTGCATTATACTCTGATGTACTGCACTGTATCCTGCATTATACTCTGATGTGCTGCACTGTATCCTGCATTATACTCTGATGTTCTGCATTGTATCCTGCATTATACTCTGATGTACTGCATTGTGTCCTGCATTATACTCTGATGTACTGCACTGTATCCTGCATTATACTCTGATGTACTGCACTGTATCCTGCATTATACTCTGATGTACTGCATTGTATCCTGCATTATACTCTGATGTACTGCATTGTGTCCTGCATTATACTCTGATGTACTGCACTGTATCCTGCATTATACTCTGATGTGCTGCACTGTATCCTGCATTATACTCTGATGTACTGCATTGTATCCTGCATTATACTCTGATGTACTGCATTGTGTCCTGCATTATACTCTGATGTACTGCACTGTATCCTGCATTATACTCTGATGTACTGCACTGTATCCTGCATTATACTCTGATGTACTGCATTGTATCCTGCATTATACTCTGATGTACTGCATTGTGTCCTGCATTATACTCTGATGTACTGCACTGTATCCTGCATTATACTCTGATGTGCTGCACTGTATCCTGCATTATACCCTGATGTACTGCATTGTATCCTGCATTATACTCTGATGTACTGCACTGTATCCTGCATTATACTCTGATGTACTGCATTGTATCCTGCATTATACTCTGATGTACTGCATTGTATCCTGCATTATACTCTGATGTACTGCATTGTATCCTGCATTATATATTTCTGCATTGTATCCTGCATTATACTCTGATGTACTGCATTGTATCCTGCATTATACTCTGATGTTCTGCATTGTATCCTGCATTATACTCTGATGTACTGCACTGTATCCTGCATTATACTCTGATGTACTGCATTGTATCCTGCATTATACTCTGATGTTCTGCATTGTATCCTGCATTATACTCTGATGTTCTGCATTGTATCCTGCATTATACTCTGATGTACTGCACTGTATCCTGCATTATACTCTGATGTGCTGCACTGTATCCTGCATTATACTCTGATGTACTGCATTGTATCCTGCATTATACTCTGATGTACTGCATTGTATCCTGCATTATACCCTGATGTACTGCATTGTATCCTGCATTATACTCTGATGTACTGCACTGTATCCTGCATTATACTCTGATGTACTGCATTGTATCCTGCATTATACTCTGATGTACTGCATTGTATCCTGCATTATACTCTGATGTACTGCATTGTATCCTGCATTATATACTTCTGCATTGTATCCTGCATTATACTCTGATGTACTGCATTGTATCCTGCATTATACTCTGATGTTCTGCATTGTATCCTGCATTATACTCTGATGTACTGCACTGTATCCTGCATTATACTCTGATGTACTGCATTGTATCCTGCATTATACTCTGATGTTCTGCATTGTATCCTGCATTATACTCTGATGTACTGCACTGTATCCTGCATTATACTCTGATGTGCTGCACTGTATCCTGCATTATACTCTGATGTACTGCATTGTATCCTGCATTATACTCTGATGTACTGCATTGTATCCTGCATTATACCTCTGATGTACTGCATTGTATCCTGCATTATACTCTGATGTACTGCACTGTATCCTGCATTATACTCTGATGTACTGCATTGTATCCTGCATTATACTCTGACGTACTGCATTGTATCCTGCATTATACTCTGATGTACTGCATTGTATCCTGCATTATACTCTGATGTACTGCATTGTATCCTGCATTATATATTTCTGCATTGTATCCTGCATTATACTCTGATGTACTGCATTGTATCCTGCATTATACTCTGATGTACTGCACTGTATCCTGCATTATACTCTGATGTACTGCATTGTATCCTGCATTATACTCTGATGTACTGCATTGTATCCTGCATTATACTCTGATGTACTGCATTGTATCCTGCATTATACTCTGATGTACTGCATTGTATCCTGCATTATACTCTGATGTACTGCACTGTATCCTGCATTATACTCTGATGTATTGCATTGTATCCTGCATTATACTCTGATGTACTGCATTGTATCCTGCATTATACTCTGATGTACTGCATTGTATCCTGCATTATACTCTGATGTACTGCACTGTATCCTGCATTATACTCTGATGTACTGCATTGTATCCTGCATTATACTCTGATGTACTGCATTGTATCCTGCATTATACTCTGATGTACTGCATTGTATCCTGCATTATACTCTGATGTACTGCACTGTATCCTGCATTATACTCTGATGTACTGCATTGTATCCTGCATTATACTCTGATGTACTGCATTGTATCCTGCATTATACTCTGATGTACTGCACTGTATCCTGCATTATACTCTGATGTACTGCATTGTATCCTGCATTATACTCTGATGTACTGCATTGTATCCTGCATTATACTCTGATGTTCTGCACTGTATCCTGCATTATACTCTGATGTACTGCATTGTATCCTGCATTATAGTCTGATGTACTGCATTGTATCCTGCATTATACTCTGATGTACTGCATTGTATCCTGCATTATACTCTGATGTACTGCATTGTATCCTGCATTATACTCTGATGTTCTGCACTGTATCCTGCATTATACTCTGATGTACTGCATTGTATCCTGCATTATAGTCTGATGTTCTGCATTGTGTCCTGCATTATACTCTGATGTACTGCACTGTATCCTGCATTATACTCTGATGTACTGCATTGTATCCTGCATTATACTCTGATGTACTGCATTGTATCCTGCATTATACTCTGATGTACTGCACTGTATCCTGCATTATACTCTGATGTACTGCATTGTATCCTGCATTATACTCTGATGTACTGCACTGTATCCTGCATTATACTCTGATGTTCTGCATTGTATCCTGCATTATACTCGGATGTACTGCACTGTATCCTGCATTATACTCTGATGTACTGCATTGTATCCTGCATTATACTCTGATGTACTGCATTGTATCCTGCATTATACTCTGATGTACTGCACTGTCTCCTGCATTATAATCTGATGTACTGCATTGTATCCTGCATTATACTCTGATGTACTGCACTGTATCCTGCATTATACTCTGATGTACTGCATTGTATCCTGCATTATACTCTGATGTACTGCATTGTATCCTGCATTATAGTCTGATGTTCTGCATTGTGTCCTGCATTATACTCTGATGTACTGCACTGTATCCTGCATTATACTCTGATGTACTGCATTGTATCCTGCATTATACTCTGATGTACTGCATTGTATCCTGCATTATACTCTGATGTACTGCACTGTATCCTGCATTATACTCTGATGTACTGCATTGTATCCTGCATTATACTCTGATGTACTGCACTGTCTCCTGCATTATAATCTGATGTACTGCATTGTATCCTGCATTATACTCTGATGTACTGCATTGTATCCTGCATTATAGTCTGATGTTCTGCATTGTGTCCTGCATTATACTCTGATGTACTGCACTGTATCCTGCATTATACTCTGATGTACTGCATTGTATCCTGCATTATACTCTGATGTACTGCATTGTATCCTGCATTATACTCTGATGTACTGCATTGTATCCTGCATTATACTCTGATGTACTGCATTGTATCCTGCATTATACTCTGATGTACTGCACTGTATCCTGCATTATACTCTGATGTACTGCATTGTATCCTGCATTATACTCTGATGTACTGCACTGTCTCCTGCATTATAATCTGATGTACTGCATTGTATCCTGCATTATACTCTGATGTACTGCATTGTATCCTGCATTATAGTCTGATGTTCTGCATTGTGTCCTGCATTATACTCTGATGTACTGCACTGTATCCTGCATTATACTCTGATGTACTGCATTGTATCCTGCATTATACTCTGATGTACTGCATTGTATCCTGCATTATACTCTGATGTACTGCACTGTATCCTGCATTATACTCTGATGTACTGCATTGTATCCTGCATTATACTCTGATGTACTGCACTGTATCCTGCATTATACTCTGATGTTCTGCATTGTATCCTGCATTATACTCGGATGTACTGCACTGTATCCTGCATTATACTCTGATGTACTGCATTGTATCCTGCATTATACTCTGATGTACTGCATTGTATCCTGCATTATACTCTGATGTACTGCACTGTCTCCTGCATTATAATCTGATGTACTGCATTGTATCCTGCATTATACTCTGATGTACTGCATTGTATCCTGCATTATACCCTGATGTACTGCACTGTATCCTGCATTATACTCTGATGTACTGCATTGTATCCTGCATTATACCCTGATGTACTGCATTGTATCCTGCATTATACTCTGATGTTCTGCATTGTATCCTGCATTATACTCTGACGTCCTGCATTGTATCCTGCATTATACTCTGATGCACTGCATTGTATCCTGCATTATACTCTGATGTACTGCATTGTATCCTGCATTATACTCTGATGTACTGCATTGTATCCTGCATTATACTCTGATGTACTGCATTGTATTCTGCATTATACTCTGATGTACTGCATTGTATCCTGCATTATACTCTGATGTTCTGCATTGTATCCTGCATTATACTCTGATGTACTGCACTGTCTCCTGCATTATAATCTGATGTACTGCATTGTATCCTGCATTATACTCTGATGTACTGCACTGTATCCTGCATTATACTCTGATGTACTGCATTGTATCCTGCATTATACCCTGATGTACTGCACTGTATCCTGCATTATACTCTGATGTACTGCATTGTATCCTGCATTATACCCTGATGTACTGCATTGTATCCTGCATTATACTCTGATGTTCTGCATTGTATCCTGCATTATACTCTGACGTCCTGCATTGTATCCTGCATTATACTCTGATGCACTGCATTGTATCCTGCATTATACTCTGATGTACTGCATTGTATCCTGCATTATACTCTGATGTACTGCATTGTATCCTGCATTATACTCTGATGTACTGCATTATATCCTGCATCATACTCTGATGTACTGCATTGTATCCTGCATTATACTCTGATGTACTGCATTGTGTCCTGCATTATACTCTGATGTACTGCATTGTATCCTGCATTATACTCTGATGTACTGCATTGTATCCTGCATTATACTCTGATGTTCTGCATTGTATCCTGCATTATACTCTGATGTACTGCATTGTATCCTGCATTATACTCTGATGTACTGCATTATATCCTGCATTATACTCTGATGTTCTGCATTGTATCCTGCATTATACTCTGATGTACTGCATTGTGTCCTGCATTATACTCTGATGTACTGCATTGTATCCTGCATTATACTCTGATGTTCTGCATTGTATCCTGCATTATACTCTGATGTACTGCATTGTGTCCTGCATTATACTCTGATGTACTGCATTGTATCCTGCATTATACTCTGATGTACTGCATTGTATCCTGCATTATACTCTGATGTTCTGCATTGTATCCTGCATTATACTCTGATGTACTGCATTGTATCCTGCATCATACTCTGATGTACTGCATTGTATCCTGCATTATACTCTGATGTACTGCATTGTATCCTGCATTATACTCTGATGTACTGCATTATATCCTGCATCATACTCTGATGTACTGCATTGTATCCTGCATTATACTCTGATGTACTGCATTGTGTCCTGCATTATACTCTGATGTACTGCATTGTATCCTGCATTATACTCTGATGTACTGCATTGTATCCTGCATTATACTCTGATGTTCTGCATTGTATCCTGCATTATACTCTGATGTTCTGCATTGTATCCTGCATTATACTCTGATGTACTGCATTGTATCCTGCATTATACTCTGATGTACTGCATTGTATCCTGCATTATACTCTGATGTTCTGCATTGTATCCTGCATTATACTCTGATGTACTGCATTGTATCCTGCATTATACTCTGATGTACTGCATTGTATCCTGCATTATACTCTGATGTTCTGCATTGTATCCTGCATTATACTCTGATGTTCTGCATTGTGTCCTGCATTATACTCTGATGTACTGCATTGTATACTGCATTATACTCTGATGTACTGCATTGTATCCTGCATTATACTCTGATGTACTGCATTGTATCCTGCATTATACTCTGATGTACTGCATTGTATCCTGCATTATACCCTGATGTACTGCATTGTATCCTGCATTATACCCTGATGTACTGCATTGTATCCTGCATTATACCCTGATGTACTGCATTGTATCCTGCATTATACCCTGATGTACTGCATTGTATCCTGCATTATAATCTGATGTACTGCATTGTATCCTGCATTATACTCTGATGTACTGCATTGTATCCTGCATTATACCCTGATGTACTGCATTGTATCCTGCATTATAATCTGATGTACTGCATTGTATCCTGCATTATACTCTGATGTACTGCATTGTATCCTGCATTATACTCTGATGTACTGCATTGTATCCTGCATTATACTCTGATGTACTGCATTGTATCCTGCATTATACTCTGATGTACTGCATTGTATCCTGCATTATACTCTGATGTTCTGCATTGTATCCTGAATTATACTCTGATGTACTGCATTGTATCCTGCATTATAATCTGATGTACTGCATTGTATCCTGCATTATAATCTGATGTACTGCATTGTATCCTGCATTATAATCTGATGTACTGCATTGTATCCTGCATTATACTCTGATGTTCTGCATTGTATCCTGCATTATACTCTGATGTTCTGCATTGTATCCTGCATTATACTCTGATGTACTGCACTGTATCCTGCATTATACTCTGATGTACTGCACTGTATCCTGCATTATACTCTGATGTACTGCATTGTATCCTGCATTATACTCTGATGTACTGCATTGTATCCTGCATTATACTCTGATGTACTGCATTGTATCCTGCATTATACTCTGATGTACTGCATTGTATCCTGCATTATAATCTGATGTACTGCATTGTATCCTGCATTATACCCTGATGTACTGCATTGTATCCTGCATTATACTCTGATGTACTGCACTGTATCCTGCATTATACTCTGATGTGCTGCACTGTATCCTGCATTATACTCTGATGTACTGCATTGTATCCTGCATTATACTCTTATGTACTGCATTATATCCTGCATTATAATCTGATGTACTGCATTGTATCCTGCATTATACTCTGATGTACTGCATTGTATCCTGCATTATACTCTGATGTTCTGCATTGTATCCTGCATTATACTCTGATGTACTGCACTGTATCCTGCATTATACTCTGATGTACTGCATTGTATCCTGCATTATACTCTGATGTACTGCATTGTATCCTGCATTATACTCTGATGTACTGCATTGTATCCTGCATTATACTCTGATGTACTGCATTGTATCCTGCATTATAATCTGATGTACTGCATTGTATCCTGCATTATACCCTGATGTACTGCATTGTATCCTGCATTATACTCTGATGTACTGCACTGTATCCTGCATTATACTCTGATGTGCTGCACTGTATCCTGCATTATACTCTGATGTACTGCATTGTATCCTGCATTATACTCTGATGTACTGCATTATATCCTGCATTATAATCTGATGTACTGCATTGTATCCTGCATTATACTCTGATGTACTGCATTGTATCCTGCATTATACTCTGATGTTCTGCATTGTATCCTGCATTATACTCTGATGTACTGCACTGTATCCTGCATTATACTCTGATGTACTGCATTGTATCCTGCATTATACTCTGATGTACTGCATTGTATCCTGCATTATACTCTGATGTACTGCATTGTATCCTGCATTATACTCTGATGTTCTGCATTGTATCCTGCATTATACTCTGATGTACTGCATTGTATCCTGCATTATACTCTGATGTACTGCATTATATCCTGCATTATAATCTGATGTACTGCATTGTATCCTGCATTATACTCTGATGTACTGCATTGTATCCTGCATTATACTCTGATGTTCTGCATTGTATCCTGCATTATACTCTGATGTACTGCACTGTATCCTGCATTATACTCTGATGTACTGCATTGTATCCTGCATTATACTCTGATGTACTGCATTGTATCCTGCATTATAATCTGATGTACTGCATTGTATCCTGCATTATACCCTGATGTACTGCATTGTATCCTGCATTATAATCTGATGTACTGCATTGTATCCTGCAATATACTCTGATGTACTGCATTGTATCCTGCATTATACTCTGATGTACTGCATTGTATCCTGCATTATAGTCTGATGTACTGCATTGTATCCTGCATTATACTCTGATGTACTGCATTGTATCCTGCATTATACTCTGATGTACTGCATTGTATCCTGCATTATACCCTGATGTACTGCATTGTATCCTGCATTATACCCTGGTGTACTGCATTGTATCCTGCATTATACTCTGATGTTCTGCATTGTATCCTGCATTATACTCTGATGTCCTGCATTGTGTCCTGCATTATACTCTGATGTACTGCATTGTATCCTGCATTATACTCTGATGTACTGCATTGTATCCTGCATTATACTCTGATGTACTGCAGTGTATCCTGCATTATACTCTGATGTACTGCATTGTATCCTGCATTATACTCTGATGTACTGCATTGTATCCTGAATTATACTCTGATGTCCTGCATTGCTTCCTGCATTATACTCTGATGTACTGCATTGTATCCTGAATTATACTCTGATGTCCTGCATTGCTTCCTGCATTATACTCTGATGTACTGCATTGTATCCTGCATTATACTCTGATGTACTGCATTGTACCCTGCATTATACTCTGATGTACTGCATTGTATCCTGCATTATACTCTGATGTACTGCATTGTATCCTGCATTATACTCTGATGTTCTGCATTGTATCCTGCATTATACTCTGATGTACTGCATTGTATCCTGCATTATACTCTGATGTACTGCATTGTATCCTGCATTATACTCTGATGTACTGCACTGTATCCTGCATTATACTCTGATGTACTGCATTGTATCCTGCATTATACTCTGATGTACTGCATTGTATCCTGCATTATACTCTGATGTCCTGCACTGTATCCTGTATTATACTCTGATGTACTGCATTGTATCCTGCATTATACTCTGATGTGCTGCACTGTATCCTGCATTATACTCTGATGTACTGCATTGTGTCCTGCATTATACTCTGATGTACTGCATTGTATCCTGCATTATACTCTGATGTGCTGCACTGTATCCTGCATTATAATCTGATGTACTGCATTGTATCCTGCATTATACTCTGATGTACTGCATTGTATCCTGCATTATACTCTGATGTACTGCACTGTATCCTGCATTATACTCTGATGTACTGCATTGTATCCTGCATTATACTCTGATGTACTGCATTGTATCCTGCATTATACTCTGATGTACTGCATTGTATTCTGCATTATACTCTGATGTACTGCATTGTATCCTGCATTATACTCTGATGTTCTGCATTGTATCCTGCATTATACTCTGATGTTCTGCATTGTATCCTGCATTATACTCTGATGTACTGCATTGTATCCAGCATTATACTCTGATGTACTGCATTGTATCCTGCATTATACTCTGATGTTCTGCATTGTATCCTGCATTATACTCTGATGTTCTGCATTGTATCCTGCATTATACTCTGATGTACTGCATTGTATCCTGCATTATACTCTGATGTACTGCATTGTATCCTGCATTATACTCTGAGGTTCTGCATTGTATCCTGCATTATACTCTGATGTACTGCATTGTATCCTGCATTATACTCTGATGTACTGCATTGTATCCTGCATTATACTCTGATGTTCTGCATTGTATCCTGCATTATACTCTGATGTACTGCATTGTATCCTGCATTATACTCTGATGTACTGCATTGTATCCTGCATTATACTCTGAGGTTCTGCATTGTATCCTGCATTATACTCTGATGTACGGCATTGTATCCTGCATTATACTCTGACGTACTGCATTGTATCCTGCATTATACTCTGATGTACTGCATTGTATCCTGCATTATACTCTGATGTACTGCATTGTATCCTGCATTATACTCTGATGTACTGCATTGTATCCTGCATTATACTCTGAGGTTCTGCATTGTATCCTGCATTATACTCTGATGTACGGCATTGTATCCTGCATTATACTCTGACGTACTGCATTGTATCCTGCATTATACTCTGATGTACTGCACTGTATCCTGCATTATACTCTGATGTACTGCATTGTATCCTGCATTATACTCTGATGTACTGCATTGTATCCTGCATTATACTCTGATGTTCTGCATTGTATCCTGCATTATACTCTGATGTTCTGCATTGTATCCTGCATTATACTCTGATGTACTGCATTGTATCCTGCATTATACTCTGATGTGCTGCATTGTATCCTGCATTATACTCTGATGTACTGCACTGTATCCTGCATTATACTCTGATGTACTGCATTGTATCCTGCATTATACTCTGATGTACTGCACTGTATCCTGCATTATACTCTGATGTACTGCATTGTATCCTGCATTATACTCTGATGTACTGCATTGTATCCTGCATTATACTCTGATGTACTGCACTGTATCCTGCATTATACTCTGATGTACTGCATTGTATCCTGCATTATACTCTGATGTGCTGCATTGTATCCTGCATTATACTCTGATGTACTGCATTGTATCCTGCATTATACTCTGATGTACTGCACTGTATCCTGCATTATACTCTGATGTTCTGCATTGTATCCTGCATTATACTCTGATGTACTGCACTGTATCCTGCATTATACTCTGATGTACTGCACTGTATCCTGCATTATATTCTGATGTACTGCATTGTGTCCTGCATTATACTCTGATGTACTGCATCGTATCCTGCATTATACTCTGATGTACTGCATTGTATCCTGCATTATACTCTGATGTACTGCATTGTATCCTGCATTATACTCTGATGTACTGCATTGTGTCCTGCATTATACTCTGATGTACTGCATCGTATCCTGCATTATACTCTGATGTACTGCATTGTATCCTGCATTATACTCTGATGTACTGCATTGTATCCTGCATTATACTCTGATGTACTGCATTGTATCCTGCATTATACTCTGATGTACTGCATTGTATCCTGCATTATACTCTGATGTTCTGCATTGTATCCTGCATTATACTCTGATGTTCTGCATTGTGTCCTGCATTATACTCTGATGTACTGCACTGTATCCTGCATTATACTCTGATGTGCTGCATTGTATCCTGCATTATACTCTGATGTTCTGCATCGTATCCTGCATTATACTCTGATGTACTGCATTGTATCCTGCATTATAATCTGATGTACTGCATTGTATCCTGCATTATAATCTGATGTACTGCATTGTATCCTGCATTATACTCTGATGTACTGCATTGTATCCTGCATTATACTCTGATGTACTGCATTGTATCCTGCATTATACTCTGATGTACTGCATTGTATCCTGCATTATAATCTGATGTACTGCATTGTATCCTGCATTATACTCTGATGTTCTGCACTGTATCCTGCATTATACTCTGATGTACTGCACTGTATCCTGCATTATACTCTGATGTACTGCATTGTATCCTGCATTATACTCTGATGTACTGCACTGTATCCTGCATTATACTCTGATGTACTGCATTGTATCCTGCATTATACTCTGATGTACTGCATTGTATCCTGCATTATACTCTGATGTACTGCATTGTATCCTGCATTATACTCTGATGTACTGCACTGTATCCTGCATTATACTCTGATGTACTGCATTGTATCCTGCATTATACTCTGATGTACTGCATTGTATCCTGCATTATACTCTGATGTACTGCATTGTATCCTGCATTATACTCTGATGTACTGCATTGTATCCTGCATTACACTCTGATGTACTGCACTGTATCCTGCATTATACTCTGATGTACTGCATTGTATCCTGCATTATACTCTGATGTACTGCACTGTATCCTGCATTATACTCTGATGTACTGCATTGTATCCTGCATTATACTCTGATGTACTGCATTGTGTCCTGCATTATACTCTGATGTACTGCATCGTATCCTGCATTATACTCTGATGTTCTGCATTGTATCCTGCATTATACTCTGATGTACTGCATTGTGTCCTGCATTATACTCTGATGTACTGCATCGTATCCTGCATTATACTCTGATGTGCTGCATTGTATCCTGCATTATACTCTGATGTACTGCATCGTATCCTGCATTATACTCTGATGTTCTGCATTGTATCCTGCATTATACTCTGATGTTCTGCATTGTATCCTGCATTATACTCTGATGTACTGCATTGTGTCCTGCATTATACTCTGATGTACTGCATCGTATCCTGCATTATACTCTGATGTGCTGCATTGTATCCTGCATTATACTCTGATGTTCTGCATTGTATCCTGCATTATACTCTGATGTACTGCATCGTATCCTGCATTATACTCTGATGTACTGCATTGTATCCTGCATTATACTCTGATGTTCTGCATTGTATCCTGCATTATACTCTGATGTACTGCATTGTGTCCTGCATTATACTCTGATGTACTGCATCGTATCCTGCATTATACTCTGATGTGCTGCATTGTATCCTGCATTATACTCTGATGTTCTGCATCGTATCCTGCATTATACTCTGATGTGCTGCATTGTATCCTGCATTATACTCTGATGTCCTGCATTGTATCCTGCATTATACTCTGATGTACTGCATTGTATCCTGCATTATACTCTGATGTTCTGCATCGTATCCTGCATTATACTCTGATGTGCTTCATTGTATCCTGCATTATACTCTGATGTTCTGCATCGTATCCTGCATTATACTCTGATGTGCTGCATTGTATCCTGCATTATACTCTGATGTTCTGCACTGTATCCTGCATTATACTCTGATGTTCTGCACTGTATCCTGCATTATACTCTGATGTACTGCATTGTATCCTGCATTATACTCTGATGTACTCCAATGTATCCTGCATTATACTCTGATGTACTGCATCGTATCCTGCATTATACTCTGATGTTCTGCACTGTATCCTGCATTATACTCTGATGTACTGCATTGTATCCTGCATTATACTCTGATGTTCTGCATTGTATCCTGCATTATACTCTGATGTACTCCAATGTATCCTGCATTATACTCTGATGTACTGCACTGTATCCTGCATTATACTCTGATGTACTGCATTGTATCCTGCATTATACTCTGATGTACTGCATTGTATCCTGCATTATACTCTGATGTTCTGCACTGTATCCTGCATTATACTCTGATGTACTGCATTGTATCCTGCATTATACTCTGATGTTCTGCACTGTATCCTGCATTATACTCTGATGTTCTGCACTGTATCCTGCATTATACTCTGATGTACTGCATTGTATCCTGCATTATACTCTGATGTTCTGCACTGTATCCTGCATTATACTCTGATGTTCTGCACTGTATCCTGCATTATACTCTGATGTACTGCATTGTATCCTGCATTATACTCTGATGTTCTGCACTGTATCCTGCATTATACTCTGATGTTCTGCACTGTATCCTGCATTATACTCTGATGTACTGCATTGTATCCTGCATTATACTCTGATGTACTGCATTGTATCCTGCATTATACTCTGATGTACTCCAATGTATCCTGCATTATACTCTGATGTACTGCATTGTATCCTGCATTATACTCTGATGTACTGCATTGTATCCTGCATTATACTCTGATGTACTGCATTATATCCTGCATTATACTCTGATGTACTGCATTGTATCCTGCATTATACTCTGATGTACTCCAATGTATCCTGCATTATACTCTGATGTACTGCACTGTATCCTGCATTATACTCTGATGTACTGCATTGTATCCTGCATTATACTCTGATGTACTGCACTGTATCCTGCATTATACTCTGATGTTCTGCATTGTATCCTGCATTATACTCTGATGTACCCCAATGTATCCTGCATTATACTCTGATGTACTGCATTGTATCCTGCATTATACTCTGATGTACTGCACTGTATCCTGCATTATACTCTGATGTTCTGCATTGTATCCTGCATTATACTCTGATGTACTCCAATGTATCCTGCATTATACTCTGATGTACTGCATCGTATCCTGCATTATACTCTGATGTACTGCATTGTATCCTGCATTATACTCTGATGTACTGCATTGTATCCTGCATTATACTCTGATGTACTGCATTGTATCCTGCATTATACTCTGATGTACTCCAATGTATCCTGCATTATACTCTGATGTACTCCAATGTATCCTGCATTATACTCTGATGTACTGCACTGTATCCTGCATTATACTCTGATGTACTGCACTGTATCCTGCATTATACTCTGATGTTCTGCATTGTATCCTGCATTATACTCTGATGTACTGCATTGTATCCTGCATTATACTCTGATGTACTCCAATGTATCCTGCATTATACTCTGATGTACTCCAATGTATCCTGCATTATACTCTGATGTACTGCACTGTATCCTGCATTATACTCTGATGTACTGCACTGTATCCTGCATTATACTCTGATGTTCTGCATTGTATCCTGCATTATACTCTGATGTACTGCATTGTATCCTGCATTATACTCTGATGTACTCCAATGTATCCTGCATTATACTCTGATGTACTCCAATGTATCCTGCATTATACTCTGATGTACTCCAATGTATCCTGCATTATACTCTGATGTTCTGCATTGTATCCTGCATTATACTCTGATGTACTGCATTGTATCCTGCATTATACTCTGATGTACTCCAATGTATCCTGCATTATACTCTGATGTACTCCAATGTATCCTGCATTATACTCTGATGTGCTGCATTGTATCCTGCATTATACTCTGATGTACTGCATTGTATCCTGCATTATACTCTGATGTACTGCATTGTATCCTGCATTATACTCTGATGTGCTGCATTGTATCCTGCATTATACTCTGATGTACTGCACTGTATCCTGCATTATACTCTGATGTACTCCAATGTATCCTGCATTATACTCTGATGTACTGCATCGTATCCTGCATTATACTCTGATGTGCTGCATTGTATCCTGCATTATACTCTGATGTACTGCATTGTATCCTGCATTATACTCTGATGTACTGCATTGTATCCTGCATTATACTCTGATGTACTGCACTGTATCCTGCATTATACTCTGATTAGAGATGAGCGAACTTTTGAAAAATTCGATTCGACTGATTCGCCGAATTTTCCGACAAAAATCGTTTCGACCCGAATAAATTCGCGACGAATCGCTATTAAAAACGGCTATTTCTGAGCCTCCTAGAGCCTCAATAGGGTTGTAAACCATTCTGCCTTGCTGTAACACGCACAGGATGCGTGCTGGGTTAGTTAAATAATACTTTGAAGAAATATCACATGCAGATCAGAGGCATCGCTAATAGAATCGCAGAGCGGCACAATTGAATTCAAGAGAGTTGAAGTGGCATCACTATGAGGGGCAGGAGCCCAAACATTGCTTTAAAGAGGCACTGGAGTTGGCTTCAGGAGCCCAAAAATTGGATGAATCACACCCTGGAGTTGGCAGCAGCAGCAGCAGCAGGAGCCCAAAAATTGGATGAATCACACCCTGGAGTTGGCAGCAGCAGCAGCAGGAGCCCAAATATTACTTTAAAGAGACCCTGGGGTTGGCTTCAGGAGCCCAAAAATTGGATGAATCACACCCTGGAGTTGGCAGCAGCAGCAGCAGGAGCCCAAATATTACTTTAAAGAGACACTGGAGTTGGCTTCAGTAGCCCAAAAATTGGATGAATCACACCCTGGAGTTGGCAGCAGCAGCAGGAGCCCAAATATTACTTTAAAGAGACCCTGGGGTTGGCCTCAGGAGCCCAAAAATTGGATGAATCACACCCTGGAGTTGGCAGCAGCAGGAGCCCAAACATTACTTTAAAGAGACCCTGGGGTTGGCCTCAGGAGCCCAAAAATTGGATGAATCACACCCTGGAGTTGGCAGCAGCAGCAGCAGGAGCCCAAATATTACTTTAAAGAGACACTGGAGTTGGCTTCAGTAGCCCAAAAATTGGATGAATCACACCCTGGAGTTGGCAGCAGCAGCAGGAGCCCAAATATTACTTTAAAGAGACCCTGGGGTTGGCCTCAGGAGCCCAAAAATTGGATGAATCACACCCTGGAGTTGGCAGCAGCAGGAGCCCAAACATTACTTTAAAGAGACCCTGGGGTTGGCCTCAGGAGCCCAAAAATTGGATGAATCACACCCTGGAGTTGGCAGCAGCAGCAGCAGGAGCCCAAATATTACTTTAAAGAGACACTGGAGTTGGCTTCAGTAGCCCAAAAATTGGATGAATCACACCCTGGAGTTGGCAGCAGCAGCAGGAGCCCAAATATTACTTTAAAGAGACCCTGGGGTTGGCCTCAGGAGCCCAAAAATTGGATGAATCACACCCTGGAGTTGGCAGCAGCAGGAGCCCAAACATTACTTTAAAGAGACCCTGGGGTTGGCCTCAGGAGCCCAAAAATTGGATGAATCACACCCTGGAGTTGGCAGAAGTTGGCAGTAGCAGCAGCAGGAGCCCAAACATTACTTTAAACAGACCCTGGGGTTGGCCTCAGGAGCCCAAAAATTGGATGAATCACACCCTGGAGTTGGCAGCAGCAGCAGCAGGAGCCCAAATATTACTTTAAAGAGACACTGGGGTTGGCTTCAGGAGCCCAAAAATTGGATGAATCACACCCTGGAGTTGCAAGCAGCAGCAGGAGCCCAAACATTACTTTAAAGAGACCCTGGGGTTGGCCTCAGGAGCCCAAAAATTGGATGAATCACACCCTGGAGTTGGCAGCAGCAGGAGCCCAAACATTACTTTAAAGAGACCCTGGGGTTGGCCTCAGGAGCCCAAAAATTGGATGAATCACACCCTGGAGTTGGCAGCAGCAGCAGCAGCAGGAGCCCAAATATTACTTTAAAGAGACACTGGAGTTGGCTTCAGTAGCCCAAAAATTGGATGAATCACACCCTGGAGTTGGCAGCAGCAGCAGCAGGAGCCCAAACATTACTTTAAACAGACCCTGGGGTTGGCCTCAGGAGCCCAAAAATTGGATGAATCACACCCTGGAGTTGGCAGCAGCAGGAGCCCAAACATTACTTTAAAGAGACCCTGGGGTTGGCCTCAGGAGCCCAAAAATTGGATGAATCACACCCTGGAGTTGCAAGCAGCAGCAGGAGCCCAAACATTACTTTAAACAGACCCTGGGGTTGGCCTCAGGAGCCCAAAAATTGGATGAATCACACCCTGGAGTTGGCAGCAGCAGCAGCAGGAGCCCAAATATTACTTTAAAGAGACACTGGGGTTGGCTTCAGGAGCCCAAAAATTGGATGAATCACACCCTGGAGTTGGCAGCAGCAGCAGCAGGAGCCCAAATATTACTTTAAAGAGACACTGGAGTTGGCTTCAGTAGCCCAAAAATTGGATGAATCACACCCTGGAGTTGGCAGCAGCAGCAGCAGGAGCCCAAACATTACTTTAAACAGACCCTGGGGTTGGCCTCAGGAGCCCAAAAATTGGATGAATCACACCCTGGAGTTGGCAGCAGCAGCAGCAGGAGCCCAAACATTACTTTAAACAGACCCTGGGGTTGGCCTCAGGAGCCCAAAAATTGGATGAATCACACCCTGGAGTTGCAAGCAGCAGCAGGAGCCCAAACATTACTTTAAACAGACACTGGAGTTGGCTTCAGGAGCCCAAAAATTGGATGAATCACACCCTGTGGAGAGTCATGTGGAGAAAAAGTAGCTTAGTTAGTAATATCTACATAAAATTATGAATAAACAAATGCAAAAGTTTGCCAAAGTGAAGTTTTGTTTGAGGGTGTGTTTCCACCTTTTAATTAAATCAGAAACAAGAAGGTATCATTGCCTCTGACTAATTAGCCCTCAAAAATTCTTGGAATTTTTAATCTGGAATCATGTCTGATCCGTCTTATCCGAAGAATATTAATAAAAAGTAAGAGTAACGTAAAGGATTTTTTATCAATACTTACTTGTGGTCCGATGCGGAGGAATGTCTGTAACTGGAGAGCAGCGCCTTAAATCTGTTTTGCACGATCCATCTTTCTTGGTCTGGCCCCGTCATCAATCTACTGGAATACATCAGGCATTGTTGGGAGGAAAGCTTGGCTGATCCATGCGCCATTCATTTCCACGCAGGGCAGTCTCTGGAAAAAAAAAGTCTGTATAAACCAGGGTCTTTTTCATATAAAAACAAATGGTTATTCTTGCTTTTCAACCATATGTTCCACAGCTTTACCAGTCATTGTGTCAGCCAATGAAGCAACTTTGTCTCGAAGTGCTGCAAAAGCAGTCCACTGCATCACAAGTGGCATCTGACACCCCCAGTCAACTGTCTGTCTGTTATGCTTTGGGTTCAGCTCCACTATCCATTGATCTGATATCCAAGATCTGATAATCATAAAATTCAGCAGCTACTGCCCAGCCAAGAAGTGGAGGAGACACTCGCCTCTTCTTCCACTATCCGGCAACTAGTGATGAGGAGAGTGTCGTGGGAGGAGGTGTTGCAAGCCGAGGTAGTGGAAGAGGGTCCCTGGAGTCTGCGGCGGTGGCGGCGGCAGCAGCAGCGAATTATTGCGGACTGTTGGTAGGAAAAATCAGCTACTCAGCGATGTGGCAGTGTTCCATGCAGCATCCTGTGGAGAAAAAGTAGGTTAGTTAGTGTATATACATAAAATTATGAATAGACAAATGCAATAGTATTGCGAAAGTGAAGTTTTGTTTGAGGGTGTGTTTCCACCTTGCAATTAAATCAGAAACAACTAGCTATCATTTGCCTCTGAATAATTAGCCCTCAAAAATTCTTGGAATTTTTAATCTTGATGTCTGAGGGATTTCTCCTCTCAGACAGCGTCACCATAAGTCCAGCCTGCTGCATTACCCAGTGGTGGACCTTTCAGAGAACTGATGGCTTGTGCCGAGCCGAGGTGGAGAGTCACATGGCATGGTTGTTGAACAGAAGGTGGGCCAGTCCTTTAGCCTGTCAGTGTGTACCAAAGTGCACAGTGTTGTCTACGCCTGGAGCTGTAACTATAGACTCATGGTGGACAATATATATCCTTTTAGGCCCCCTTGGTGATTGTGGTTTCACGCTGTTCTTCACATGGTTTTCCTTGACCATCAGAGTCACACATGGGAGGAACTACTAAAAATGAGAACTCAATCCATGAAAGCATTGCTTAATCCACGAAAACTGCAAATTTGGACCCATGGTGACTGACACTTGGAAGAACATCTTGTTTGCGCTGCGACAAGGAAGCCAGAGTCATGCGTCCTGACATGGCACACGTGTTCAGTCTAGTTTTGAAGTCTTGCCCCCATCTGAAAGACATCCGAACAACAGGAAAGAAAGTTAGCATGCACTTCTGGCACTCCTACACCACCAAGCACAACCTTATTGAGCCTCAGCGTCACAACGGTGTACCCCACCATAGTCTGATTTGCGATGTTTCCACCCGTTGGAATTCCACCCTCCATATGCAGGATCCACTATAGCAGTGGTCCCCAACCCTGTCCTCAAGGCCCACCAACAGGCCAGGCTTTGCAGATCTCCACAAAGATGCTCAGGTGGAGTAATTAGTGCAGCTGCAGAGCAATAGAGCTGGCTATTTGGAGATCCAAAAAACATGACATGTTGGTGGGCCTTGAGGACAGGGTTGAGGACCACTGCACTATAGGAACAGAGAAAAGCCATCACGGATTTCTGGATGATCCAAACGGATAGGGGGACACCCCTGTGTAAATTCAATGTAAACCATTGGCAGCTCATACGTGACACCGACCGTTTGCTCAGGCCCTTTGAGGAAGCTACATTATTAGTCAGTTGCCAGGACTATGAGATGAACGATGAGATTCCACTGCTTCATGTACTACAACACATGTTGGAAAGCATGGCTGGTCAGGGCACTGGAGACATGGCACATACATTTCACAGCCACATGAAGCCTGTGGGGGCTGAAGTGGAGGAGGAGGAGGGGGTGGGGCACAGCAAACCACAGTTTAGGTTTCACAAAATGACCATTTTATCTAGTCATCTGACAGGAGAGGAGGAGCAGGAGCAGCCACAGGAGCTAGAGGGTTGTGAGTAAGGCGAGACAGAGGACCCAGACACACCATGGCAGTTTACAGTGGAGATGGAGACAGGTAGTCCCTCCGAGTCACTTGCACAAATGGCACGATGCATGCTCACATGCATGCGTACTAGTGAGCGCAGAATTGTCTCCATTTGTCAGCGGGAAGACTTCTGGCTCTCCAACTTATTGGACCCTCGCTTCCGGCACAAAATGGGGGCATTTTTTACGCCCACTGAGAGGGAGGACAAACTGACCTACTACAGAGACATCCCACGTAGTCAGTTGGGCGATGTCTATCTGCGCCATGGCCCATACTCCCGCAGGTCTGACTCGGGGGGAAGTCTGCGATCACCTTCCACTGCCATGGCTGCTGGGGGGGTGGAAGGAGCAGCAGCAGCAGCTCCATCAGCAGCAGCCTCAGTCTTCAGTCGCTAGTGAGTAGCTTTCTACACCCGCATAGTGAGTCTACTCATGAGCAGCAGGAAGACCTGGAGCTGGACCTCAAACAGCAGGTCATGTCATACCTTGACATGACCATGCCAACACACCTTCAAGATCCACTGGATTTGCTGGGAAGCCAAACTTGACTTGTGCCCGCAACTAGCAGAGTTTGCCCTGGAAAAGCTGTACTGGCCGGACAGTAGTTGATTTAGATGGCAACTGGGCTGCTCTATATAACGAAGCAAAATGGCAAATTTACCTCACTATATAAGCTATTGCCCCTCAGATTTACACAGGGGCTGCTCTATATTATGCTGCAAAATGGCAAATTAACCTCACAATATAAGCTATTGCAGCTCTATATAAATAAAAATAAATAAATAAAAAAAGGGCCTGTAGAAGCTTATTTAGTATAACAGATAGGGTGACATGTGCTGGTTTGGGATGCCCATATGGGCTAGTGTTTTGGCAGCAGTACAAAAACCAATGCAAAATGCAATAGCTTAATAAAGCTGATGCTGATCAACGCTTATTTAGTATAACAGATGGGGTGCAACATGCAGGTTTGGGATGCCCTGCGGCCTGGTGTATTTAAAGCAGACCAAAACCAATTCAAAATGCAATAACTTAATAAAGCTGAGGCTGTAGATGCTTATTTAGTATAAACAGGTAGGGTGCAAGGTGCAGCTTTGGGGTGCCCTGCGGCCTGGTTAAATGAAAGCAGTCAAAAAGGAAGTGCAAACTGAAGTAGCTTAATGAAGCTGATGCTGATCAACGCTTATGTTGTATACCAGATAGGGTGCAAGGTGCAGCTTTGGGGTGCCCTGCGGCCTGGTTTATTAAAATCAGTCAAAAACAAGTGCAAACTGAAGTAGCCTGATCAACGCTTATGTTGTATAACAGATAGGTTTAAAATAGCATGTGCCTTGGGATGCCCGTGTGGCCTGTTATATTTCAAGCTGAACAAAAAATAACAATAATCCAAGTATGAGACATCATTTTGACCTTCTTCACAGCGCCATACTTTGAAAAAAAAAAATTAATTTCATGCCGATCAATCCAAAGGTCAATGCCCCTAACAAAAATAGTGTTCGGCATAAGTTTTCCTTCTGGAAGGACGTAACCTTTAGTTTACATGGTTGGGGTAGGTTATCTTACAAATTGGGATACCCCAGGCAGCAGTGTCATTGAAAGAGACAGATTGTAATGCAGGCCATACGCAAGCAGAGAAACTCAGGCTGCAACAGGCCTATTTAGTTTACATGGTTGGGGTAGGTTATCTTACAAATTGGGATACCCCACTGTATATGAAACCGAATATAAATGCACACCCAAAAGTGGACACTCAGCCTCCAAGAGGCCTGCTTAGTTTAAATAAGAGAGCTGCTTAGTATGGTAGGTAGGTTATGTTATGTTACAGAATGGGATGCCCCAAGCAGACTTGAGATCAGTATATATGCACACAGCAGCAGTGTGTTAGCAGGCTCATACAGGCCAAATTTCTTTAAATAAATGTGCAGCTTACAGTAAATGCAGAGGCTAATGGTATGTTACAGAATGGGATGCCCCAAAGCTGACTTGAGATCAGTATATATGCACACAGCAGCAGTGTGTTAGCAGGCTCATACAGGCCAAATTTCTTTAAATAACTGTGCAGCTTACAGTTAATGCAGAGGCTAATGGTATGTTACAGAATGGGATGCCCCAAGCAGACTTGAGATCAGTATATATGCACACAGCAGCAGTGTGTTAGCAGGCTCATACAGGCCAAATTTCTTTAAATAAATGTGCAGCTTACAGTAAATGCAGAGGCTAATGGTATGTTACAGAATGGGATGCCCCAAAGCTGACTTGAGATCAGTATATATGCACACAGCAGCAGTGTGTTAGCAGGCTCATACAGGCCAAATTTCTTTAAATAACTGTGCAGCTTACAGTTAATGCAGAGGCTAATGGTATGTTACAGAATGGGATGCCCCAAGCAGACTTGAGATCAGTATATATGCACACAGCAGCAGTGTGTTAGCAGGCTCATACAGGCCAAATTTCTTTAAATAACTGTGCAGCTTACAGTTAATGCAGAGGCTAATGGTATGTTACAGAATGGGATGCCCCAAGCAGACTTGAGATCAGTATATATGCACACAGCAGCAGTGTGTTAGCAGGCTCATACAGGCCAAATTTCTTTAAATAAATGTGCAGCTTACAGTAAATGCAGAGGCTAATGGTATGTTACAGAATGGGATGCCCCAAAGCTGACTTGAGATCAGTATATATGCACACAGCAGCAGTGTGTTAGCAGGCTCATACAGGCCAAATTTCTTTAAATAACTGTGCAGCTTACAGTAAATGCAGAGGCTAATGGTATGTTACAGAATGGGATGTCCCAAAAACCAGAGAGCACCTGGCAGGCAGCAGTAAGACTATGCACAGCAAAAGTGTCTTTATCATGCCTAATTTCAATTAGAATAGGTGCAAATGGTTAGGTTCTTAAATAGAGGCTGGTGTAGTCACAGAATGGGATGCCCTAAAAACCAGCAGTAAGTACACCTGGCAGGGACAAGTAGTGCTATGCCCAGCAAAAGTGTCTTTATCAGGCCTAATTTCAAATATGATAAGAGCAAATGCTTATATGGTCTTAAACAGAGGCTGCTTTAGTCACAGAATGGGATGCCCCAACAGGAATGGACCTGGCAGGGTCCAGTAGTGCTTTGCCCAGCAAAAGTGTCTTTATCAGGCCTAATTTCAAATATGATAAGTGAAAATGGTTATACGGTCTTAAACAGAGGCTGCTGTAGTCACAGAATGGGATGCCATGGCAGGGACAAGTAGTGCTATGCCCAGCAAAAGTGTCTTTATCAGGCTAATTTCAAATATGATAAGAGCAAATGCTTATAAGGTCTTAAACAGAGGCTGCTGTAGTCACAGAATGGGATGCCCCAACAGGAATGGACCTGGCAGGGTCCAGTAGTGCTTTGCCCAGCAAAAGTGTCTTTATCAGGCCTAATTTCAAATATGATAAGTGAAAATGGTTATACGGTCTTAAACAGAGGCTGCTGTAGTCACAGAATGGGATGCCATGGCAGGGACAAGTAGTGCTATGCCCAGCAAAAGTGTCTTTATCAGGCTAATTTCAAATATGATAAGAGCAAATGCTTATATGGTCTTAAACAGAGGCTGCTTTAGTCACAGAATGGGATGCCATGGCAGGGACAAGTTGTGCTATGCCCAGCAAAAGTGTCTTTATCAGGCTAATTTCAAATATGATAAGAGCAAATGCTTATATGGTCTTAAACAGAGGCTGCTTTAGTCACAGAATGGGATGCCATGGCAGGGACAAGTAGTGCTATGCCCAGCAAAAGTGTCTTTATCAGGCTAATTTCAAATATGATAAGAGCAAATGCTTATATGGTCTTAAACAGAGGCTGCTGTAGTCACAGAATGGGATGCCCCAAATAGGAGTGCACCTGGCAGGGTCCAGTAGTGCTATGCCCAGCAAAAGTGTCTTTATCAGGCCTAATTTCAAATATGATAAGAGCAAATGCTTATATGGTCTTAAACAGAGGCTGCTGTAGTCACAGAATGGGATGCCCCAAATAGGAGTGCACCTGGCAGGGTCCAGTAGTGCTATGCCCAGCAAAAGTGTCTTTATCAGGCCTAATTTCAAATATGATAAGAGCAAATGCTTATATGGTCTTAAACAGAGGCTGCTGTAGTCACAGAATGGGATGCCCCAAATAGGAGTGCACCTGGCAGGGTCCAGTAGTGCTTTGCCCAGCAAAAGTGTCTTTATCAGGCCTAATTTCAAATATGATAAGAGCAAATGCTTATATGGTCTTAAACAGAGGCTGCTGTAGTCACAGAATGGGATGCCCCAAATAGGAGTGCACCTGGCAGGGTCCAGTAGTGCTTTGCCCAGCAAAAGTGTCTTTATCAGGCCTAATTTCAAATATGATAAGAGCAAATGCTTATATGGTCTTAAACAGAGGCTGCTGTAGTCACAGAATGGGATGCCCCAAATAGGAGTGCACCTGGCAGGGTCCAGTAGTGCTATGCCCAGCAAAAGTGTCTTTATCAGGCCTAATTTCAAATATGATAAGAGCAAATGCTTATATGGTCTTAAACAGAGGCTGCTGTAGTCACAGAATGGGATGCCCCAAATAGGAGTGCACCTGGCAGGGTCCAGTAGTGCTTTGCCCAGCAAAAGTGTCTTTATCAGGCCTAATTTCAAATATGATAAGAGCAAATGCTTATATGGTCTTAAACAGAGGCTGCTGTAGTCACAGAATGGGATGCCCCAAATAGGAGTGCACCTGGCAGGGTCCAGTAGTGCTATGCCCAGCAAAAGTGTCTTTATCAGGCCTAATTTCAAATATGATAAGAGCAAATGCTTATATGGTCTTAAACAGAGGCTGCTGTAGTCACAGAATGGGATGCCCCAAATAGGAGTGCACCTGGCAGGGTCCAGTAGTGCTATGCCCAGCAAAAGTGTCTTTATCAGGCCTAATTTCAAATATGATAAGAGCAAATGCTTATATGGTCTTAAACAGAGGCTGCTGTAGTCACAGAATGGGATGCCCCAAATAGGAGTGCACCTGGCAGGGTCCAGTAGTGCTTTGCCCAGCAAAAGTGTCTTTATCAGGCTAATTTCAAATATGATAAGAGCAAATGCTTATATGGTCTTAAACAGAGGCTGCTTTAGTCACAGAATGGGATGCCATGGCAGGGACAAGTAGTGCTATGCCCAGCAAAAGTGTCTTTATCAGGCTAATTTCAAATATGATAAGAGCAAATGCTTATATGGTCTTAAACAGAGGCTGCTGTAGTCACAGAATGGGATGCCCCAAATAGGAGTGCACCTGGCAGGGTCCAGTAGTGCTATGCCCAGCAAAAGTGTCTTTATCAGGCCTAATTTCAAATATGATAAGAGCAAATGCTTATATGGTCTTAAACAGAGGCTGCTGTAGTCACAGAATGGGATGCCCCAAATAGGAGTGCACCTGGCAGGGTCCAGTAGTGCTATGCCCAGCAAAAGTGTCTTTATCAGGCCTAATTTCAAATATGATAAGAGCAAATGCTTATATGTGTAGCGATAACCCTTATCGCCGGAGGGCTTCACCGCCCGAGACGTCCTTTTCCCAATCGTAAGAGGTGCTGCTGGAATTCCAGAGTCGTCCGTGAGGAAACAGGAACAGCCCTTACAAGGGCTAGTGAATTGTAATATAGCGTTTCCCCCAATAAGAGACAGAACTCAGTATTGAGGGTGAAGGTGAAGTGTTTTTATTAGTGCCACTCTAGGCCTTATATACACAAGTCTCCATGCAATGGGACCTCCCCCGTGGACCTCATGACAAATACACAGACCAACTCTGCCGGTGACGCAATCAGCAAAACAATAGGCGTCTGTAATACACTCAATCAGAACAATGCCATTGCCTGTGACGTAATCAATTAACACAAAGGAAGTTTATAATACAATCCAAACTGCAATGACCTAATTAAGAAAAGGCCAGTGAATGACCCGGTGGGCAACTGAATAGTGATGACATCCAAAAGACAGGGCGTCTGTCACAATATGGTCTTAAACAGAGGCTGCTGTAGTCACAGAATGGGATGCCCCAAATAGGAGTGCACCTGGCAGGGTCCAGTAGTGCTATGCCCAGCAAAAGTGTCTTTATCAGGCCTAATTTCAAATATGATAAGAGCAAATGCTTATATGGTCTTAAACAGAGGCTGCTGTAGTCACAGAATGGGATGCCCCAAATAGGAGTGCACCTGGCAGGGTCCAGTAGTGCTTTGCCCAGCAAAAGTGTCTTTATCAGGCCTAATTTCAAATATGATAAGAGCAAATGCTTATATGGTCTTAAACAGAGGCTGCTGTAGTCACAGAATGGGATGCCCCAAATAGGAGTGCACCTGGCAGGGTCCAGTAGTGCTATGCCCAGCAAAAGTGTCTTTATCAGGCCTAATTTCAAATATGATAAGAGCAAATGCTTATATGTGTAGCGATAACCCTTATCGCCGGAGGGCTTCACCGCCCGAGACGTCCTTTTCCCAATCGTAAGAGGTGCTGCTGGAATTCCAGAGTCGTCCGTGAGGAAACAGGAACAGCCCTTACAAGGGCTAGTGAATTGTAATATAGCGTTTCCCCCAATAAGAGACAGAACTCAGTATTGAGGGTGAAGGTGAAGTGTTTTTATTAGTGCCACTCTAGGCCTTATATACACAAGTCTCCATGCAATGGGACCTCCCCCGTGGACCTCATGACAAATACACAGACCAACTCTGCCGGTGACGCAATCAGCAAAACAATAGGCGTCTGTAATACACTCAATCAGAACAATGCCATTGCCTGTGACGTAATCAATTAACACAAAGGAAGTTTATAATACAATCCAAACTGCAATGACCTAATTAAGAAAAGGCCAGTGAATGACCCGGTGGGCAACTGAATAGTGATGACATCCAAAAGACAGGGCGTCTGTCACAATATGGTCTTAAACAGAGGCTGCTGTAGTCACAGAATGGGATGCCCCAAATAGGAGTGCACCTGGCAGGGTCCAGTAGTGCTATGCCCAGCAAAAGTGTCTTTATCAGGCCTAATTTCAAATATGATAAGAGCAAATGCTTATATGGTCTTAAACAGAGGCTGCTGTAGTCACAGAATGGGATGCCCCAAATAGGAGTGCACCTGGCAGGGTCCAGTAGTGCTTTGCCCAGCAAAAGTGTCTTTATCAGGCCTAATTTCAAATATGATAAGAGCAAATGCTTATATGGTCTTAAACAGAGGCTGCTGTAGTCACAGAATGGGATGCCCCAAATAGGAGTGCACCTGGCAGGGTCCAGTAGTGCTTTGCCCAGCAAAAGTGTCTTTATCAGGCCTAATTTCAAATATGATAAGAGCAAATGCTTATATGGTCTTAAACAGAGGCTGCTGTAGTCACAGAATGGGATGCCCCAAATAGGAGTGCACCTGGCAGGGTCCAGTAGTGCTATGCCCAGCAAAAGTGTCTTTATCAGGCCTAATTTCAAATATGATAAGAGCAAATGCTTATATGGTCTTAAACAGAGGCTGCTGTAGTCACAGAATGGGATGCCCCAAATAGGAGTGCACCTGGCAGGGTCCAGTAGTGCTATGCCCAGCAAAAGTGTCTTTATCAGGCCTAATTTCAAATATGATTAGAGCAAATGCTTATATGGTCTTAAACAGAGGCTGCTTTAGTCACAGAATGGGATGCCCCGGGCAGGAATCGAGCTGCCAGGGTACAGTAGTGCTTTGGCCAGCAAAAGTGTCTTTATCAGGCCTAATTTCAAATATGATTAGAGCAAATGCTTATATGGTCTTAAACAGAGGCTGCTTTAGTCACAGAATGGGATGCCTCACAGCAGACTTAAGATCAGTTCAGTATATATGCACAGTTAGTTACTATAAGCAGCCTGAAAACGCTAACAAAGCCTGTCAGCCAGCTAGTAACACTCAGGCTGGATGAAAAAACAAATAATCTCCCTGTCACAGCCTCCGTTTTTTCCTACCTTTCCCTGGCTTTCTGTCTGTCTCCTGTCTGTCTCCTGCCTGTCTCCAGCCTGTCCCTGTCTGTCCCTGCCTGTCTAACTGTCTGTCCCTCAGCTACACAGCGTCCTGTCTCTCACGAATGCAATAGAGAAATGAGGAAAAGCAAGATGGCCGCCGTTAAATACCGCTGTGTGACGTCACCGGGCTTGCTGGCTGCTGATAGGCTGCATGTGACTGCCCCAGCTTGCACTGGCGCGGGATACATGTCCAGACATGTCCCGTCCGCCATCTTAGAATGCCTGTAATGTAAATGAATGGATGTTAAAGGAAAACTTCGAGTGATCGAATCGTGGGGAAATTCGGATTCGATCCGAATCGAATTTTTCCTGAAATTCGGATCGAATCTGGGTTCGTCCGGATCGATTCGCTCATCCCTAACTCTGATGTACTGCATTGTGTCCTGCACTATACTCTGATGTACTGCATTGTATCCTGCATTATACTCTGATGTACTGATCTGTATCCTGCATTATACTCTGATGTACTGCATCGTATCCTGCATTATACTCTGATGTACTGCATTGTATCCTGCATTATACTCTGATGTACTCCAATGTATCCTGCATTATACTCTGATGTACTGATCTGTATCCTGCATTATACTCTGATGTACTGCGCTGTATCCTGCATTATACTCTGATGTTCTGCATTGTATCCTGTATTATACTCTGATGTTCTGCACTGTATCCTGCATTATACTCTGATGTACTGCATTGTATCCTGCATTATACTCTGATGTACTGCATTGTATCCTGCATTATACTCTGATGTTCTGCATTGTATCCTGCATTATACTCTGATGTACTGCATTGTATCCTGCATTATACTCTGATGTACTGCACTGTATCCTGCATTATACTCTGATGTACTGCATTGTATCCTGCATTATACTCTGATGTGCTGCACTGTATCCTGCATTATACTCTGATGTACTGCATTGTGTCCTGCATTATACTCTGATGTACTGCATTGTATCCTGCATTATACTCTGATGTACTGCATTGTATCCTGCATTATACTCTGATGTACTGCATTGTATCCTGCATTATACTCTGATGTACTGCATTGTATCCTGCATTATACTCTGATGTACTGCATTGTATCCTGCATTATACTCTGATGTACTGCACTGTATACTGCATTATACTCTGATGTACTGCATTGTGTCCTGCATTATACTCTGATGTACTGCATTGTATACTGCTTTATACTCTGATGTACTGCATTGTGTCCTGCATTATACTCTGATGTACTGCATTGTGTCCTGCATTATACTCTGATGTACTGCATTGTGTCCTGCATTATACTCTGATGTACTGCATTGTATCCTGCATTATACTCTGATGTACTGCACTGTATCCTGCATTATACTCTGATGTACTGCATTGTATCCTGCATTATACTCTGATGTACTGCATTGTATCCTGCATTATACTCTGATGTTCTGCATTGTATCCTGCATTATACTCTGATGTGCTGCATTGTATCCTGCATTATACTCTGATGTACTGCATTGTATCCTGCATTATACTCTGATGTGCTGCATTGTATCCTGCATTATACTCTGATGTACTGCATTGTATCCTGCATTATACTCTGATGTACTGCATTGTATCCTGCATTATACTCTGATGTGCTGCATTGTATCCTGCATTATACTCTGATGTGCTGCATTGTATCCTGCATTATACTCTGATGTACTGCATTGTATCCTGCATTATACTCTGATGTACTGCATTGTATCCTGCATTATACTCTGATGTGCTGCATTGTATCCTGCATTATACTCTGATGTACTGCACTGTATCCTGCATTATACTCTGATGTACTGCATTGTATCCTGCATTATACTCTGATGTACTGCATTGTATCCTGCATTATACTCTGATGTCCTGCATTGTATCCTGCATTATACTCTGATGTACTGCACTGTATCCTGCATTATACTCTGATGTACTGCATTGTATCCTGCATTATACTCTGATGTACTGCATTGTATCCTGCATTGTACTCTGATGTACTGCATTGTATCCTGCATTATACTCTGATGTGCTGCATTGTATCCTGCATTATACTCTGATGTTCTGCATTGTATCCTGCATTATACTCTGATGTGCTGCATTGTATCCTGCATTATACTCTGATGTTCTGCATTGTATCCTGCATTATACTCTGATGTACTGCACTGTATCCTGCATTATACTCTGATGTACTGCATTGTATCCTGCATTATACTCTGATGTACTGCATTGTATCCTGCATTATACTCTGATGTACTGCATTGTGTCCTGCATTATACTCTGATGTACTGCATTGTATCCTGCATTATACTCTGATGTACTGCATTGTATCCTGCATTATACTCTGATGTACTGCATTGTGTCCTGCATTACACTCTGATGTACTGCATTGTATCCTGCATTACACTCTGATGTACTGCATTGTATCCTGCATTACACTCTGATGTACTGCACGGTATCCTGCATTATACTCTGATGTACTGCATTGTATCCTGCATTATACTCTGATGTACTGCATTGTATCCTGCATTATACTCTGATGTGCTGCATTGTATCCTGCATTATACTCTGATGTACTGCACTGTATCCTGCATTATACTCTGATGTGCTGCATTGTATCCTGCATTATACTCTGATGTGCTGCATTGTATCCTGCATTATACTCTGATGTACTGCATTGTATCCTGCATTATACTCTGATGTACTGCATTGTATCCTGCATTATACTCTGATGTACTGCATTGTATCCTGCATTATACTCTGATGTACTGCATTGTATCCTGCATTATACTCTGATGTACTGCATTGTATTCTGCATTATACTCTGATGTTCTGCATTGTATCCTGTATTATACTCTGATGTTCTGCACTGTATCCTGTATTATACTCTGATGTACTGCATTGTATCCTGCATTATACTCTGATGTACTGCATTGTATCCTGCATTATACTCTGATGTACTGCATTGTATCCTGCATTATACTCTGATGTACTGCATTGTGTCCTGCATTATACTCTGATGTACTGCATTGTATCCTGCATTATACTCTGATGTACTGCATTGTATCCTGCATTATACTCTGATGTACTGCATTGTATCCTGCATTATACTCTGATGTTCTGCATTGTATCCTGCATTATACTCTGATGTACTGCACTGTATCCTGCATTATACTCTGATGTACTGCATTGTATCCTGCATTATACTCTGATGTACTGCATTGTATCCTGCATTAAACTCTGATGTACTGCATTGTATCCTGCATTATACTCTGATGTACTGCATTGTGTCCTGCATTATACTCTGATGTACTGCATTGTATCCTGCATTATACTCTGATGTACTGCATTGTATCCTGCATTATACTCTGATGTGCTGCATTGTATCCTGCATTATACTCTGATGTACTGCATTGTGTCCTGCATTATACTCTGATGTTCTGCATTGTATCCTGCATTATACTCTGATGTTCTGCATTGTATCCTGCATTATACTCTGATGTACTGCATTGTATCCTGCATTATACTCTGATGTACTGCACTGTATCCTGCATTATACTCTGATGTACTGCATTGTATCCTGCATTATACTCTGATGTACTGCATTGTATCCTGCATTAAACTCTGATGTACTGCATTGTATCCTGCATTATACTCTGATGTACTGCATTGTGTCCTGCATTATACTCTGATGTACTGCATTGTATCCTGCATTATACTCTGATGTACTGCATTGTATCCTGCATTATACTCTGATGTGCTGCATTGTATCCTGCATTATACTCTGATGTACTGCATTGTGTCCTGCATTATACTCTGATGTTCTGCATTGTATCCTGCATTATACTCTGATGTTCTGCATTGTATCCTGCATTATACTCTGATGTACTGCACTGTATCCTGTATTATACACTGATGTACTGCATTGTATCCTGCATTATACTCTGATGTACTGCATTGTATCCTGCATTATACTCTGATGTACTGCATTGTATCCTGCATTATACTCTGATGTACTGCATTGTGTCCTGCATTATACTCTGATGTACTGCATTGTATCCTGCATTATACTCTGATGTACTGCATTGTATCCTGCATTATACTCTGATGTACTGCATTGTATCCTGCATTATACTCTGATGTTCTGCATTGTATCCTGCATTATACTCTGATGTACTGCACTGTATCCTGCATTATACTCTGATGTACTGCATTGTATCCTGCATTATACTCTGATGTACTGCATTGTATCCTGCATTAAACTCTGATGTACTGCATTGTATCCTGCATTATACTCTGATGTACTGCATTGTGTCCTGCATTATACTCTGATGTACTGCATTGTATCCTGCATTATACTCTGATGTACTGCATTGTATCCTGCATTATACTCTGATGTACTGCATTGTATCCTGCATTATACTCTGATGTTCTGCATTGTATCCTGCATTATACTCTGATGTACTGCATTGTATCCTGCATTATACTCTGATGTACTGCATTGTATCCTGCATTATACTCTGATGTACTGCACTGTATCCTGCATTATACTCTGATGTTCTGCATTGTATCCTGCATTATACTCTGATGTTCTGCATTGTATCCTGCATTATACTCTGATGTACTGCACTGTATCCTGCATTATACTCTGATGTACTGCATTGTATCCTGCATTATACTCTGATGTACTGCACTGTATCCTGCATTATACTCTGATGTTCTGCATTGTATCCTGCATTATACTCTGATGTACTGCACTGTATCCTGCATTATACTCTGATGTACTGCATTGTATCCTGCATTATACTCTGATGTACTGCACTGTATCCTGCATTATACTCTGATGTTCTGCATTGTATCCTGCATTATACTCTGATGTTCTGCATTGTATCCTGCATTATACTCTGATGTACTGCACTGTATCCTGCATTATACTCTGATGTTCTGCATTGTATCCTGCATTATACTCTGATGTTCTGCATTGTATCCTGCATTATACTCTGATGTTCTGCATTGTATCCTGCATTATACTCTGATGTACTGCATTGTATCCTGCATTATACTCTGATGTACTGCATTGTATCCTGCATTATACTCTGATGTACTGCATTGTATCCTGCATTATACTCTGATGTACTGCATTGTATCCTGCATTATACTCTGATGTACTGCATTGTATCCTGCATTATACTCTGATGTTCTGCATTGTATCCTGCATTATACTCTGATGTACTGCACTGTATCCTGCATTATACTCTGATGTACTGCATTGTATCCTGCATTATACTCTGATGTACTGCACTGTATCCTGCATTATACTCTGATGTACTGCATTGTATCCTGCATTATACTCTGATGTTCTGCATTGTATCCTGCATTATCGTCTGATGTACTGCATTGTATCCTGCATTATACTCTGATGTTCTGCATTGTATCCTGCATTATACTCTGATGTACTGCACTGTATCCTGCATTATACTCTGATGTACTGCATTGTATCCTGCATTATACTCTGATGTTCTGCATTGTATCCTGCATTATACTCTGATGTACTGCATTGTGTCCTGCATTATACTCTGATGTACTGCGTTGTATCCTGCATTATACTCTGATGTACTGCATTGTATCCTGCATTATACTCTGATGTTCTGCATTGTATCCTGCATTATACTCTGATGTACTGCACTGTATCCTGCATTATACTCTGATGTACTGCATTGTATCCTGCATTATACTCTGATGTTCTGCATTGTATCCTGCATTATACTCTGATGTACTGCATTGTGTCCTGCATTATACTCTGATGTACTGCATTGTATCCTGCATTATACTCTGATGTTCTGCATTGTATCCTGCATTATACTCTGATGTACTGCACTGTATCCTGCATTATACTCTGATGTACTGCGTTGTATCCTGCATTATACTCTGATGTACTGCATTGTATCCTGCATTATACTCTGATGTTCTGCATTGTATCCTGCATTATACTCTGATGTACTGCACTGTATCCTGCATTATACTCTGATGTACTGCATTGTATCCTGCATTATACTCTGATGTTCTGCATTGTATCCTGCATTATACTCTGATGTACTGCATTGTATCCTGCATTATACTCTGATGTACTGCATTGTGTCCTGCATTATACTCTGATGTACTGCATTGTATCCTGCATTATACTCTGATGTTCTGCATTGTATCCTGCATTATCGTCTGATGTACTGCATTGTATCCTGCATTATACTCTGATGTACTGCATTGTATCCTGCATTATACTCTGATGTTCTGCATTGTATCCTGCATTATCGTCTGATGTACTGCATTGTATCCTGCATTATACTCTGATGTACTGCATTGTGTCCTGCATTATACTCTGATGTACTGCATTGTATCCTGCATTATACTCTGATGTACTGCACTGTATCCTGCATTATACTCTGATGTACTGCATTGTATCCTGCATTATACTCTGATGTTCTGCATTGTATCCTGCATTATAGTCTGATGTACTGCATTGTATCCTGCATTATACTCTGATGTACTGCATTGTATCCTGCATTATACTCTGATGTACTGCATTGTGTCCTGCATTATACTCTGATGTACTGCATTGTATCCTGCATTATACTCTGATGTACTGCATTGTATCCTGCATTATACTCTGATGTACTGCATTGTATCCTGCATTATACTCTGATGTACTGCATTGTATCCTGCATTATACTCTGATGTTCTGCATTGTATCCTGCATTATACTCTGATGTTCTGCATTGTATCCTGCATTATACTCTGATGTACTGCATTGTATCCTGCATTATACTCTGATGTACTGCATTGTATCCTGCATTATACTCTGATGTACTGCATTGTATCCTGCATTATACTCTGATGTTCTGCATTGTATCCTGCATTATACTCTGATGTACTGCATTGTATCCTGCATTATACTCTGATGTACTGCATTGTATCCTGCATTATACTCTGATGTTCTGCATTGTATCCTGCATTATACTCTGATGTTCTGCATTGTATCCTGCATTATACTCTGATGTTCTGCATTGTATCCTGCATTATACTCTGATGTACTGCATTGTATCCTGCATTATACTCTGATGTTCTGCATTGTATCCTGCATTATACTCTGATGTACTGCATTGTATCCTGCATTATACTCTGATGTTCTGCATTGTATCCTGCATTATACTCTGATATACTGCACTGTATCCTGCATTATACTCTGATGTACTGCATTGTATCCTGCATTATACTCTGATGTACTGCACTGTATCCTGTATTATACTCTGATGTTCTGCATTGTATCCTGCATTATACTCTGATGTTCTGCATTGTATCCTGCATTATATTCTGATGTACTGCATTGTATCCTGCATTATACTCTGATGTTCTGCATTGTATCCTGCATTATACTCTGATGTTCTGCATTGTATCCTGCATTATACTCTGATGTACTGCATTGTGTCCTGCATTATACTCTGATGTACTGCATTGTGTCCTGCATTATACTCTGATGTACTGCATTGTATCCTGCATTATACTCTGATGTACTGCATTGTGTCCTGCATTATACTCTGATGTACTGCATTGTATCCTGCATTATACTCTGATGTACTGCATTGTATCCTGCATTATACTCTGATGTTCTGCATTGTATCCTGCATTATACTCTGATGTACTGCATTGTATCCTGCATTATACTCTGATGTTCTGCATTGTATCCTGTATTATACTCTGATGTTCTGCATTGTATCCTGCATTATACTCTGATGTTCTGCATTGTATCCTGCATTATACTCTGATGTACTGCATTGTATCCTGCATTATATTCTGATGTACTGCATTGTATCCTGCATTATACTCTGATGTACTGCATTGTATCCTGCATTATACTCTGATGTTCTGCATTGTATCCTGCATTATACTCTGATGTTCTGCATTGTATCCTGCATTATACTCTGATGTACTGCATTGTATCCTGCATTATACTCTGATGTACTGCATTGTATCCTGCATTATACTCTGATGTTCTGCATTGTATCCTGTATTATACTCTGATGTTCTGCATTGTATCCTGCATTATACTCTGATGTTCTGCATTGTATCCTGCATTATACTCTGATGTTCTGCATTGTATCCTGCATTATACTCTGATGTTCTGCATTGTATCCTGCATTATATTCTGATGTACTGCATTGTATCCTGCATTATACTCTGATGTACTGCATTGTATCCTGCATTATACTCTGATGTTCTGCATTGTATCCTGCATTATACTCTGATGTTCTGCATTGTATCCTGTATTATACTCTGATGTTCTGCATTGTATCCTGTATTATACTCTGATGTTCTGCATTGTATCCTGTATTATACTCTGATGTTCTGCATTGTATCCTGTATTATACTCTGATGTACTGCATTGTATCCTGCATTATAATCTGATGTACTGCATTGTATCCTGCATTATACTCTGATGTACTGCATTGTATCCTGCATTATACTCTGATGTACTGCATTGTATCCTGCATTATACTCTGATGTACTGCATTGTATCCTGCATTATAATCTGATGTACTGCATTGTATCCTGCATTATACTCTAATGTACTGCATTGTATCCTGCATTATACTCTGATGTTCTGCATTGTATCCTGCATTACACTCTGATGTACTGCATTGTATCCTGCATTATACTCTGATGTACTGCATTATATCCTGCATTATACTCTGATGTACTGCATTGTATCCTGCATTATACTCTGATGTACTGCATTATATCCTGCATTATACTCTGATGTACTGCATTGTATCCTGCATTATACTCTGATGTACTGCATTGTATCCTGCATTATACTCTGATGTACTGCATTGTATCCTGCATTATTCTCTGATGTTCTGCATTGTATCCTGCATTATACTCTGATGTTCTGCATTGTATCCTGCATTATACTCTGATGTACTGCATTGTATCCTGCATTATTCTCTGATGTTCTGCATTGTATCCTGCATTATACTCTGATGTTCTGCATTGTATCCTGCATTATACTCTGATGTACTGCATTGTATCCTGCATTATACTCTGATGTACTGCATTGTATCCTGCATTATACTTTGATGTACTGCACTGTATCCTGCATTATACTCTGATGTACTGCATTGTGTCCTGCATTATACTCTGATGTACTGCATTGTATCCTGCATTATACTCTGATGTACTGCATTGTGTCCTGTATTATACTCTGATGTACTGCATTGTATCCTGCATTATACTCTGATGTACTGCATTGTGTCCTGCATTATACTCTGATGTACTGCATTGTATCCTGCATTATACTCTGATGTACTGCATTGTATCCTGCATTATACTCTGATGTACTGCATTGTATCCTGCATTATACTCTGATGTACTGCATTGTATCCTGCATTATACTCTGATGTACTGCATTGTATCCTGCATTATACTCTGATGTTCTGCATTGTATCCTGCATTATACTCTGATGTACTGCATTGTGTCCTGCATTATACTCTGATGTACTGCATTGTATCCTGCATTATACTCTGATGTACTGCATTGTATCCTGCATTATACTCTGATGTACTGCATTGTGTCCTGCATTATACTCTGATGTACTGCATTGTATCCTGCATTATACTCTGATGTACTGCATTGTATCCTGCATTATACTCTGATGTACTGCATTGTATCCTGCATTATACTCTGATGTTCTGCATTGTATCCTGCATTATACTCTGATGTACTGCATTGTATCCTGCATTATACTCTGATGTTCTGCATTGTATCCTGCATTATACTCTGATGTACTGCATTGTATCCTGCATTATACTCTGATGTACTGCATTGTATCCTGCATTATACTCTGATGTACTGCATTGTATCCTGCATTATACTCTGATGTACTGCATTGTATCCTGCATTATACTTTGATGTACTGCATTGTATCCTGCATTATACTCTGATGTACTGCATTGTATCCTGCATTATACTCTGATGTTCTGCATTGTATCCTGCATTATACTCTGATGTTCTGCATTGTATCCTGCATTATACTCTGATGTTCTGCATTGTATCCTGCATTATACTCTGATGTACTGCATTGTATCCTGCATTATACTCTGATGTTCTGCATTGTATACTGCATTATACTCTGATGTACTGCATTGTATCCTGCATTATACTCTGATGTTCTGCATTGTATCCTGCATTACACTCTGATGTACTGCATTGTATCCTGCATTATACTCTGATGTGCTGCATTGTATCCTGCATTATACTCTGATGTACTGCATTGTATCCTGCATTATACTCTGATGTGCTGCATTGTATCCTGCATTATACTCTGATGTACTGCATTGTATCCTGCATTATACTCTGATGTACTGCATTGTATCCTGCATTATACTCTGATGTGCTGCATTGTATCCTGCATTATACTCTGATGTACTGCATTGTATCCTGCATTATACTCTGATGTACTGCATTGTATCCTGCATTATACTCTGATGTCCTGCATTGTATCCTGCATTATACTCTGATGTACTGCATTGTATCCTGCATTATACTCTGATGTGCTGCATTGTATCCTGCATTATACTCTGATGTACTGCATTGTATCCTGCATTATACTCTGATGTACTGCATTGTATCCTGCATTATACTCTGATGTACTGCATTGTATCCTGCATTATACTCTGATGTACTGCATTGTATCCTGCATTATACTCTGATGTCCTGCATTGTATCCTGCATTATACTCTGATGTACTGCACTGTATCCTGCATTATACTCTGATGTACTGCATTGTATCCTGCATTATACTCTGATGTGCTGCATTGTATCCTGCATTATACTCTGATGTACTGCATTGTATCCTGCATTATACTCTGATGTACTGCACTGTATCCTGCATTATACTCTGATGTGCTGCATTGTATCCTGCATTATACTCTGATGTGCTGCATTGTATCCTGCATTATACTCTGATGTACTGCATTGTATCCTGCATTATACTCTGATGTACTGCATTGTATCCTGCATTATACTCTGATGTACTGCATTGTATCCTGCATTATACTCTGATGTACTGCATTGTATCCTGCATTATACTCTGATGTGCTGCATTGTATCCTGCATTATACTCTGATGTGCTGCATTGTATCCTGCATTATACTCTGATGTACTGCATTGTATCCTGCATTATACTCTGATGTACTGCATTGTATCCTGCATTATACTCTGATGTACTGCATTGTATCCTGCATTATACTCTGATGTACTGCATTGTATCCTGCATTATACTCTGATGTACTGCATTGTATCCTGCATTATACTCTGATGTACTGCATTGTATCCTGCATTATACTCTGATGTACTGCATTGTATCCTGCATTATACTCTGGTGTACTGCATTGTATCCTGCATTATACTCTGATGTACTGCACTGTATCCTGCATTATACTCTGATGTACTGCATTGTATCCTGCATTATACTCTGATGTACTGCATTGTATCCTGCATTATACTCTGATGTGCTGCATTGTATCCTGCATTATACTCTGATGTACTGCACTGTATCCTGCATTATACTCTGATGTACTGCATTGTATCCTGCATTATACTCTGATGTACTGCATTGTATCCTGCATTATACTCTGATGTGCTGCATTGTATCCTGCATTATACTCTGATGTACTGCACTGTATCCTGTATTATACTCTGATGTTCTGCATTGTATCCTGCATTATACTCTGATGTTCTGCATTGTATCCTGCATTATATTCTGATGTACTGCATTGTATCCTGCATTATACTCTGATGTTCTGCATTGTATCCTGCATTATACTCTGATGTACTGCATTGTGTCCTGCATTATACTCTGATGTACTGCATTGTGTCCTGCATTATACTCTGATGTACTGCATTGTATCCTGCATTATACTCTGATGTACTGCATTGTGTCCTGCATTATACTCTGATGTACTGCATTGTATCCTGCATTATACTCTGATGTACTGCATTGTATCCTGCATTATACTCTGATGTTCTGCATTGTATCCTGCATTATACTCTGATGTACTGCATTGTATCCTGCATTATACTCTGATGTTCTGCATTGTATCCTGTATTATACTCTGATGTTCTGCATTGTATCCTGCATTATACTCTGATGTTCTGCATTGTATCCTGCATTATATTCTGATGTACTGCATTGTATCCTGCATTATACTCTGATGTACTGCATTGTATCCTGCATTATACTCTGATGTTCTGCATTGTATCCTGCATTATACTCTGATGTTCTGCATTGTATCCTGCATTATACTCTGATGTACTGCATTGTATCCTGCATTATACTCTGATGTACTGCATTGTATCCTGCATTATACTCTGATGTTCTGCATTGTATCCTGTATTATACTCTGATGTTCTGCATTGTATCCTGCATTATACTCTGATGTTCTGCATTGTATCCTGCATTATACTCTGATGTTCTGCATTGTATCCTGCATTATACTCTGATGTTCTGCATTGTATCCTGCATTATATTCTGATGTACTGCATTGTATCCTGCATTATACTCTGATGTACTGCATTGTATCCTGCATTATACTCTGATGTTCTGCATTGTATCCTGCATTATACTCTGATGTACTGCATTGTATCCTGCATTATACTCTGATGTTCTGCATTGTATCCTGTATTATACTCTGATGTTCTGCATTGTATCCTGTATTATACTCTGATGTTCTGCATTGTATCCTGTATTATACTCTGATGTACTGCATTGTATCCTGCATTATAATCTGATGTACTGCATTGTATCCTGCATTATACTCTGATGTACTGCATTGTATCCTGCATTATACTCTGATGTTCTGCATTGTATCCTGTATTATACTCTGATGTTCTGCATTGTATCCTGTATTATACTCTGATGTACTGCATTGTATCCTGCATTATAATCTGATGTACTGCATTGTATCCTGCATTATACTCTGATGTACTGCATTGTATCCTGCATTATACTCTGATGTACTGCATTGTATCCTGCATTATACTCTGATGTACTGCATTGTATCCTGCATTATAATCTGATGTACTGCATTGTATCCTGCATTATACTCTAATGTACTGCATTGTATCCTGTATTATACTCTGATGTTCTGCATTGTATCCTGCATTACACTCTGATGTACTGCATTGTATCCTGCATTATACTCTGATGTACTGCATTATATCCTGCATTATACTCTGATGTACTGCATTGTATCCTGCATTATACTCTGATGTACTGCATTGTATCCTGCATTATACTCTGATGTACTGCATTGTATCCTGCATTATTCTCTGATGTTCTGCATTGTATCCTGCATTATACTCTGATGTTCTGCATTGTATCCTGCATTATACTCTGATGTACTGCATTGTATCCTGCATTATTCTCTGATGTTCTGCATTGTATCCTGCATTATACTCTGATGTTCTGCATTGTATCCTGCATTATACTCTGATGTACTGCATTGTATCCTGCATTATACTCTGATGTACTGCATTGTGTCCTGCATTATACTCTGATGTACTGCATTGTATCCTGCATTATACTCTGATGTACTGCATTGTATCCTGCATTATACTCTGATGTACTGCATTGTATCCTGCATTATACTCTGATGTCCTGCATTGTGTCCTGCATTATACTCTGATGTACTGCATTGTATCCTGCATTATACTCTGATGTACTGCACTGTATCCTGCATTATACTCTGATGTACTGCATTGTATCCTGCATTATACTTTGATGTACTGCATTGTATCCTGCATTATACTCTGATGTACTGCATTGTATCCTGCATTATACTCTGATGTTCTGCATTGTATCCTGCATTATACTCTGATGTTCTGCATTGTATCCTGCATTATACTCTGATGTTCTGCATTGTATCCTGCATTATACTCTGATGTACTGCATTGTATCCTGCATTATACTCTGATGTTCTGCATTGTATACTGCATTATACTCTGATGTACTGCATTGTATCCTGCATTATACTCTGATGTTCTGCATTGTATCCTGCATTACACTCTGATGTACTGCATTGTATCCTGCATTATACTCTGATGTGCTGCATTGTATCCTGCATTATACTCTGATGTACTGCATTGTATCCTGCATTATACTCTGATGTTCTGCATTGTATCCTGCATTATACTCTGATGTACTGCATTGTATCCTGCATTATACTCTGATGTACTGCATTGTATCCTGCATTATACTCTGATGTACTGCATTGTATCCTGCATTATACTCTGATGTACTGCATTGTGTCCTGCATTATACTCTGATGCCCTGCATTGTATCCTGCATTATACTCTGATGTGCTGCATTGTATCCTGCATTATACTCTGATGTACTGCATTGTATCCTGCATTATACTCTGATGTAATGCATTATATCCTGCATTATACTCTGATGTACTGCATTGTATCCTGCATTATACTCTGATGTACTGCATTGTATCCTGCATTATACTCTGATGTGCTGCATTGTATCCTGCATTATACTCTGATGTCCTGCATTGTATCCTGCATTATACTCTGATGTACTGCATTGTATCCTGCATTATACTCTGATGTACTGCATTGTATCCTGCATTATACTCTGATGTACTGCATTGTATCCTGCATTATACTCTGATGTACTGCATTGTATCCTGCATTATACTCTGATGTACTGCATTGTATCCTGCATTATACTCTGATGTACTGCATTGTATCCTGCATTATACTCTGATGTACTGCACTGTATCCTGCATTATACTCTGATGTGCTGCATTGTATCCTGCATTATACTCTGATGTGCTGCATTGTATCCTGCATTATACTCTGATGTACTGCATTGTATCCTGCATTATACTCTGATGTACTGCATTGTATCCTGCATTATACTCTGATGTGCTGCATTGTATCCTGCATTATACTCTGATGTGCTGCACTGTATCCTGCATTATACTCTGATGTACTGCATTGTATCCTGCATTATACTCTGATGTACTGCATTGTATCCTGCATTATACTCTGATGTACTGCACTGTATCCTGCATTATACTCTGATGTACTGCATTGTATCCTGCATTATACTCTGATGTGCTGCACTGTATCCTGCATTATACTCTGATGTACTGCATTGTATCCTGCATTATACTCTGATGTACTGCACTGTATCCTGCATTATACTCTGATGTACTGCATTGTATCCTGCATTATACTCTGATGTACTGCATTGTATCCTGCATTATACTCTGATGTGCTGCATTGTATCCTGCATTATACTCTGATGTACTGCACTGTATCCTGCATTATACTCTGATGTACTGCATTGTATCCTGCATTATACTCTGATGTACTGCATTGTATCCTGCATTATACTCTGATGTGCTGCATTGTATCCTGCATTATACTCTGATGTACTGCATTGTATCCTGCATTATACTCTGATGTACTGCATTGTATCCTGCATTATACTCTGATGTACTGCATTGTATCCTGCATTATACTCTGATGTACTGCACTGTATCCTGCATTATACTCTGATGTGCTGCATTGTATCCTGCATTATACTCTGATGTGCTGCATTGTATCCTGCATTATACTCTGATGTACTGCATTGTATCCTGCATTATACTCTGATGTACTGCATTGTATCCTGCATTATACTCTGATGTACTGCATTGTATCCTGCATTATACTCTGATGTACTGCACTGTATCCTGCATTATACTCTGATGTACTGCATTGTATCCTGCATTATACTCTGATGTACTGCACTGTATCCTGCATTATACTCTGATGTACTGCATTGTATCCTGCATTATACTCTGATGTACTGCACTGTATCCTGCATTATACTCTGATGTTCTGCATTGTGTCCTGCATTATACTCTGATGTACTGCATTGTATCCTGCATTATACTCTGATGTACTGCATTGTATCCTGCATTATACTCTGATGTACTGCATTGTATCCTGCATTATACTCTGATGTACTGCACTGTATCCTGCATTATACTCTGATGTTCTGCATTGTGTCCTGCATTATACTCTGATGTACTGCATTGTATCCTGCATTATACTCTGATGTACTGCATTGTATCCTGCATTATACTCTGATGTACTGCATTGTGTCCTGCATTATACTCTGATGTACTGCATTGTATCCTGCATTATACTCTGATGTTCTGCATTGTGTCTTCAGAGTCATTGCCATTGGCCCCAGATTCTGACTATATATAAAAATATATATTTTTATTTTTTTAAATACATTCTTTACCCTAAACTATGAGGAAACACACAGCAAAAAATACAAATAACATTAAAGCCAAACTTTGCTGAAAAAAAGTAAAATATAATGTTGCTAAATATAAAAAAAATGTTAAATATATAATTTTTTGGGAAATCCTCTCAAAATTCACAGTTAAAGCGGATCAAAGCCCAGGATTCTGAGTATACGGGATGCCCCGATGTGTGAAACCCCGCAGATCGCCCAATCACACTCCCCCTTCCTCGGTCCTACGGCGTGTGCGCAGCCTCTCATCCAATCAGCGTGCTCGGATCCGCTCCCGCCCCTTCGACTAATAGCTTGTCTAAGGCCAGAGGCTGAGAGCACGCTGGCAGCTGCATCCCCGGCTTCCCTCTAACAGGGAGCGTGCCCGCATTGGCCATTCACAAATGCCTGGCGCGAGCACATGCGCTGCTAGAGGGACAGTGGGGCTGCGGCCGCGCATGTGCTGAAAGAATGTGAGGTTCCGGGAGACCTGGAGGGTTTCACACAGCGGCGCATCCCCAATCTGTACGCCCCGGGGTTGAGGAATACAGCGGCCCTGGAAACGTATATATTTCAGGGCCGTTGGGGAGTGGGTTTTGGTTCACTTTTCACACATATAGCGCAAAGGGCCAAACCAAATTGACAAGGGTCATAAGAAAGGGGCACAACTCCACAAATGCCATAAAATAATATTTTATTAAGGCCCTTATTTAAGAAGGGATAGCGTCAGGTAGCGGCTGGTTAATGACAGGTAGCGACAGGTAGCGACTGGTGAACGCCGGACACGGCAGCAATTACACATTTATCAAGCAGAATCTGCTTGGATAGCGCCATGTAGCGTCTGATTCATCATTTTCACAGCCTCAGCGAACAGCGCCGGCGTTCAGCCTTGTACAGCGCCAGGTATGATCTCTCGCTACCTGTCGCTCTCCCATACATTTCAATGGACGATCCTTTTCTTCTCTTTAAACAGGGTTTTTGTTTTTTTTCAAAAAAATCACAAATAATTCTGTGACCTCTTCTGTCAGTTTTTTCACAATTTTTTTATTTTTTATATATTTCTTCAGAAATGACATCACAGGTCTGCCATTAAAGTGTCATGTTACAATGTTATTACAATGTAATTCCATATGTTTTCGCTTTGTTACTGGTGGATAGATGCTGAAAAACAGACTTTAATCACACCGCCTCCTGCGCTCTGAGCTTCAGAGAAATATTTATCAGCGCCAGAGATTTGTGAGGCTGTTTTTTTGCTGAATATGGTGTGAGTCGGTCGCTATGAGCAGTCGCTAACATGCGCTCCCATACAGCGCTGTACTGGTCAAATAGCGACTCCTCACAATGTATTCATCATTACTGAACAGCGACTGAGTCGCTATAAAGTAGCGACTCACGGCCGAGCACAGCGACTAATAGCGGGCGCTCTGAAAATGCCGCTACAGACGATCATCTGTCGCTACCTGGCGTTAGTGATGAATCAGCCTGCCTGTCGCTATGAACTAGCGACCTACGGCTGAGCACTGTGACTACTAGCGGGCGCTCTGAAAATGCCGCTACAGACGCTCATCTGTCGCTACCTGACGTTAGTGATGAATCAGCCTGCCTGTCGCTATGAACTAGCGACCTACGGCTGAGCACTGTGACTACTAGCGGGCGCTCTGAAAATGCCGCTACAGACGCTCATCTGTCGCTACCTGTCGTTAGTGATGAATCAGCCTGCCTGTCGCTATGAACTAGCGACCTACGGCTGAGCACTGTGACTACTAGCGGGCGCTCTGAAAATGCCGCTACAGACGCTCATCTGTCGCTACCTGTCGTTAGTGATGAATCAGCCTGCCTGTCGCTATGAACTAGCGACCTATGGCTGAGCACTGTGACTACTAGCGGGCGCTCTGAAAATGCCGCTACAGACGCTCATCTGTCGCTACCTGGCATTAGTGATGAATCAGCCTGCCTGTCGCTATGAACTAGCGACCCACGGCTGAGCACTGTGACTACTAGCGGGCGCTCTGAAAATGCCGCTACAGACGCTCATCTGTCGCAACCTGGCGTTAGTGATGAATCAGCCTGCCCGTCGCTATAAACTAGCGATCCACATCCGAGTACAGCAACTACTAGCGGGCGCTCTGAAATGCCGCTACAGACGCTCATCTGTCGCAACCTGGCGTTAGTGATGAATCAGCCTGCCCGTGTTACACTATAGCAAAAATAAAAACACACATGCAACACAAAGACACTGTTAAAATCAATTCATCCACTATTCCTGTGATGCTAAAATACTTAGCAATCCATGTTATAGAAGAGCACAAGTATTAAATAGCTCCACAAATAGCCCAAAAATTATATATATATTTGTTATATATTTCTAATTACTCCACTTTGTGCAAAAAAAATATAAAGTATAAAAAGGTAATAACTACAAATAATTCATCAAAACCATAAATCTGTGCAATCAATCAAATCTAAAGTGCAAATGCTAGATAAGGAGGCTGTATTCACTAACAGGCTGATTCATCACTAACGCCAGTTAGCGACAGATGAGCGTGTGTAGCGGCATTTTCAGAGCGCCCGCTAGTAGTCGCTGTGCTCGGCCGTGGGTCACTAGTTTATAGAGACTCAGTCTGTGTTTAGTAATGTTGAATACATTGTGAGGAGTCGCTATTTGACCAGTACAGCGCTGTATGGGAGCGCATGTTAGCGACTGCTCATAGCGACCGACTCACACCATATTCAGCAAAAAAACAGCCTCACAAATCTCTGGCGCTGAAAAATACTTCTCTGAAGCCCAGAGCGCAGGAGGCTGTGTGATTAAAGTCTGTTTTTCAGCATCTATCCACCAGTAACAAAGCGACAACATATGGAATTACATTGTAACAACATTGTAACATGACACTTTAATGGCAGAGCTGTGATGTCATTTCTGAGGAAATATATAAAAAATGAAAAAAATGTGAAAAAACTGCTTATTCAATGTCAGGAGAGGTCGCAGAATTATTTGTTATTTTTTTGAAAAAAAAGTGAAGAAAAGGATCGTCCATTGAAATGTATGGGAGAGCGACAGGTAGCGAGAGGTCATACCTGGCGCTGTGCAAGGCTGAACGCCGGCGCTGTACGCTGAGGCTGTGAAAATGATGAATCAGACGCTACATGGCGCTATCCCAGTCGCTAAACAGATTCTGCTTGATAAATGTGTAATTGCGTGCCATGTCCGGCGTTCACCAGTCGCTATCTGTCATTAACCAGCCGCTACCTGACGCTATCCCTTCTTAAATAAGGGCCTAAGTAAAGCAGGGGGTGAGACCCCCAATGTAAACCCAATACACAAAAGTGCTGTTAGTAGCTTGACGGGTCGGGCAGCACGCTCAGTTATCAATATTAAAAGCTGTGGGCGCTATTTTGTAAAAGTAAGACATTTAGCGCAAAATTGTGAAAAATGGCCTGGCAACACAGGGTGACAAAATATTGGAACGTATTGCCAACGCCCACAGAGACCATCCACAGGCACCATCAGTCATAGACAACACATTACTATAAGCGGGTAGGTACGAGGATTACAGGCCAAGAACAGGCAGGCGAAGACGCCTCGACCTATAGTTTACTCATCACGTTAATGAGCTCAGAGATATGGAGATCTCCGGTTTTGATCCACCTCCAGCCCCAGTTCATGGATCTCCCAGATGTGCAGCTTCGGGCCAAAGCGTCTGCCACCAGAACCAGGGCCCTACAGCCCTCCCAGTGAAAGTTATGACCTGAAAATGGTTCTGACAGTTCTCCAGCTGCAAGCTGGGAGGGATGGGAAAACCCTCCTTCCATGGAGGATGGGGGGAGTGAGAGACCTTAGCATAAAAGTAGCGTCCGGTGCAATCGCAGTTGCCACTGACCGGGGGGGGGGGTTTGTGCGGCAGGTACCATGAAATACTGTCCCCATGCTTCCCTGTGTAACCTGCTCCATTTAATATCATCAGTTTGGCTAAGGTAAGTCTGGCTTATGAAACCAGGGAGCCCAGGATGGGACAGACAAGGGGCCCCTATGGAGGGAAGAACTCCTGAAGGATCGGGAGACTGGGAATTAGTACCTAGACTCCAGTAAGGTTTGGCTGCCCCCATCCAAAAGGCCCCCTGGAGATAGTGAAGCCATGGTGGGAATCGGGTCACGGGAGGTGACGGCGTGACCTGAAGGTGGAGAGGCTCTCCCTGATCTTTGGTTTATGTCTCAAAAAGAGGCAAGGACTGATAAAACAGAGACAAGGAATACTGGTCAAGAAATGTAAAACTAAGGCACAGACCAGGAACAGGAGAATGGAGTGTTACAGGATGGTGGACTAGTTATCACCCATGTTAAAATAGTTAGACAGAAGTTATAATCGTTTTCCGTTCAGATACTCGGGAGTGCTGTTTCTTTTGATGGACGCTGAGCCATGGCTGGTTGTTTGCGTATTGAGGGTGGCTGTAAATAAGTTCAAGGCCGAGGTAAAGGGTTATTACAAAAAAAGCAGGCAGCACCCTACCCCACCACACGTTCTAGGAAACCAGGATGTTAGCAAGCAATGGACCGGGCTGAACTGCTGCGCTCGAACGAAGGTAAGTGCTGTTTTTTTAGTTTTGGGTTTAGTAACTGTCAGGGAACCGCGGGGTCACGTGATCCAACTAAAAACCAGGGACCTCCGTACACACAGACCGCGCTCCCAAGAAAACCTTTGTCCGAGTCCTATCAGAAACACCAGGCCCAAAGCCTGCTCACACACAGATTCTTGACTTAAGGCACACAGATCGCTCAAGTTAAAATGTAAGTTTTAATGCAATGAGCGCACACTAGACAGTGATAACAAACATTTGGCTATGATGTAATATGAAATGATACAGATGATACAAATGCTGTTCTGAGACGGTTACAGGATAGAGTGAGTTACACAGAGGAACAATGAGTCAGTTACCTTAGTATGCAGTTTGCAGAGTAGTGGTGATGATGGCTTCCACAAGAGGTAAGTGGCAAGCTGTGTGGGTGGGCACCTCGAGCACGTGTGACTCGTGACCTCTCCAGAGAATAACCCATGCCTGGCTCAGGGTTACCCTATTTATGCGGCGAGACCCCTCCACCCCCTCCCCTCTGTGGGACGGGTTGTCACCTCCCACTGTTCGGGGGCTCGCTTCAGCCCTTTAGGGGTTATAACTTGGAGCGGGGGGGGATCGTATGGCTTTGGAAGCGGTACCAAACAATTGGGCTGGACGCCGGGCATCCGATGAGTCCAGAAATGGGGTCCCTAAGCGGGTCAGAACCTTAGATCTCAGTTTTCCGGGTTTTCCTTTATTGCTGAGCCCCCCGTAACCTATCCCCGTGTGCGGTTTTGTGAGCCGGTTCTGATTCTGTACCTGGTTTGGGGGCACATGGGACACATGGGGGCGCAGCTATGGTCTGATTTCTGTTGGTGCCGGATGTCTGCAGCTCCCCTCTTTCATGTGACAAATTCACAGCCAGGGGGCCTGTCTGTGATCTGCGCTGTTCAACCAATAAATGTGAATTTCTCTTCCTGAAGAGATAAGGACCTGTGCATTTATAACAGGTGGAATTTAAGGGGAACTCCAGACTTGGATATGTGAGGTTTCTGCACTTAAGCTGGATCGTTCCTTCATAGTAACCCTTTAAGGGATTGTGGTAGTGCAAGGCTGCAGAGTCTGTGTTAGTGAATGAGTCAGTGACCAGAAGGAAGGGTCAGCTTTAACAGGTTGTGGTCAGTAGGGAGACCTGGGAGAATTTCTGGTGGGCCACACTGCTTTGGGGGCAGCTGGGTTGCTTCTTCTAATTCCCCTATCCAATGCCGACCTCCCTAGTCTTCACACAGCCCTCCTGTGCCCCCACACAGGAACACACAGGAAGTGTTTTAGCCTCAGCAGCTTGGTTGTGGGGAGGGGGGCATAACCTCAACCCCGAACTCCATTGCCGACCCTCATTTACAGCCACCACCGACACGCAAACAAACAATCACGGCTGAATGTGAACATCCCACAAATGAAACAGCACTCCCGAGTAACTGAACGGTGATGGCGGAAACTGAATTCCGATGAGGCTTTCCTGGCGCATTGCTTGCCTCTAAAATACTTACCAAAGCGGAACCATTTTAAGAGTGGCCATATCAACCCCTGCCCATGATCCGTGTTTTTGGCACAAAAATGACAGCCCTGAATTATTCTCGTTAACTTGCCAAATGGCACATTTAGGAGGCTCAGTTGGGATGATGTGGTTGGTCATGGGCTGGAAATATCCCGGGCTGATTTGTTGCCCCAGTCCGCCACTGGGGGGCAGAGGGGATCAAAAAAAGTTTGATACTTTACAGAGGTTATTAAAAAGGGGGTCTAAAGTATGGCCGCCCTCATGGGTGTTAGTCAATGAGTAGTGGGTGTGGAGAGGTTTCGAAAAGTCAGCGAGCAGAAGAGAGGGTCAACTTTAGCAGGTTGTGGTCAGTAGCAGTAGACGAGACATAGGGAGACCTGGGAGAATTCATGGTGGGCCACAATGCTTTGGGGCTTCTTCTAATTCCCCTATCCAATTCCTACCTCCCTAGTCTTCACACAGACCTCCTGTACCTCCAGGCAGGAACCCCTCAGCCTATGTTCTACCCTAAGTGCTTTAGCTTCAGCATCTTGGCTTTAGGTAGGGGGGCATAACCTCAACCCTGAACTCCATTGCCGCCCCTCACTTACAGCCACCCCCGACATGCAAACAAACAACCATGGATCAATATGGACGTCCCTCAAATGAAACAGCACTCCCGAGAAACTGAACGGCGCTGATGGAACCTGAAATCCAATGAGGCTTTCCTGTCACATTGTTTGCCCTTAAAATACTTACCAAAGCGAAACCATTTTAAAAGTGGCACCAAAGCCACAGACCTGAATTATTCTTACTGACTGGCCAAAAAGCACATTTAGGAGGTTCAGTGGGCTGGCCAGGGGCTGGCAATATCCAGGGCTAATATTTGGCCCCAGTCCACCACTGGTGGTCAGAGGGGGGTAGAGGCAGGGCTGTATTTTGCCTAAGGCAATCCTAGGCACGTGCCTAGGGGCGTTACCTGGGGAGAGGGAGGGGGCGCCAGCATTTAATTTTTTTTTTTTGCCTGATTTTGACCACGTCCCTGGACCTAAATGGATCTTTTGTGCTTCCCATTACCCCTCCCAGCCACCACCTTAGACATGCCGCTGACTTTGTCCCTAATCCCCACTGACGTCTTCTGGCCGCACTATGTCCGGGACTTTTGCTATCCTAAACACAGCCCTGGGTAGAGGGGATAAAAAGAAGGAATTTTCCTTAATCCATCTAAAAATTTGGACCCTGCGTCCCCGAATGCCCCATTTCCGTGCCCGAAGCGGATCATTGCGGCGTCCCCAAAAATATTATCCACTCCGCTTTCCGCTAACCAGCCTCGGAGAGCCGATCTGACGTCAAGCCCGGGGTCGTAAAGTGGTGTTAGAAGGGCGTATCCCGCCATCACTTCCCCGCGCGGCGTTCACAGGAGGGCCGCGCCCACGGCGGCCGGGGGCTCTGTTTCCTGGAGGGGCGTTCTTTCTTTTTATATATTTTATATATCTTAACACCTTGGCCGATCGGTTTTTACGAGGATAGCGCCGGGGACCCGAAATGTTTCCCCCCCCCCCCCCACTCCCTCGGTTGCGCTTAAATCATTCTTGACACCCAACACATTCCTGTTTTCCCAGGAACGCCGGAGAAAATATTTTCTTTTTCCCCTTTGACAGAACCTCCATTCAAAGGGCTGAGGGAGATTAACAAGTTTCCATTTTGGAAAAAAAATAAATAAAAGCGGCGGAGGCGGCGGCAGTGGCGAGAGACGTGCGGTGTGGCGAGCTGCCAGTCTGGGCTCGTTAAACGCGAACGATTCCCGATTAGGTAGTTCGTTTGGGTTTGCGGAGCGATGGCGGGAGGGTCGCGCCTCGCCAGCCGGGTACACGACGAGGCGAGTCGTAATTTATGGGCGAGATGGAGAAACGGAGCTTAGACAGGTCCTCGCACTCGGGCTGTCTCTAAAATGACGCCCTGCGGCTCGGAACGTGGGGATCCGGAGAGCTTCAAAAAACCACAGAGAACTCTGGGAATATCGACGGCCGCACCGAGACAGGAAATAAGGTGAAGGTTTGGGAAAGCAGAGGAAATCCACCCTCCCCCACAGTCATAATAAATCTACTAATGACCGGAAGGTTTAACGAGCTGGTGGACGAAGGTGCCAAGACAGAGGACACCACACAGGCAGCACCTGGACCTGGGCATTGGGAAGTCCTTGCTGGTCACCGGCCTTGACCTTGGACGTCAAGATCCCAGAAGACAGCATTAGGACCAGGTTACAGTGAGATACACACAGAGATATAATAGTCAGTTACCTTAACATGCAGTTGCTGAGTACTGAAAACAAGATACTCCGCACCACCCTCAAGTCAACAATTGTGCGCAGGCTAAATGTAGGATCCCTCTCTGTAATTGTGGGGATATACCAAACAAAGAGACTATAATGTGGGCCTCTAGAAAGGCTCCGCCCAAATCCTACAAACAGGTAAAGCCGCACTTCCCAAGATAAAAGGAAATATACCTTTATTCAATAAGTACACAATACTATATAGAAACCCGCACAGCTACAAATAATCAGGGTGCTGGCTAAGTGGGAGAAAGCCCAGACAAACGGGGCCCAAAGATTGTACTAACTTGAGTTGCAATCTACCAGTCAAGATCGCTGTATTCTCACCACATGATTAATTAAGCCGCACTCACTGTATTCAGCTAATAATTTGATTTTATTTTATGTCAATATAAATTCATGGACACATAACATGCAATAACAACATCACACATAATTAAAAAGGTTTCCAAAGAACCACTAACCGGGCGCTTAGGTTGGACCATAAAGGACTAGGGCTATCCATAAGTATACTGTTGAATATAATACATTTTACCTTATAATATGCCAGGCATATGAGAATCAACTGCATAAAAATAAACAGTGCATGTGTATATATACCTGTAGGGTATATATAAGCAGAGAAAAGAGATGACCACTAGGGTAGTGAGTGCAAAAGCAAAAAATAAGATAATGAGTGAAAGAGCTGTGAATGTGGGAAAAATAATCAAACAAAACCCCAGTAAAATGCTGCACAGTGCACAGTGCAAAGAGGTGATACAGTGGTGTGCTAGCAGTAAAACTAATATACCATGGCATATACAAGGCAATTGTTACCTAACACGAAATAAAGATAAATAAGACTGTCACCAAAAATAACAGGTCCAGGTCCCCTCTAAGCGCCCGTTCACCAACACCATTATTCAATAAGTATACACAGAAAAATATATCCGTACAAACTACACACTATTTACACAATAAAAACACACTGGACCGCCAGTTATAATAGCAATAGTTGGCTCATTAGCAACATATCAGACAGTTCCTTGCAGATAAAGAATGTGCAAAAATGCAAATATGAATATAATTAATTATATTTAATGAGTGAAGCAAAAATATTACATATGCAAACAATTAGCAGCAATGCAAACTCACACCTGTGGTTATGAACAAGCGCTGTTCAAAGAATAAAGTGACCGGTGCTACACAATATAGCGCTCCTCCATTCTCAAAAATGACCAATGGGACAATTCAAAAAGTGCATTGAGCGAGAAAAACAGTGTTATGTGAGAAAATAAAAAGAAAGCTACAGACATGAATGGGAGCATGGAAAATGAAATGATTCAGGAAAAGGAAATAAAGGGAAAGAATTAAAGAAAGGGAAGAAGGAAGAAAAGAAAGAAAAATTAATGGGGAGGAGAGTTAGGAAAGGAAATGATTCATCACTCATCCCCACCCATCCAACACTCATCCAAACCCATCCATCACTCATCCCCACCCATCCATCACTCATCCCCACCCATCCATCACTCATCCCCACACATCCATCACTCATCCCCACACATCCATCACTCATCCCCACCCATCCATCACTCATCCCCACCCATCCATGACTGACCCCCACCCATCCATCACTCATCCCCACCCATCCATCACTCATCCCCACCCATCCATCACTCATCCCCACACATCCATCACTCATCCCCACACATCCATCACTCACCCCCACCCATCCATCACTCATCCCCATCCATCCATCACTCATCCCCACCCATCCATCACTCATCCCCACCCATCCATCACTCACCCCCACCCATCCATCACTCATCCCCACCCATCCATCACTCATCCCCACCCATCCATCACTCACCCCCACCCATCCATCACTCTCCCCCACCCCTCCATCACTCATCCCCACCCATCCATCACTCATCCCCACCCATCCATCACTCATCCGCACCCATCCATCACTCATCCCCACCCATCCATCACTCATCCCCACACATCCATCACTCATCCCCACACATCCATCACTCACCCCCACCCATCCATCATTTATCCCCACCCATCCATCACTCATCCCCACACATCCATCATTTATCCCCACCCATCCATCACTCATCCCCACACATCCATCATTTATCCCCACCCATCCATCACTCATCCCCACCCATCCATCATTTATCCCCACCCATCCATCACTCATCCCCACACATCCATCATTTATCCCCACCCATCCATCACTCATCCCCACACATCCATCATTTATCCCCACCCATCCATCACTCATCCCCACCCATCCATCACTCATCCCCACCCATCTGTAGCGATAACCCTTATCGCCGGAGGGCTTCACCGCCCGAGACGTCCTTTTCCCAATCGTAAGAGGTGCTGCAGGAATCCCAGAGTCGTCCGTGAGGAACCAGGAACAGCCCTTACAAGGGCTAGTGAATTGTAATATAGCGTTTCCCCCAATAAGAGACAGAACTCAGTATTGAGGGTGAAGGTGAAGTGTTTTTATTAGTGCCACTCTAGGCCTTATATACACAAGTCTCCATTGCATGACACACACACCGACCAATAGCAGCAGGGAACACAATCCCTCAACTCTGCCGGTGACGCAATCAGCAATACAATAGACGTCTGTAATACACTCAATCCGAACAATGCCATTGTCTGTGACGTAATCAATCAATACAATGGCAGTCAGAACAATGAATAATGTAATCAATCAATACACTGGCAGTCTGTAACGTGCTTAAGAAAAGGAAAGTAATGAACCTGTGTAAAGTCCAAAGGGGCAGAGAGTCTGTCACACCATCCATCACTCATCCCTAACCATCCATCACTCACTCCCACCCATCCATCACTCATCCCAACCAATCCATCACTCATCCCCATTCATCCATCACTCATCCCAACCCATCCATCACTCATCCCCATCCAACCATCACTCATCCCCACCCATTCATCACTCACCCCCACCCATCCATCACTCATCCCAACCCATCCATCACTCATCCCCATCCATCCATCACTCATCCCCACCCATCCACCACTCACCCCCACCCATCCATCACTCATCCCCACCCATCCATCACTCACCCCCACCCATCCATCATTCATCCCCACTCATCCATCACTCATCCCCACCCATCCATCACTCATCCCCACCCATCCACCACTCACCCCCACCCATCCATCACTCATCCCCACCCACCCATCACTCACCCCCACCCATCCATCACTCACCCCCACCCATCCATCACTCATCCCCACCCATCCATCACTCATCCAAACCCATCCATCACTCATCCCCACCCATCCATCACTCATCCCCACCCATCCATCACTCATCCCCACCCATCCATCACTCATCCAAACCCATCCATCACTCATCCCCACCCATCCATCACTCATCCCCACCCATCCATCACTCATCCCCACCCATCCATCACTCATCCCCACCCATCCATCACTCATCCAAACCCATCCATCACTCACCCCCACCCATCCCCCACTCATCCCCACCCATCCAACACTCATCCCCACCCATTCATCACTCATCTCCACCCATCCATCACTCATCCCAACCCATCCATCACTCATCCCCATCCATCCATCACTCATCCCCACCCATCCATCACTCATCCCCACCCATCCATCACTCATACGAACCCATCCATCACTCACCCCCACCCATTCATCACTCACCCCCACCCATTCATCACTCACCCCCACCCAACCATCACTCATCCCCACCCATCCATCACTCACCCCCACCCATCCATCACTCATCCCCACCCATCCATCACTCATCCCCACCCATCCATCACTCATCCCCACCCATCCATCACTCACCCCCACCCATCCATCACTCATCCGAACCCATCCATCACTCACCCCCACCCATTCATCACTCACCCCCACCCATCCATCACTCACCCCCACCCATCCATCACTCATCCCCACCCATCCATCACTCACCCCCACCCATTCATCACTCACCCTCACCCATCCATCACTCACCCTCACCCATCCATCACTCATCCCCACCCATCCATCACTCACCCCCACCCATCCATCACTCATCCGAACCCATCCATCACTCACCCCCACCCATTCATCACTCACCCCCACCCATCCATCACTTACCCCCACCCATCCATCACTCATCCCCACCCATCCATCACTCACCCCCACCCATCCATCACTCACCCTCACCCATCCATCACTCATCCCCACCCATCCATCACTCACCCGCCCCCATCCATCACTCACCCCCACCAATCCATCACTCATCCCCACCCATCCATCACTCACCCGCCCCCATCCATCACTCATCCCCACCCATCCATCACTCATCCCCACCCATCCATCACTCATCCCCACCCATCCATCACTCATCCCCACCCATCCATCACTCATCCCCACCCATCCATCACTGACCCCCACCCCTCCATCACTCATCCCCACCCGTCCATCACTCACCCCCACCCATCCCCCACTCATCCCCACCCATCCAACACTCATCCCCACCCATCCAACACTCATCCCCACCCATCCATCACTCATTTCCACCCATCCATCACTCATCCCCACCCATCCATCACTCATCCCCACCCGTCCATCACTCATCCCCATCCATCCATCACTCATCCCCACCCATCCTTCACTCTCCCCCACCCATCCATCACTCACCCCCACCCATCCATCACTCACCCCCACCCATCCATCACTCATCCCCACCCATCCATCACTCATCCGCACCCATCCATCACTCACCCCCACCCATTCATCACTCACCCCACCCATCCATCACTCACCCCCACCCATCCATCACTCATCCCCACCCATCCATCACTCATCCCCACCCATCCATCACTCACCCCCACCCATCCATCACTCACCCCCACCAATCCATCACTCATCCCCACCAATCCATCACTCATCCCCCCCATCCATCACTCACCCCCACCCATCCATCACTCATCCCCACCCATCCATCATTCATCCTCACCCATCCATCACTCATCCACATCCATCTATCACTCACCCCCACCCATCCATCACTCACCCCCACCCATCCATCACTCATCCCCACCCATCCATCACTCATCCGCACCCATCCATCACTCACCCCGACCCATCCATAACTCACCCCCACCCATCCATCACTCATCCCCACCCATCCATCACTCATTCCCACCCACCCATCACTCATCCCCATCCATCCATCACTCACCCCCACCCATCCATCACTCATCCCCAGCCATCCATCACTCATCCCCACCCATCTGTAGCGATAACCCTTATCGCCGGAGGGCTTCACCGCCCGAGACGTCCTTTTCCCAATCGTAAGAGGTGCTGCTGGAATTCCAGAGTCGTCCGTGAGGAACCAGGAACAGCCCTTACAAGGGCTAGTGAACTGTAATATAGCGTTTCCCCCAATAAGAGACAGAACTCAGAATTGAGGGTGAAGGTGAAGTGTTTTTATTAGTGCCACTCTAGGCCTTATATACACAAGTCTCCATTGCATGACACACACACCGACCAATAGCAGCAGGGAACACAATCCCTCAACTCTGCCGGTGACGCAATCAGCAACACAATAGACGTCTGTAATACACTCAATCCGAACAATGCCATTGTCTGTGACGTAATCAATCAATACAATGGCAGTCAGAACAATGAATAATGTAATCAATCAATACACTGGCAGTCTGTAACATGCTTAAGAAAAGGAAAGTAATGAACCTGTGTAAAGTCCAAAGGGGCAGAGAGTCTGTCACACCATCCATCACTCATCCCCACCCATCCATCACTCATCCCCACCCATCCATCACTCATCCCCATCCAACCATCACTCATCCCCACCCATCCATCACTCACCCCCACCCATCCATCACTCATCCCAACCCATCCATCACTCATCCCCACCCATCCACCACTCACCCCCACCCATCCATCACTCATCCCCACCCATCCATCACTCACCCCCACCCATCCATCACTCATCCCCACCCATCCATCACTCATCCCCACCCATCCATCACTCATCCCCACCCATCCATCACTCATCCAAACCCATCCATCACTCATCCCCACCCATCCATCACTCATCCCCACCCATCCAACACTCATCCCCACCCATACATCACTCATCCCCACCCATCTATCTCTCATCCCCACCCATCCATCACTCATCCCCACCCATACATCACTCACCCCCACCCATCCATCACTCATCCCCACCCATCCACCACTCACCCCCACCCATCCATCACTCATCCCTACCCATCCATCATTCACCCCCACCCATCCATCACTCACCCCCACCCATCCATCACTCATCCCAACCCATCCATCACTCATCCCCACCCATCCACCACTCACCCCCACCCATCCATCACTCATCCCTACCCATCCATCATTCACCCCCACCCATCCATCACTCACCCCCACCCATCCATCACTCATCCCAACCCATCCATCACTCATCCCCACCCATCCACCACTCACCCCCACCCATCCATCACTCATCCCCACCCATACATCACTCACCCCCACCCATCCCCCACTCATCCCCACCCATCCAACACTAATCCCAACCCATCCATCACTCATCCCCACCCATCCATCACTCATCCCCACCCATCCATCACTCATCCCCATCCATCCATCCATCACTCACCCCCACCCATCCATCACTCATCCCCACCCATCCATCACTCATCCCCACCCATCCATCACTCATCCCCACCCATCCATCACTCATCCCCGCCCATCCATCACTCATCCCCACCCATCCAACACTCATCCCTACCCATCCATCACTCATCCCCACCCATCCATCACTCATCCCCATCAATCCATCACTCATCCCCACCCATCCATCACTCATCCCCACCCATCCATCACTCACCCCCACCCATCCATTACTCATCCCCATCCATCCATCACTCACCCCCACCCATCCATCACTCATCCCCACCCCCACCCATCCATCACTCATCCTCACCCATTCATCACTCGTCCCCACCCATCCATCACTCATCCTCACCCATTCATCACTCATCCCCACCCATCCATCACTCATCCCCACCCAAATATCACTCATCCCCACCCATCCATGACTCATCCCCACCCATCTATCACTCACCCCCACCCATCTATCACTCACCCCCACCCATCCATCACTTATCCTCACCCATCCATCACTCATCCCCACCCACCCATCACTCATCCCCACCCATCCATCACTCATCCCCACCCATCCATCACTCATCCGCACCCATCCATCACTCATCCCCACCCAATTATCACTCACCCCCACCCATCCATCACTCATCCCCACCCATCCATCACTCATCCCCACCCATCCATCACTCACCCCTACCCATCCATCACTCATCCCCTCCCATCCATCACTCATCCCCACCCATCCATCACTCATCCCCACCCATCCATCACTCATCCCCACCCATCCATCACTCATCCCCACCCATCCATCACTCATCCCCACCCATCCATCACTCATCCTCACCCATCCATCACTCATCCCCACCCACCCATCACTCATCCCCACCCATCCATCACTCATCCCCACCCATCCATCACTCAGCCCCACCCATCCATCACTCATCCCCACCCAATTATCACTCACCCCCACCCATCCATCACTCATCCCCACCCATCCATCACTCATCCCCACCCATCCATCACTCATCTCCACCCATCCATCACTCACCCCTACCCATCCATCACTCATCCCCACCCATCCATCACTGATCCCCACCCATCCATCACTCATTCCTACCCATCCCCCACTCACCCCCACTCATCCTCCACCCATCCCTACCCATCCATCACTCATCCCCACCCATCCATCACTCATCCCCACCCATCTATCTCTTCCCCCCACCCATCCATCACTCTTCCCCACCCATCCATCACTCATTCCTACCCATCCCCCACTCATCCTCCACCCATCCCTACCCATCCATCACTCATCCCCACCCATCCATCACTCATCCCCACCCATCCACCACTCACACTGACCCATCCCCCACTCACCCCCACCCAACCTCACCCATCCCTACCCATTCACCACTCATTCCTACCCACCCCCCACTCACCCCCACCCATCCCCCACTCACCTCTTACTCATCCACCATTCACCACCACCCATTCCCCACTCACCCATCCCCAACCAATCCACCACTCACCCCACCCAACCACCACTCACAGCAACCCATCCACTACTCACCCCCACCCACCACTCATTCCCACTCATCCACCACTCACACTGACTTATCCCCCACTCACCCCCACCCATCCTCACCCATCCCTACCCATGCACCACCCATTCACCTCACTCATCCCTACCCACCTCTCACTCACCCCCACCCATCCCCCACTCACCCATCCCCCACTCACCCACGCCCCATCCATCACTTACCCATCCCCAACCAATCCACCACTCACCCATGTCCACTCATCCACCACTCACCCCACCCAACCACTGCTCACCCACACCCATCCACCACTCACCCGCACTCATTCCCACCCAACCTCACAGCGACCCATCCACTACTCAACCACCCACCCACCACTCACCCCCACCCATCCACCACTCACCCCCACCCATTCCCACCCATTCCCCACTCACCCCACCCATCCCCACACACCCACCACTCACCCCCACCCATCCCCACCCATTCCCCACTCACCCCCACCCATCCCCACCCATTCCCCACTCACCCCCACCCATCCCCACCCATTCCCCACTCACCCCCACTCACCCCCACCCATCCCCACCCATTCCCCACTCACCCCCACCCATCCCACCTATCCATCCCACTCACCCTCAGCCATCCACCACTCGCTCCCCCACCCCCAGGTAAAGTATCCCAAATGCAGCTCGAAGCACCTTCAATGCAGTATACAGCCCAGTAGGAAAAGAGCAGCATGGTTCCAGGTTATTCAGATGTAGAGTAAAGGAAATGAGATGAAGGTTGTGTCCAGAATGCTTTATCCTCTACCCCACAGTAAGATTATTACACTGATAATACAATAATACAGACATAGTAACAGGGTGAAGCCTCCCAAATGCAGCTCAAAGCATCTGAAATGCAGGATAAATTACAGAATGATGTCAGCTGATTTAGGAAGACGCGTTCTCGAGCTTTTCACTGCATTTGGAGCGCATCGCTATTGGGGAAGCACCTGATGAAGCCTCTCGCAAGCAAAATGCTTCTCAGTAACGGGACCCCGCACCCCACCTGCTGCAGGCCCCCCTGCCCCCCGCAGGCCCTCACCCCCATCGCCAACTCTCAGGTCAGTCTGATTGAATCCAGAGCTGCATTTGGGCTCTTTACAGCACCAGTGCTGCTCAGCATCACCATTAATGTCAGGCCGCACTTCCTGCTGGAGACGCGCTTTATAGACTGTCACCAAACGCAGGACATTGCACAGGTGGGCCATCACCACCCCTCCCAAATGGCCCAAATGCTCTGCACTCAGGACCACCTGGTGCCCATCCTTCTCTGCCCACTGCTCACAACACCGGGTGCTGGAGGACGAGGAGGACCCGGCACCCAGCACTCAGCACTTAGCATCCAGAATCTAGCACCCAGAACTTAGCACCCAGAATCCAGCACTCAGCACCCAGCATCCAGCACTCAGCACCCAGCACCCAGCATCCAGCACTCAGCACCCAGCATCAAGCACTCAGCACCCAGCACTCAGCACCCTGCACCCCACACTCAGCACCCAGCACCCCGCACTCAGCACCCAGCATCCAGCACTCAGCACCCAGCACCCAGCACTCAGCACCCAGCACCCACCATCCAGCACTCAGCACCCACCATCCAGCACTCAGCACCCAGCACCCCACACTCAGCACCCAGCACTCAGCACCCTGCACCCCACACTCAGCACCCAGCACCCCGCACTCAGCACCCAGCATCCAGCACTCAGCACTCAGCACCCAGCACCCACCATCCAGCACTCAGCACCCAGCACCCACCATCCAGCACTCAGCACCCAGCATCCAGCACTCAGCACCCAGCACCCCACACTCAGCACCCCGCACTCAGCACCCAGAACCCCGCACTCAGCACCCAGCATCAAGCACTAGGCACCCAGCACTTAGCACTCGACACCCAGTACTCAGCCCTCAGAACCCAGCACCCAGGATCCAGTGCCCATCATCCAGCACTTAGCACCCAGAACCCATCACTCAGCACCCAGCACTCAGCACTCAGGACCGAGCACCGAACACCCAGCATCCAGCACCCAGAATCCAGCCCCCATCATCCAGCACTTAGCACCCAGAATCCCGCACCCAGCACTCAGCACCCCGCACTCAGCACCCAGCATCCAGCACCTAGCACTCAGGACCAAGCACTCAGCACCCATAACCCATCACTCAGCACACAGCACCTAGCATCCAGCACCTAGCACCCAACATCCAGCATCCAGCACCTAGCAATCAGGACCCAGCATCCAGCACCTAGCACTCAGCATCCAGCACCCAGCATCCAGAACTCAGCAACCAGCACCCAGCATCCAGCACTCAGCAACCAGCACCCAGCATCCAGTACTCAGCAACCAGCACCCAGCATCCAGTACTCAGCAACCAGCACCCAGCATCCAGTACTCAGCAACCAGCACCCAGCATCCAGCACTCAGCATCCAGCACTCAGCATCCAGCACCCAGCATCCAGCACCTAGCAATCAGGACCCAGCATCCAGCACCTAGCACTCAGCATCCAGCACCCAGCATCCAGCACCTAGCAATCAGGACCCAGCATCCAGCACCTAGCACTCAGCATCCAGCACTCAGCATCCAGCACTCAGCATCCAGCACCCAGCATCCAGCACCCAGCACTCAGCATCCAGCACCTAGCAATCAGGACCCAGCATCCAGCACCCAGCATCCAGCACTCAGCACCCAGCATCCAGCACCCAGCACCCAGCATCCAGCACTCAGCATCCAGCACTCAGCACTCAGCATCCAGCACCCAGCATCCAGCACTCAGCATCCAGCACTCAGCACCCAGCATCCAGCACCCAGCACCCAGCATCCAGCACTCAGCATCCAGCACTCAGCACCCAGCATCCAGCATCCAGCACTCAGCATCCAGCACCCAGCATCCAGCACCCAGCACTCAGCATCCAGCACCTAGCAATCAGGACCCAGCATCCAGCACCTAGCACTCAGCATCCAGCACCCAGCATCCAGCACTCAGCATCCAGCACCCAGCATCCAGCACTCAGCAACCAGCACCCAGCATCCAGCACCCAGCATCCAGCACCCAGCACTCAGCATCCAGCACCTAGCAATCAGGACCCAGCATCCAGCACCTAGCACTCAGCACCCAGGACTCAGCACTCAGAACCCAGCACTTAGCACTCAGCACCCAGCATCCAGCACCCAGCACTCAGCATCCGGCACCCAGCACTCAGCATCCAGCACCCGCACTTAGCACCCAGCATCCAGAACCTAGCAATCAGGACCCAGCATCCAGCACCCAGAACTCAGCAACCAGCACCCAGCATCCGGCAATCAGCACCCAGCATCCAGCACCCAGCATCCAGGACTCAGCACTCAGAACCCAGCACTCAGCACCCAACACTCAGCATACAACTCCCAGCAATCAGCACCCAGCATCCAGCACTCAGCATCCAGCACCCAGCCACCAGCACCCAGCACTCAGCACCCAGCATCCAGCACCCAGGCACTCAACACCCAGCACTCAGCATCCAGCACCCAGCACTCAGCACCCAGCCTCCAGCACCCAGCACTCAGCATCCAGCACCTAGCACTCAGCATCCAGCACCCAAAAACTCAGCATCCAGCACCCAGCACTTAGCACTCAGCACCCAGCATCCAGCACCCAGGCACTCAGCACCCAGCACTCAGCATCCAGCACCCAGCACTCAGCACCCAACACTCAGCACTCAGCATCCAGCACACAGCACCCAGCACTCAGCATCCAGCACCCAGGACTCAGCATCCAGCACCTAGCAATCAGGACCCAGTACCTAGCACTCAGCACCCAGCACCCAGGACTCAGCCTCCAGGACTCAGCACTCAGAACCCAGCACTCAGCACCCAGCATCCAGCACCCAGCATCCAGTACTCAGCACCCAGCACTCAGCACCCAGCATCCAGCACTCAGCACCCAGCATCCAGCACCCAGCATCCAGCACCCAGCACTCAGCACCCTGCACTCAGCATCCAGCACCCAGCATCCAGCACTCAGCATCCAGCACCCAGTATCCAGTACTCAGCACCCAGCATCCAGCACTCAGCACCCAGCATCCAGCACTCAGCACCCAGCACCCAGCATTCAGTACTCAGCACCCAGCATCCAGCACCCAGCATCCAGTACTCAGCACCCAGCATCCAGCACTCAGCACCCAGCATCCAGCACCCAGCACCCAGCATCCAGTACTCAGCACCCAGCATCCAGCACTCAGCACCCAGCATCCAGCACTCAGCACCCAGCACCCAGCATCCAGCACTCAGCACCCAGCATCCAGCACTCAGCACCCAGCATCCAGTACTCAGCACCCAGTATCCAGCACTCAGCACCCAGCATCCATCACTCAGCACCCAGGACTCAGCACCCAGCATCCAGCACTCAGCACCCAGCACCCAGCATCCAGCACCCAGCATCCAGCACTCAGCACCCAGCATCCAGCACTCAGCACCCAGCACCCAGCATCCAGCACTCAGCACCCAGCATCCAGCACTCAGCACCCAGCATCCAGTACTCAGCACCCAGTATCCAGCACTCAGCACCCAGCATCCATCACTCAGCACCCAGGACTCAGCACCCAGCATCCAGCACTCAGCACCCAGCACCCAGCATCCAGCACCCAGCATCCAGCACTCAGCACCCAGCATCCAGCACTCAGCACCCAGCACCCAGCATCCAGCACTCAGCACCCAGCATCCAGCACTCAGCACCCAGCATCCAGTACTCAGCACCCAGTATCCAGCACTCAGCACCCAGCATCCATCACTCAGCACCCAGGACTCAGCACCCAGCATCCAGCACTCAGCACCCAGCACCCAGCATCCAGCACCCAGCATCCAGCACTCAGCACCCAGCATCCAGCACTCAGCACCCAGCACCCAGCATCCAGCACTCAGCACCCAGCATCCAGCACTCAGCACCCAGCACCCAGCATCCAGCACCCAGCATCCAGTACTCAGCACCCAGTATCCAGCACTCAGCACCCAGCATCCAGCACTCAGTACCCAGGACTCAGCACCCAGCATCCAGCACTCAGCACCCAGCATCCAGCACTCAGCACCCAGGACTCAGCACCCAGCATCCAGCACTCAGCACCCAGCATCCAGCACCCAGCACCCAGCATCCAGCACTCAGCACCCAGCATCCAGCACTCAGCACCCAGCATCCAGCACTCAGCATCCAGCACCCAGCATCCAGCACTCAGCATCCAGCACCCAGCACTCAGTACCCAGGACTCAGCACCCAGCATCCAGCACTCAGCACCCAGCATCCAGCACTCAGCACCCAGGACTCAGCACCCAGCATCCAGCACTCAGCACCCAGCATCCAGCACCCAGCACCCAGCATCCAGCACTCAGCACCCAGCATCCAGCACTCAGCACCCAGCATCCAGCACTCAGCAATGTTGTATCTCTGTGTCACTATAATATTGTATCATTGTGTCACTATAATATTGTATCATTGTCTCACTATAACATTGTATCTCTGTGTTACTTTAACATTGTATTACTGTGTCACTAAAATATTGTATCACTGTGTCACTATAACATTGTATCACTGTGTCACTATAACATTGTATCACTGTGTCACTATAACATTGTATCACTGTGTCACTATAATATTGTTTCACTGTGTCACTATAACATTGTATCAGAGCATTACTATAATATATCACTGTATCACTGTAACATAGTATCTCTTTGTCACAATAACATTGTATCAATAACATTGAGTCAGTGTGTCATTATAAAGTGGACAACCTCTGATCCTGCCGGCTTTTTGTTGCTCCTGATGTGGGATGCCCCACTCTGTGCCCCCCAATTGGCTGTTCATTTTACCTCTCAGCAACCCCCTGGCACATGTGCATACCTGGCGGGCACCCCCTGCTTGTGCACATCCCCTTTAATGCCCGCCAGGGAGACATTGCTGGGCAGCCGGAGCAAGGGACGCCGTTGGGTTCTCTGCACATGCACTGTATGACCGTGCAAAAGGTAAGTATACCCTGTATGTGATACACTGTCACAATGCTCAGGATACAGGGTGGGCACCCCTGACGGCACCCTCCCTGTTTCTCCCCAATGCCTCCGATTGTCCGCATGCTGCACCCACACAGGAATCTCCCCTGTTCCGTGTTCGGCTCCGCGGGCGGTCACAAGCGGGTGGGTAAGCAGCTGCAGCTGTTGGCGGAGAACAAGCCGGAGGATCCGGACTCTGATTGTCCTCTAGGAAGTGAAAGATTATCTCTAATAACACTTAATAACCCCAATAAATCCCTTCCAATAAAACCCCGCGCCTCCCCTGAAACCCCATCTCACTGCACGGGACGCCGCGCCCCTGCACCCTGACCCCCCCCCCCCATTAATCATAAACCCAACCAGAGCAGCTCACACTCTAATACACACTTATATAGCGCTGACATATACCACAGCGCTGTACACAGAAGCAGTCACATGACCTCCTGTCCCTCAGAGCTTACACTCTAATTTCCCCCCTATAATTATTTTTCATGACACATAACTATTTTATGTAAATGGGGGGCTGCAGCCTCAGCACGTAATGCGTCCCAGCACATGGCGCACATCTGATTGGCCGGCGCCATTCACATTGTTTCTTTTTTTGGAAGAATTCGATCAGACTTTATGGAAGAATTTATGGAAGCGTCTTCCTCTGCCAGACCAAATTGTTCCCATCTGATCCCCAGCGCCGCGCCGCGCCATGAGCCAAGAGAGGCGCAACGCGTCGGGGGTCACCAAAACAATGGCTGGCATCTGCTTCTCCAATCACATGCTGCCTGGAGGGTCATGTGCCACAAATGCTGCAATCTGATTGGCTGGAGTGGGAGAAAAATGATCGTTTATCCATCTGTCACCTACCCTGAGAGGCCCATCTCTCTAGCTCTTTCTTTCTTTCTTTCTTTCTTTCACTCTTTCTGTTTCCATTATTCATCACTTTATTCTATTTTACATTGAACACAGATCAGATGTTCTGTAAAATGCCCACTGAGTACAATTCAATTGGATTGGGCAAAGTCGTATTAAATCAGATCTGTTTGGGAACAGAATGGGCACAGATCAGATTGGGCACAGATCAGATTGGGCACAGTTATATTAAATCAGATCAGATAAGGCTCATTTGCATTAAATCAGATCAGATTGAGCACAGATTGGGCACAGATCAGATTGGGCTCAATTGTAATAAATCAGATCAGACAGGGCACAGATCAGATTGGGCTCAATTGTAATAAATCAGATCAGATTGGGCACAGATCAGATTGGGCACAGATCAGATTGGGCTCAATTGTAATAAATCAGATTAGACAGGGCACAGATCAGATTGGGCACAGTTGTATTAATTCAGATCTGCTTAGGAACAGAATGGGAACAGATCGGATTGGGTACAGTTATATTAAATTAGATCTGTTTGGGAACAGATTGGGCACAGATCAGATTGGGCTCAATTGTAATAAATCAGATCAGATTGGGCACAGATCAGATTGGGCACAGTTGTATTAAATCAGATCTGTTTTGGAACAGAATGGGCACAGATCAGATTGAGCACAGATTGGGCACAGATCAGATTGAGCACAGATCAGATTGGGCTCAATTGTAATAAATCAGATCAGATTGGGCACAGATCAGGTTGGGCTCAATTGTAATAAATCAGATCAGATTGGGCACAGATCAGGTTGGGCTCAATTGTAATAAATCAGATCAGATTGAGCACAGATCAGATTGGGCACAGATCAGATTGAGCACAGATCAGATTGGGCACAGATCAGGTTGGGCTCAATTGTAATAAATCAGATCAGATTGAGCACAGATCAGGTTGGGCACAGTTGTATTAATTCAGATCTGTTTGGGAACAGAATAGGCACAGATCAGATTGAGCACAGATTGGGCCCAGATCAGATTGGGCTCAATTGTAATAAATCAGATCAGATTGGGCACAGATCAGATTGGGTACAGTTGTATTAAATCAGATCTGTTTTGGAACAGAATGGGCACAGATCAGATAGAGCACAGTTATATTAAATTAGATCAGATAAGGCTCATTTGCATTAAATCAGATCAGATTGGCACAAATCAGATTGGGCACGGTTATATTAAATCAGATCTGTTTAGGAACAGAATGGGCACAGATCAGATTGAGCACAGATTGGGCACAGATCAGATTGGGCAGTTATATTAAATTAGATCTGTTTAGGAACAGAATGGGCACAGATCAGATTGAGCACAGATCAGATTGGGCTCAATTGTAACAAATCAGATCAGATTGGCCACATAAAGTTAATTTTTACTACCATGAGAATTTGTTTCAAGTTTTACTGAATCGAGTTGATAAGAATGATTTTCTCCGGTGGAGTTGCTGTCATAAAACCTGGTGACACCAGGGTGGATATATCTGGTATCTATCTGCAGTGTATGGGGCTTGTGGCCTTCAGGGGCAGCCAAAGCTTACCGGAGTCGGGCAGGCTGATCCATCACTAACGCCAGGTAGCGACAGATGAGCGTCTGTAGCGGCATTTTCAGAGCGCCCGCTAGTAGTCTCTGTGCTCGGCCGTGGGTCGCTACTTCATAGCCGCTGTTCAGTAATGTTGAATACATTGTGAGGAGTCGCTATTTGACCAGTACAGCGCTGTATGGGAGCGCATGTTAGCGACTGCTCATAGCGACCGACTCACACCATATTCAGCAAAAAAACAGCCTCACAAATCTCTGGCGCTGAAAAATGCTTCTCTGAAGCCCAGAGCGCAGGAGGCTGTGTGATTAAAGTCTGTTTTTCAGCATCTATCCACCAGTAACAAAGCGAAAACATATGGAATTACATTGTAACAACATTGTAACATGACACTTTAATGGCAGAGCTGTGATGTCATTTCTGAGGAAATATATAAAACATGAAAAAATTATGAAAAAACTGCTTATTCAATGTCAGGAGAGGTCACAGAATTATTTGTGATTTATTGAAGAAAAAAAAACCCAGTTTAAAGAGAAGAAAAGGATCGTCCATTGAAATGTATGGGAGAGCGACAGGTAGTGAGAGGTCATACCTGGCGCTATGCAAGGCTGAAAGCAGAGGCTGTGAAAATGATGAATCAGACGCTACATGGCGCTATTCCAGTCGCTAAACAGATTCTGCTTGATAAATGTGTAATTGCTGCCGTGTCCGGCGTTCACCTGTCGCTACCTGGCGCTACCTCTCATTAACCAGTCGCCACCTGTCGCTACCTCTCATTAACCAGTCGCTACCTGTCGCTACCTCTCATTAACCAGTCGCTACCTGTCGCTACCTCTCATTAACCAGTCGCTACCTCTCATTAACCAGCCGCTACCTGACGCTATCCCTTCATGAATAAGGGCCCAAGCCTCACAGCCTCACGGTCCCATGGTTCCACGTAGTGGCATCTCGTCTGTCCCCTCCACGCCAGGACTCGCCCCCCCCATGCTCTCCATTCTCCAGCCAAATTCCTGCTGTGCCATAACCCTGATTTCCGATCATAGTGGGGTTTTGATCATAGTGGGGTTTATGATTTGATCATAGTGGGGTTTATACCTTATCACACCCCCTGAATCTGCTCTCTGTCCTCTTCTTCTTAAGGAAGCTCCGTCCCTTTTCTCTAGCTTAGGAGGAGGCCCCACCCCTATGTCCTCCTACTAAACGGAAATCCCACCACTTTCTCTGGTTAGAAGGGAACTCCTCCCATTATCTACTTGTTATAAGAAAACTCCACCTACTTTCCTATTATCCCTCCTGCGGCCGCAGCACACACGCATTGTCAGCAGCGTTGGTGTGTGCGGCTGGCTGGGGGGCGGGGCCGTGACGTCACCGGACGGCCGCGTTGCTCCGATTGGAGCACAGGACTCAGCTGTGCGAGAGCGTGCAGGCGGCTTCCGGGCCGGGGCCGTGCTGCGCGCCCGGACGCGTGTCCTTTGATTAAAGGTGAGTCTCTATATATAAGGGCAGCAAGATGGGGGAATTATCTGTACCTTGATAAAGTGGCCTGTGAATAGGGGGCCACGAAACGCGTTGGGGGGGGATCGTCACTCGACCTTGGCATTCCTGGGGGACACTCAGAGCTATACACTCAGGTGATGTGTATGTTTATGATTTAAATTGGTGTATTCTGATACTTGAGTCTGTTCTTCTCTTGCCACACTTTATATTAATAATATTGATTTACACAAATTTAGCACTAATGCACTTTATGGATTGGTTGTAATATTGGCACTTTATTGAAATATGATGTTTATAGGGCTGGGATTATGGGTATAACTGGGATGCCCCTGGGAATGTGCGGTCTAGTGTTATATGTTTTTTAACTGTTTGTTATGTGATTCTTATGGGTATTTGTCAATAAATAATCTATGAATTCATGATATATACTTAGTTGATGTATTGATTACCGTGGAGGGGGTGCGGTGGTGTGGAGCCATTACAATATTAGGATTCCAATTTAGGATTGAGTCTCCCATCACTGCACGGCCACAGGTATTAAATGTAACTTCATATTGTGGTGCGGAATTTGTACATACTTTTTTCCTATTATTAATGGGCAACTCCACACCATGCCCTCCCCTCGTCCACCCTCATGGTGGATAGCAGAGAAGGAAGGTGGCTGCATTCAGGAATGACCCTGGATCCGCAGGGGCATCCCAAACCTTGGAACTCTGGGGAATGAGCGCATCCCACCACCCTTCACGCTCGGGTCATATCGGGACAGTGTGGAAGCGCGTTACCAACTCCCCCAGCCTGCTGGCTCTCGACAGGCGGGGGCACCTCCACATATGCCCTGACCTCTAGTGACCACCGAACCTTGGCCAAGTAAGTTTTACCATTTATTCATATGACACATTAGGCTGTATACCTAAATAGAACATCATAAGCAGAATTGGTTGGATCCACCCCTTGACTTGGGGTTTAGCCTGGATTTGCCTAACCCACCACTAAAACCAAATCAACAAACTGAGCCTAATTGAAAAAAGTGTACAATAGTAAACTATATATATAACGGCTGGTCTGACATGTGGCCCTTACAGACAGGAAAACCTTAAAGACTAGGGTATAGTAGACCCTCTCCCTAGACAGATATTGTAAGAACAGGGCTCATCAATTTCTGACCGCGCCTAGATTGAAACTAACCAATAATGTAGTATATAAAATTCATTGGTTTATTAATAGGCAAATTACTAATACAAAAATCAGGTCTGTGCTCCGGACTAAGCACAGGCCAGATAATTAATTCAAACCATTACAGAGTTTTTTTTACAGTATATACAAATTAACAGTCTTCTCCTTGCAGGACAGACTAGTTTCGCTATCATAAGCTTCCTCAGTGTCTGCTAGGACTCTTTCAATCAATCAAAGCATTGTATAATACTGAAAAATACAATTATAAATACAGCAAAGATACAATATATTTATCTAGGAGTGCGGGGTAGCTGCTCCAGATCAGCGGACGACTTTAGGCAACACATTACGTGCTGATTCCCGCCGGTTATACCGTCGGCAGGGAGGCGTCCTGCACCTAATGGCACCCGTGGATGCATAGGCCAGTCGTAACACTTTCAGTGGCACAATATCTCAGGTACTCCCTTTTTCTCCGTTTCTAGTATCTATTGCGTGGTTATCATTTATATATTTTAGATATTTTAAATAGAACATCCCCAGAGCTCAATATTATTTATTTATTATTGTTTATTTATATAGCGCCATCATCTTTCGTAGCGCTTATCACAATATCTTGTATGCAATGTCCATTTTGTATGTTTGTAGATGGGACCAGGCATTGCGGTGACGCATGCGTCTTATGAAAACATTCAATTATAAGGTACTTGAACACAATGCGATTTATACCCCAATGTTCAATTCAATTCTATTTCAATTCAATTTATTGTTCGCCAAGTACATCGTGAGATGAACAAGGAATTCATTTCGGCATATACACAGTGCAAAAAGAAAACAGTACAGATAACTACAGTTACCGTTACAAAGGAAGGGGAACACGGAAGACAGAGATACAGAAGCAGATAATCTCTTATAAAGTCAGAGTATGAGGACCAATCGGTTCCGGCTTGATCCTGGTCCTATGGTGCCTGGATATTGTTGAGGATGCGGACAGCCAAAGGAAAGAGATCTTTGGCTGTGTACATGTTAAGTATCAATTGAAATGCAACAAGTTTATACATTGTTTTTTTTTTTGTTCTATATACTAGGAGTGGCTGAAAAATGTATGGAATGAAGTGGCAAAACGTCTAATTAGAGGACACAAGGTGCAAATGGTGCAGAAGAAGCCCTGACGGGAGAAACTAGTTCGCCTTCACCTACTCTGACTATTTTAAACGTATTCAATACCTTTAACTAATGATGTCATTTTCCTTGTACTGTATTGTATAAACTAATGACAGTGTGTAATGCCACAGTGTTTCAGACAATCATGAATTTTAAACAGGTGTTGTTACACCATAATCAATGAGGAGATAATGAGTGTGTGCGTTTCTCCTTCTTATACAAATCTTTTTGACACATAAATAAAGAATTTTGTATATTTTTTATAATTATGTATTAATTACAATTTATTGTCGTGGTCAAACTCTGAGATCTTATAGTTTGGGGGTTACCTATACCCAACAAAAACTTGAATTACTATGAACTCCCAGCTCCCTAGGTATGGAGAAACCTCTCTGGCCGGAACAGGCTCTGCTTCCCTTGCTGCCCTGGGGCTCACAGGGGCCGATAACACTGGGGCAGCCAGGCTGTGGGAGAACCCCCCGAGACATCCCAGTGGCAGGAAGATGGGGGACACACCCGCCTCCTATGACCGGATCCAGAGCTGCGGCCACAGAGACGAGGGCACTAATCTCTCGCTACCCTTCTGCTGACCTAGGGACGTCACTTTACTTATCTACTAACTTTTCCCTCTCTATCTACAGACGTGGACTGCCACCAACCGGCATCAGATGGGGACACCTAGGGACGTCATGGGGACCCCTAGGATGGCAAGGGATCTATGATGCCCCAGGACCACCCATAAGTGGGATATTTAGCTTCCCCGTATGGGTCCACATTTCCCTTCCAACACCCACCTGGTGAGTAATTAGTACATTTTAGATTAGGTTGCCTGTTTGGGACACTAGACCATGTTCCCAGTAACTTAGTCCCTTTATTTCCCTAGACAGTCCCACTCCCAGGAGAGACGACCCCCATTAACCCTGCACTTCCCTTTGCTACCGACCCTAACCCTTTCTTGTCCCCCCTTCCCCCAATAAATCCCCTTTTAATTGAATAAGCTGATGTTGGTGGGTGTCCTTTATTTTGACTCAATCATCAACACGACAACTATCCGCGGTGTTTCTCTTTGCCTCCAGTCATTGATTTCCTGTGTGTCATGGATTCTAGTCATAAAACACCTTCTGTAGCCCAAAAAACTGTCGCCATGACCTTTCCCGCTGACTGCAGCACAGGAAGTGTCTTTGGTAATGGTGAGACTCTTGCTTGGTCTCGGGATCATGGTGGTGAAGCCATGTTTCATCACACTTACAGAATGGGAGGCTCCGGATTTTACTCTAAATTCTATATTGTCTATTCTGGCGACATGATTTTTTTTTTTTTTTACTTTGACCTTCACGTCTTCCACCGGGAACTGACTTGTGACATCATCAAACCTCATGACTAATGCTGGAAACCGCACCGACCGAATCACCGAATTCATGAGCTACAGAACTGTATAACTAGTGATGTGCCGGAACCAGGACAATCAGGTTCAGAAGCACTCCGGCCGGTTAGTTCCCGGTATCCATCATTTGGTGATCCCGAATGCCCAATACAGAAGCTCCAGCCACCACAATAGGGTTGATTCAGAGCCTCCTCAAAACCGCGCTGTATTTGTCTCGTAATGTGTATTTTTCACTTTTTTCGTATGCCTAGGTGCGTACGCCTGATGCAGAGCCGCCATCAGAAGCCTTACTGTTACTGTTCGTAGCTGCGAAAGCCAACGATTTTCCGGCTCTCGTTGTGCCCTCGAGAGGACGAGGGTAACATTTATGTAAACCTCGTATACTAGCGTTTTTCAGCGTTTTCCAACGTAGCATCCAACGAAGATTTTCTGTGTCCCGCAATATTCTGCATGCATCTTTCTCAAAATATACGTCCAAATGGAAATTTGTTGGACAAGCTGCATGTTTGTACACATGTACGCATGCACGCAGCTATTTACCTCATTCATGTTCCCCGTGTCAATTATTCTCTCACTCACTTCTGCTCCCATGCTTACCTCAACTCCCTTGTCGCTGTATTTGTTCCTCTGTCTATATATAATTAGGAATTCCTTGTGGCTTTTATGGGATTTATGTGCATAAGTGTATTTGGAAACTAATTAATAAATGATAGACATAATAAACATTGTAAATGTTTTAATTTTTTATTTACATATATATATATATATATATATATATATATATTTTATTTTTTTTGTTTGGGGTATAGTTTTATTTATTTTTTAATTTTTATTATTTATTTTTAATATTAGTTATTTAAAGTGGACCAACACCCTCCCCTGATCGGCCCAGGAATCTATAAGATTTTGTGAATGGCCGGCGCGGGCGCGCTCCCTGTAAGAGGGACGGGCAGGAGGCGGCAGCGGCCCGCGCAAGCTCACAAAACTTACACAAACACATGTGAAAGAGGCTTTGAATCAGCCCTAATGTCTGGACTTGTCCCTCGGACCCCTAACCAGGTCACAAAAAAACACAGTTTTAATATAAATAAGGAATTCACAGTTGTGGCATCTTTATCTGTCCCCTGCCAGGCGGTGCCCTTTCTGCAGGTCCCCCCGAGCCGTGGGCTCCCTCATTGGCTGTGACCTTCCTTATGCCTAGTCCTTATTGCAGCATCTGTAGTGAGGGGGACACTAATGATGTCACTGGATGGGAGGGGCATTGAGAGGATTTCCCAGGGACTCCCCTCCATGTGATGTCATTAGTCAAAAGAGGCTCCGCCTCTGTGGTGTAAAAGGTCCCTTCTGAGGCCCGGCCCCGCACTAGCTTGGTGGGACCCTAAGGAAGAAGGAGGATGGGCCTGTGTCCCTCCTTACTACAGATGCCTGGGGCACAAAGCCTGGCATGAAGAAGATGACACCTGCTGGACCACGAGGAAGCCCCTGACATGGAAGACATGAAGAGAGAACGTCACACAGTGGAGAACAGATGAAGGATTTTTATTTTAAAACTTTTACTGTGTGTGAACTGGTAAAAGGGGACCAAGAGACCAGATCACACGTAGAGCTATTGTACCGAATGCCGGATTGTAGGGACTATCTGGCTGGAGAGCTTCCTGAGCCAGATGCTATTGTACCGAATGCCGGATTGTAGGGACTATCTGGCTGGGGAGCTTCCGAACCGGATGCTATTGTACCGAATGCCGGATACTAGGGACTATCTGGCTGGGGAGCTTCTGAACCGGATGCTATTGTACCGAATGCCGGATTGTAGGGACTATCTGGCTGGGGAGCTTCTGAACCGGATGCTATTGTACCGAATGCCGGATTGTAGGGACTATCTGCCTGGGAAGCTTCTGAGCTGGATGCTATTGTACCGAATGCCGGATTGTAGGGACTATCTGCCTGGGGAGCTTCTGAACCGGATGCTATTGTACCGAATGCCGGATTGTAGGGACTATCTGCCTGGGGAGCTTCTGAACCGGATGCTATTGTACCGAATGCCGGATTGTAGGGACTATCTGGCTGGAGAGCTTCCGAACCAGATGCTATTGTACCGAATGCCCGATTGTAGGGACTATCTGGCTGGGGAACTTCCTGAACCGGATGCTATTGTACCGAATGCCGGATTGTAGGGACTATCTGGCTGGGGAGCTTCCGAACCGGATGCTATTGTACCGAATGCCGGATTGTAGGGACTATCTGGCTGGGGAGCTTCCGAACCGGATGCTATTGTACCGAATGCCGGATCGTAGGGACTATCTGGCTGGAGAGCTTCCGAACCGGATGCTATTGTACCGAATGCCGGATTGTAGGGACTATCTGCCTGGGGAGCTTCTGAACCGGATGCTATTGTACCGAATGCCGGATTGTAGGGACTATCTGGCTGGAGAGCTTCCGAACCGGATGCTATTGTACCGAATGCCGGATTGTAGGGACTATCTGCCTGGGGAGCTTCCGAATCAGATGCTATTGTACCGAATGCCGGATTGTAGGGACTATCTGCCTGGGGAGCTTCTGAACCGGATGCTATTGTACCGAATGCCGGATTGTAGGGACTATCTGGCTGGGGAGCTTCTGAACCGGATGCTATTGTACCGAATGCCGGATTGTAGGGACTATCTGGCTGGAGAGCTTCTGAGCTGGATGCTATTGTACCGAATGCCGGATTGTAGGGACTATCTGCCTGGGGAGCTTCTGAACCGGATGCTATTGTACCGAATGCCGGATTGTAGGGACTATCTGGCTGGAGAGCTTCCTGAGCCGGATGCTATTGTACTGAATGCCGGATACTAGGGACTATCTGACTGGGGAGCTTCCGAACAAGATGCTATTGTACCGAATGCCGGATTGTAGGGAGGCAATAAGGACTGGAGGGTGATTGGTGGACATTGTAAAGGCAATATGGACTGGAGGTTGATGGGTGGGCATTGTAAAGGCAATATGGACTGGAGGGTGATTGGTGGACATTGTAAAGGCAATATGGACTGGAGGGTGATTGGTGGGCATTGTAAAGGCAATATGGACTGGAGGGTGATTGGTGGCTATAGGGAAGGCAATAAGGACTGGAGGGTGATTGGTGGCTATAGGGAAGGCAATAAGGACTGGAGGGTGATTGGTGACTATAGGGAAGGCAATAAGGACTGGAGGGTAATTGGTGGCTATAGGGAAGGCAATAAGGACTGGAGGGTGATTGGTGGCTATAGGGAAGGCAATAAGGACTGGAGGGTGATTGGTGGCTATAGGGAAGGCAATAAGGACTGGAGGGTGATTGGTGGCTATAGGGAAGGCCCGGAGGGCGGCCAGCAGCGGAAGATGACCCATTTGTGGCAGCGGAGCTGAAAGGTGACATCATTACTTTGGGGCCCACTAAGATCTCTTGCCCAAGGGCCCCCACAAACCTAGAGCCGGCCCCACTGTGCAGAATCCTGACGGCAGCGACTCCACAGTGATAAGATCCAACTAAAAAGCTCCCTAAACTCAGAAGAAATCCCGGCTCCCGTCTGAAAACAAGTCATCTATGTCTCATGCTCTTAAAGGATTTAGGGATCAGGTGGAGGAAAGCCGCGTCCACCATCGGCGTGTAAGTACAAAACCAGAGAGCGCAAGTTGGATTACATTTTAAGGCCTTTAAATTGTCAGAACAGCTTCCCCCCCGCACCCCCCGATCCCCCGCACCCCTCCATTCTCGAGCACCTGAAACCTGACGGACGGCAAAGATTGCGTTTCGAGTTTCAGGAAACAAAAGCGAAGCGCGCTTTGTCGCTCCTAATCCCTCATTCCGCCTCCCCGGAGTTTGTGATTAGGCCGCAACAAGACAAAAAAAAAAAAAAAAAAGCAGCGCGGCGCAATTCCTGCGGGGCCCCTCCCGGGCGGGCGCTCTCAGGTCATCCATCATCCCGCGACGCGTTCTGTAAGGAAGTTGTACGGCCGTCGGATCAGAGAAAAGTTTCTCCGCTCAGGTTGCGGAATTTCTAACACTTTCTTTTTCTTTCCGACCTTTCAACAGAAAGTACAGAAGTGTTTTTTTGTTGTGAACTTTTTTTTTTTTTTGCTGTTTTTATCAAAGCCGAGCGGGGCCCACACTGATCCCATATGAGATGCGGGGTGATTTTGTATTCTTTCCACTCCTGGGAACGCAGAGAAAAGAGCCTTTCCCTAATTTGTAACAGACGAGCCTCTGATCCTATTTGTAACGAGCTAAAGCGCAGGCTTTTTTTTTTCTTTTTCTTTCTTTTTTTTTTTTTTTGGAACAAGATGTTCTTCAAATCTCCCTTCCAAAAAGACAACATTAGTCCTCGGCATCGGTCCTGCTGCCCGCGCTGAAAAAAAAAATGAAAAATGGATTTCCCAGGAATTCTTTTCTTCTGAAAAAAGAAATCTTTCTGGGATGGACATGAGTTTTCGCTTAACCCCACCCGATTCATCCATCTTTTCTCCCCCCCCCCCCAAAGATGCCAAAACTTTTGATGGATACATCTTCGCAGGGGCTTAACGAGGGTCCCGGGGTGGACGCTGCGCCCCCCCCACTGGTGGATTAGGCTTTGAAAAGCGCTCCAATCGTGTTTACAGTTTAGACAGTGTGGTGCGGGACACCTTAGTGGTTGCAGATGTGGCATCTTGATGTGGTGGCTGGTATTTTCCTCTTCCATCATGCGGATAAAAGACCTGACATGGACACGATGAAGAAAGGGCCTACGTGACCAAAAGGCGGGGAAGGGTTTGGACACCATTGTTTGGAAGGAGACGCTGGTAACTAAGAGTATCTTGCCATAGACCAGCTATGACGAGGCCTAACTTGGTCACCATTAAAATGGCACCAATGCATTTGGACACCAAATACCTTGGCGCCTCTTTATTCTTCTCTCTATTCATCTCTATATTCCTAAATATTCCTCAAGGTGCCAACTGGAGGAGACTAAAAACTACGAGACTAAAAGGCGCCAATGTATTTGGACAACAAATACCTTGGCGCCTCTTTATTCTTCTCTCTATTCATCTCTATTCCTACATATTCCTCAAGGTGCCAACTGGAGGAGACTAAAAACTACGAGACTAAAAGGCGCCAATGTATTTGGACAACACTATATTTTTTGGACACCATTGTTCTTTGGACACCCTTGTTCTTTGGACACCATTGTTTGGAAGGAGCAGCTGGTAACTAAGAGTATTTTGCCATAGACCAGCTATGACGAGGCCTAACACGGTCACCGTTAAAACAGTCTCTGGGACTAAAAGGCGCCAATGTATTTGGACACCAAATACATTGGCGCCTCTATATTTTTGGGACACCATTGTTTGGAAGGAGCCGCTGGTAACTATGCCATAGACCAGGCCTAACACAGTGGCCATTGAAACAGTCTACAAAATACACTGGCGCCTCACTAGAAGCTTAGCGAGGCCTAACACGGTCACCATTTAAACAGCCACCAAATACATTGGCGCCTCTATATTTTTTGACACCATTGTTCTTTGGACACCATTGTTTGGAAGGAGCAGCCGGTAACTAAGAGTATCTTGCCATAGACCAGCTATGAAGAAGCCTAACACGGTAACCTTTAAAACAGTCTACGAGACTAAAAGGCGCCAATGTATTTGGACACCAAATACATTGGTGCCTCTATATTTTTTGGACACCATTGTTCTTTGGACACCATTGTTCTTTGGGCACCATTGATTGGAAGAAGCAGCTGGTAACTAAGAGTATCTTGCCATAGACCAGCTATGACGAGGCCTAATACGGTCACCATTAAAACAGTCTAAAAGACTAAAAGGTGCCAAGGTATTTGGACACCAAATACCTTGGCGCCTCTATGTTCTTCTCTATATACATCTCTATATTCCTCCATATTCCTCAAGGTGCCAACTTGGTCCAGAAGATGTTGCTGGTTGCAGATGTGGCAACTTGGGTTTAACCTGCCATAGGCCAGCCAAGATCACTAGAAGCTTAGCGAGGCCTAACACTGTCTATGTTTTAATGGTGACCGTGTTAGACCATTAAAACGTCTACGAGACTAAAAGGCACCAATGTATTTGGACACCAAATACATTGGCGCCTCTATATTTTTGGGACGCCATTGTTCTTTGGACACAATTGTTTGGAAGGAGCAGCTGGTAACTAAGAGTATCTTGCCATAGACCAGCTATGTCGAGGCCTAATACGGTGACCATTAAAACAGTCTACGATTTTGGACACCAAATACTTCTCTATATTCATCTCTATATTCATCCATATTCCTCAAGGTGCCAACTTGGTCTAGAAGATGGTGCTGGTTGCAGATGTGGCAACTTGGGTTTAACCTACCATAGGCCAGCCAAGATCACTAGAAGCTTAGCGAGGCCTAACACGGTCACTATTAAAACAGTCTACGAGTCTAAAAGGAGCCAATGTATCTGGATACGAAAAACATTGGCGCCTGTTTATTCTTCTCTATATACATCTCTATAGTCCTCCATATTCCTCAAGGTGCCAACTTGGTCCAGAAGATGTCGCTGGTTGCAGATGTGGCAACTTGGTTGTAGCAAGGCCTGGCATGATCAACTCCAACATGAGCAAGAGACAGCTAATGACCAGAGTATTGGATTTAACCTGCCATAAGCTTAGCAAAGCCTAACACTGTCTATGAGACTAAAGGTGTCCATGTTTTAGACAACACTGTTTGTAGGGGGCAGCTAATAACCAGTGTAAAGTGTCTCCTGCCATAGACCAACCATGATAACTCCATGTCATCTCCATATTACTTAAGGTGCCAGTTAGTGGTCAAGAAGATATTAGGGGTTGCACACATTGGTGCCCAATAACTTTGTTGCCTTTTGGTCATGTATTTTCCTTTTATGAGGATCATGTCAAGCCTTGATACAACCAAGATGCCACCGTATTGGTTGTACCAAGACATTTACAAGATCACTATAAAAAGAATCTATGCCAAAGGCACCGAAGACATTTGTGCCATACACCAGTCAAGATTTCTCCATGTGATCTCTATATCTCCATATTTCTCTTGGTCCAGAAGATGTTGCTGGTTGCCGATGTGGCAACTTGGTTGTAGCAAGGCCTGACATGATCAACTCCAACATGAGCAAGGAACAGCTAGTGACCAGAATATTGGGTTTAGCCTGCCATAGGCCAGCCAAGATCACTAGAAGCTTAGCGAAGCCTAACACGGTCACCATTAAAACAGTCTACAAGACTAAAAAGCACCAATGTTTTTGGACACCACTGTTTGTAGGGGGCAGCTAATAACCAGTGTAAAGTGTCTCCTGCCATAGACCAACCATGATCACTCCATGTCATCTCCATATACCTCAAGGTGCTAGTTGTTGGTCAAAAAGATGTTATTGGCTGCAGATGTGGCATCTTGGTTGAAGCAAGGCCTCAAACAATTAATGTCAGCATGTGCAAATGACTAAAGCACCAAAAGTATAGCAGCTTAGCAAGGTCTAAAACGATCACCAGTTAAACATCTAGTGACCAGAGTTTTGGGTTTAGCCTGCCATAGGCCAGCCGAGATCACTAAAAGCTTTGCAAGGCCTAACATGATCACCATTAAAACAGTCTACAAGACCAAGAGGTGCCAAGGTCTTTGGATGCCAATATGTACAAGGGACAGCTGGTCACCTGCCAAAATCACTCCATCTCATCTCCATATCCCTCAAGTTGCCAGTTGTAGGTCAAAAAGATGTGATTGGCTGGGGATGTGGCATCTTGGTTGAAGAAAGGCCTCAAACGATTGAAGTCAACATGTGCAAATGACCAGAGCACCAAATGTTTAGCAGCTTAGCAAAGGTCATGTCATGATCCAAGCACACATATTGGATGCCCATGGCCCAGCAAGGACTAAGAAGGGAGCGACCCCAACACAGATTCAAGGCTAGAAACGATTCACAGAGCGTTGGAGAGCTCAAATTCATACAGAAGAGCAGACACAATGATCCAACGCGGTGGTGAGGCCAGACACATACATGTATAGGAAAGACAAAGGGGATAATGAACGCCTGCTCAGTGAGAACAAGGAGGACCCAGGGAAAAGACACAAACACACAATAGCAAGTGGCTCAGCAGGTAGAGCAGTGGACCATCGCTGTCAGTGCTGACAGTTCCTCAATGTGCCATCTTAGCAGTCAAGAAGATGTTAGCGGTATGGTGGTGCCAACTTAGCAGTCAAGAAGATGTTAGCGGTATGGTGGTGCCAACTTAGCAGTCAAGAAGATGTTAGCGGTATGGTGGTGCCAACTTAGCAGTCAAGAAGATGTTAGCGGCATGGTGGTGCCAACTTAGCAGTCAAGAAGATGTTAGCGGTCTGGTGGTGCCAACTTAGCAGTCAAGAAGATGTTAGCGGTATGGTGGTGCCAACTTAGCAGTCACGAAGATGTTAGCGGTATGGTGGTGCCAACTTAGCAGTCAAGAAGATGTTAGCGGTATGGTGGTTCCAACTTAGCAGTCAAGAAGATGTTAGCGGTCTGGTGGTGCCAACTTAGCAGTCAAGAAGATGTTAGAGGTATGGTGGTGCCAACTTAGCAGTCAAGAAGATGTTAGCGGTATGGTGGTGCCAACTTAGCAGTCAAGAACATGTTAGCGGTGTGGTGGTGCCAACTTAGCAGTCAAGAAGATGTTAGCGGTATGGTGGTGCCAACTTAGCAGTCAAGAAGATGTTAGCGGTATGGTGGTGCCAACTTAGCAGTCAAGAAGATGTTAGCGGTGTGGTGGTGCCAACTTAGCAGTCAAGAAGATGTTATCGGTCTGGTGGTGCCAACTTAGCAGTCAAGAAGATGTTAGCGGTATGGTGGTGCCAACTTAGCAGTCAAGAAGATGTTAGCGGTATGGTGGTGCCAACTTAGCAGTCAAGAAGATGTTAGCGGTATGGTGGTGCCAACTTAGCAGTCAAGAAGATGTTAGCGGTATGGTGGTGCCAACTTAGCAGTCAAGAAGATGTTAGCGGTATGGTGGTGCCAACATAGCAGTCAAGAAGATGTTAGCGGTATGGTGGTGCCAACTTAGCAGTCAAGAAGATGTTAGCGGTATGGTGGTGCCAACTTAGAGGTCAAGAAGATGTTAGCGGTATGGTGGTGCCAACTTAGCAGTCAAGAAGATGTTAGCGGTATGGTGGTGCCAACTTAGAGGTCAACAGGGAGACTCGGCACAATGCTCGGCAGGCTGCAATGCTTTGGGGCAAGTTGGGCAGCTGCTTTTAACACCCACATTCAATCCTTGCCCCCTTAGTCTTCCTCTCAGCCCCACTGTACCCACAATCCAGGGAACCCCAGCCCCCAATGCTATAGGTTGGGGGGGCCTCAGCAGGAATGCCTGGGGCCGGCCAGGGGCTGGTAAAATCCAGGGCTGATTTTTGGCCCCAGCCTGACACTGGGGGTCAAGAAGATGTTAGTGTTGTACTGGTGCCAAAGACTTTGGGCACCAATGTGTGCAAGGGGCAACTGGTAGACAGGTTTAGCTGCACCCAGCCATAAAGCTGCCAAGATAATTATCTACATACTCCTCAAGGTATAAATGATAAGTAGTGTGAATGTGTGGTCAAGGAGATGTTAGTGGCTTCAGATGTGGCATCTTGGTGTATGTGATACATGTCCCATTACAGGTGTATGTGATACATGTCCCATTACAGGTGTATGTGATACATGTCCCATTACAGGTGTATGTGATACATGTCCCATTACAGGTGTATGTGATACATGTCCCATTACAGGTGTATGTGATACATGTCCCATTACAGGTGTATGTGATACATGTCCCATTACAGGTGTATGTGATACATGTCCCATTACAGGTGTATGTGATACATGTCCCATTACAGGTGTATGTGATACATGTCCCTGTACAGGTGTATGTGATACATGTCCCATTACAGGTGTATGTGATATATGTCCCATTACAGATGTATGTGATACATGTCCCATTACAGGTGTATGTGATACATGTCCCATTACAGGTGTATGTGATACATGTCCCATTACAGGTGTATGTGATACATGTCCCATTACAGGTGTATGTGATACATGTCCCATTACAGGTGTATGTGATACATGTCCCATTACAGGTGTATGTGATACATGTCCCATTACAGGTGTATGTGATACATGTCCCATTACAGGTGTATGTGATACATGTCCCATTACAGGTGTATGTGATACATGTCCCATTACAGGTGTATGTGATACATGTCCCTGTACAGGTGTATGTGATACATGTCTTATTACAGGTGTATGTGATACATGTCCCATTACAGGTGTATGTGATACATGTCCTATTACAGGTGTATGTGATACATGTCCCTGTACAGGTGTATCTGATACATGTTTCATTACAGGTGTATCTGATACAGGTCTCATTACAGGTGTATGTGATACATGTCCTATTACAGGTGTATGTGTTACATGTCTCATTGCAAGTGTATGTGATACATGTCCCTGTACAGGTGTATGTGATACATGTCCCATTACAGGTGTATGTGATACTTGTCCCATTACAGGTGTATCTGATACAGGTCTCATTACAGGTGTATGTGATACATGTCCCTGTACAGGTGTATGTGATACATGTCCCATTACAGGTGTATGTGATACATGTCCCTGTACAGGTGTATGTGATACATGTCTTATTACAGGTGTATGTGATACATGTCCCATTACAGGTGTATGTGATACATGTCTTATTACAGGTGTATGTGATACATGTCCCATTACAGGTGTATGTGATACATGTCCCATTACAGGTGTATGTGATACATGTCCCTGTACAGGTGTATGTGATACATGTCCCTGTACAGGTGTATGTGATACATGTCCCATTACAGGTGTATCTGATACATGTCCCATTACAGGTGTATGTGATACATGTCCCTGTACAGGTGTATGTGATACATGTCCCATTACAGGTGTATGTGATACATGTCCCATTACAGGTGTATGTGATACATGTCCCATTACAGGTGTATCTGATACATGTCCCATTACAGGTGTATCTGATACATGTCCCATTACAGGTGTATGTGATACATGTTCCTGTACAGGTGTATGTGATACATGTCCCATTACAGGTGTATCTGATACATGTCCCATTACAGGTGTATGTGATACATGTCCCTGTACAGGTGTATGTGATACATGTCCCTGTACAGGTGTATGTGATACATGTCCCATTACAGGTGTATGTGATACATGTCCCATTACAGGTGTATCTGATACATGTCCCATTACAGGTGTATCTGATACATGTCCCATTACAGGTGTATCTGATACATGTCTCATTACAGGTGTATCAGTTTAATGGTGCCAGTGACAGATACACAGCACAGGTGAGCGGTTCTGCCCATTTTCAAGCTTTTTTTTTTAACTCTTTGAGGGGCTCCCCAATCTCCCAGCATACCCCGGGGTGGGGTGATATGTGGCTCTCCAATGCAGGTCCACTTTAATGAGTGACAATGGCCTCAATTCATTAAGAGATGAAAACAATTCTCACGGTAGTAAAAAATTCAATTCATGAGAAAAAAGCCCGAGAATGTCACTGTTACTGAATCACTAGAAAAAAAGACAATGACAGTCAATGGCAGTTTTTACTACAGTGTAGAAAGGAGGAAACACTTCTCTACTTTTCTTAGGAGTAAAAAAGTGCCATTGCCTTTCATTGTCTTTTTATCTAGTGATTCAGCAACAGTGACTTTCATTGTCTTTTTATCTGATGATTCAGTAACAGTGACATTCTCAGGCTTTTTTCTCATGAATTGAATATTTTACTACCATGAGAGTTTTTTTTCAAATCTTATTGAATCGAGGCCTTTATCTGGAATCTTCACCATCTCGGGACTCCGGCAGATTTGATTTCAGCACATGACTGACAGGGAAAAGTCTCGGGATCCCGGGTCCTGGCGACCGATGCCATGGAATATTCCGGCGGTGAAGCTGGAATAAAAGCGACAGGAGTGAAGGTGTTTATGTCGCTCGGCGAAGGAGACGAGTCTGCTGGCGTCTCTCCAAGCGGGCGCAGGACACCTCGCCACCTCGGGCTGTTAATGTCCAGTGTGTGACTTGGCAGCGGCCACCGAGGATGTGCAGACAGCGGCCAGCCGAGGGCCTGCGGGGAACCGGATGGCCGAAGCCAGGAAGACATGAGCGAATGGCGACCGGACGGCTCCACCGGAGACATCACTCACACCACAACACATGGGATGTAACCCCGCCCCTTTTTATGACATCATTCTTTTTTATCTTCATTTTTAGCAACATTTAATATCAAGGGAGCTTCTTCCACTTATTACATGGGATGTAACCCCGCCCCTCTCTATGACATCATTCTTTTTTATCTTCATTTTTAGCAACATTTAATATCAAGGGAGTTTCTTCCACTTTTTACATGGGATGTAACCCCGCCCCTCTCTATGACATCATTCTTTTTTATCTTCATTTTTAGCAACATTTTAATATCGAGGGAGTTTCTTCCACTTTTCGAATGCCGTAGTTGGCCAGTGGTGACCGCCATAATCCGCAGACCTATGACGTTATGGCGGTACAAAGTTTTTTATTTAATAAAAAATTAATTTGACCCGATTTAATCGGTTTTGCTTGTTCCGAACTGGCAAAATTCGGGTCCAATTTAACTTTGATCCAAAGCCCAAAACCAGCGGTGGCGCATTGTGCGAGTACTCATGCACCACCGACACTTCTGATGACTCTCCATTGCCGCCACGTCTCCGCTGTTACTGCCGGTACCACCAAGTCCTCCGCTGCTGCCCCATTCTCTGCCGGGTCCTCCACTGCTGCCCCATTCTCTGCCGGGTCCTCCACTGCTGCCCCATTCTCTGCCGGGTCCTCCACTGCTGCCCCATTCTCTGCCAGGTCCTCCACTGCTGCCCCATTCTCTGCCGGGTCCTCCACTGCTGCCCCATTCTCTGCCGGGTCCTCCACTGCTGCCCCATTCTCTGCCGGGTCCTCCACTGCTGCCCCATTCTCTGCCGGGTCCTCCACTGCTGCCCCATTCTCTGTCAGGTCCTCCACTGCTGCCCCATTCTCTGCCAGGTCCTCCACTGCTGCCCCATTCTCTGCCAGGTCCTCCACTGCTGCTCCATTCTCTGCCAGGTCCTCCACTGCTGCCCCATTCTCTGCCGGGTCCTCCACTGCTGCCCCATTCTCTGTCAGGTCCTCTGCTGCTGCCCCATTCTCTGCCAGGTCCTCCACTGCTGCCCCATTTTCTGCCGGGTCCTCCACTGCTGCCCCATTCTCTGCCGGGTCCTCCACTGCTGCCCCATTCTCTGCCAGGTCCTCCACTGCTGCCCCATTCTCTGCCGGGTCCTCCACTGCTGCCCCATTCTCTGCCAGGTCCTCCACTGCTGCCCCATTCTCTGTCAGGTCCTCCACTGCTGCCCCATTCTCTGCCGGGTCCTCTGCTACTGCCCCATTCTCTGCTGGGTCCTCCACTGCTGCCCCATTCTCTGCCAGGTCCTCCACTGCTGCCCCATTCTCTGCCGGGTCCTCCACTGCTGCCCCATTCTCTGTCAGGTCCTCCACTGCTGCCCCATTCTCTGTCAGGTCCTCCACTGCTGCCCCATTCTCTGCCAGGTCCTCTACTGCTGCCCCATTCTCTGCCAGGTCCTCCACTGCTGCCCCATTCTCTGCCAGGTCCTCCACTGCTGCCCCATTCTCTGCCAGGTCCTCCACTGCTGCCCCATTCTCTGCCGGGTCCTCCACTGCTGCCCCATTCTCTGCCGGGTCCTCTGCTACTGCCCCATTCTCTGCTGGGTCCTCCACTGCTGCCCCATTCTCTGCCGGGTCCTCCACTGCTGCCCCATTCTCTGCCGGGTCCTCCACTGCTGCCCCATTCTCTGTCAGGTCCTCCACTGCTGCCCCATTCTCTGCCGGGTCCTCCACTGCTGCCCCATTCTCTGTCAGGTCCTCCACTGCTGCCCCATTCTCTGTCAGGTCCTCCACTGCTGCCCCATTCTCTGCCAGGTCCTCCATTGCTGCCCCATTCTCTGTCAGGTCCTCCACTGCTGCGTCATTCTCTGCCGGGTCCTCCACTGCTGCGCCATTCTCTGCCGGGTCCTCCACTGCTGCCCCATTCTCTGCCGGGTTCTCCACTGCTGCCCCATTCTCTGCCGGGTCCTCCACTGCTGCCCCATTCTCTGTCGGGTCCTCCACTGCTGCCCCATTCTCTGCCAGGTCCTCCACTGCTGCCCCATTCCCTGCCAGGTCCTCCACTGCTGCCCCATTTTCTGTCAGGTCCTCTGCTGCTGCCCCATTCTCTGCCAGGTCCTCCACTGCTGTCCCATTCTCTGCCGGGTCCTCCACTGCTGCCCCATTCTCTGCCGGGTCCTCCACTGCTGCCCCATTCTCTGCCGGGTCCTCCACTGCTGCCCCAATCTCTGCCGGGTCCTCCACTGCTGCCCCATTCTCTGCCGGGTTCTCCACTGCTGCGCCATTCTCTGCCGGGTCCTCCACTGCTGCCCCATTCTCTGTCAGGTCCTCCACTGCTGCCCCATTCTCTGCCGAGTCCTCCGCTGCTGCCCCATTCTCTGCCGGGTCCTCCACTGCTGCCCCATTCTCTGTCGGGTCCTCCACTGCTGCCCCATTCTCTGCCGGGTCCTCCACTGCTGCCCCATTCTCTGCCGGGTCCTCCACTGCTGCCCCATTCTCTGCCGGGTCCTCCACTGCTGCCCCATTCTCTGCCGGGTCCTCCACTGCTGCCCCATTCTCTGCCGGGTCCTCCACTGCTGCCCCATTCTCTGCCGGGTCCTCCACTGCTGCCCCATTCTCTGCCGGGTCCTCCACTGCTGCCCCATTCTCTGCCGGGTCCTCCACTGCTGCCCCATTCTCTGCCGGGTCCTCCACTGCTGCCCCATTCTCTGCCGGGTCCTCCACTGCTGCCCCATTCTCTGCCGGGTCCTCCACTGCTGCCCCATTCTCTGCCAGGTCCTCCACTGCTGCCCCATTCTCTGCCGGGTCCTCCACTGCTGCCCCATTCTCTGCCAGGTCCTCCTCTGCTGCCCCATTCTCTGTCAGGTCCTCCGCTGCTGCCCCATTCTCTGCCAGGTCCTCCACTGCTGCCCCATTCTCTGCCGGGTCCTCCACTGCTGCCCCATTCTCTGCCGGGTCCTCCACTGCTGCCCCATTCTCTGCCGGGTCCTCCACTGCTGCCCCATTCTCTGCCGGGTCCTCCACTGCTGCCCCATTCTCTGCCGGGTCCTCCACTGCTGCCCCATTCTCTGCCGGGTTCTCCACTGCTGCCCCATTCTCTGCCGGGTCCTCCACTGCTGCCCCATTCTCTGCCGGGTCCTCCACTGCTGCGCCATTCTCTGCCAGGTCCTCTGCTGCTGCCCTCTGCAGCATCCTCTGTTGCTGCTCTCTTCTCTGCCAGGTCCTCTGCTGCTGCCCTCTTCTCTGCCAGGTCCTCTGCTGCTGCCCTCTTCTCTGCCAGGTCCTCTGTTGCTGCTCTCTTCTCTGCTAGGTCCTCTGCTGCTGCCCTCTTCTCTGCCAGGTCTTCTGCTGCTGCCTTCTTCTCTGCCAGGTCCTCTGCTGCTGCCCTCTTCTCTGCCAGGTCCTCTGCTGCTGCCCTCTTATCTGCCTGGTCCTCTGCTGCTGCCCTCTTCTCTGCCAGGTCCTCTGTTGCTGCCCTCTTCTCTGCCAGGTCCTCTGTTTCTGCCCTCTTCTCTGCCAGGTCCTCTGCTGCTGCACTTTTCTCTGCCAGGTCCTCTGCTGCTGCCCTCTTCTCTGCCATGTCCTCTGCTGCTGCCCTCTTCTCTGCCAGGTCCTCTGTTGCTGCTCTCTTCTCTGCTAGGTCCTCTGCTGCTGCCCTCTTCTCTGCCAGGTCTTCTGCTGCTGCCTTCTTCTCTGCCAGGTCCTCTGCTGCTGCCCTCTTCTCTGCCAGGTCCTCTGCTGCTGCCTTCTTCTCTGCTAGGTGCTCTGCTGCTGCCCTCTTCTCTACCAGGTCCCCTGCTGCTGCCTTCTTCTCTGCCAGGTCCTCTGCTGCTGCTCCTTCTCTGCCAGGTCCTCTGCTGCTGCCCTCTTCTCTGCCAGGTCCTCTGCTGCTGCCCTCTTCTCTGCCTGGTCCTCTGCTGCTGCTCCCTCCTCTGCCAGGTCCTCTGCTGCTGCTCCCTTCTCTGCCAGGTCCTCTGTTGCTGCTCCCTTCTCTGCCAGGTCCTCTGTTGCTGCCCTCTCCTCTGCCAGGTCCTCTGCTGCTGCCCTCTTCTCTGCCAGGTCCTCTGCTGCTGCTCCCTTCTCTGCCGGGTCCTCTGTTGCTGCCCTCTGCTCTGCCGGGTCCTCTGCTGCTGCCCTCTTCTCTGCCAGGTCCTCTGCTGCTGCTCCCTTCTCTGCCAGGTCCTCTGTTGCTGCCCTCTCCTCTGCCAGGTCCTCTGCTGCTGCCCTCTTCTCTGCCAGGTCCTCTGCTGCTGCCCTCTTCTCTGCCAGGTCCTCTGCTTCTGCCCTCTTCTCTGCCAGGTCCTCTGCTGCTGCTCCCTTCTCTGCCAGGTCCTCTGTTGCTGCCCTCTTCTCTGCAGCATCTTCTGTTGCTGCCCCCTTCTCTGCCAGGTCCTCTGCTGCTGCCCCCTTTTCTGCCAGGTCCTCTGTTGCTGCCCTCTTCTCTGCCAGGTCCTCTGCTGCTGCTCCCTTCTCTGCCAGGTTCTCTGTTGCTGCCCTCTTCTCTGCCAGGTCCTCTGCTGCCCTCTTCTCTGCCAGGTCCTCTGCTGCTGCCCTCTTCTCTGCCAGGTCCTCTGCTGCTGCCCCCTTCTCTGCCAGGTCCTCTGCTGCTGCCCTCTTCTCTGCCAGGTCCTCTGCTGCTGCCCTCTTCTCTGCCAGGTCCTCTGCTGCTGCCCTCTTCTCTGCCAGGTCCTCTGCTGCTGCCCTCTTCTCTGCCAGGTCCTCTGCTGCTGCCCTCTTCTCTGCCAGGTCCTCTGCTAACAGTGACTATTAATATTTCTTCTATAGATGTGACTCTAAATATCTTCCTATAACAGTAACTCTAAATATGTCTCCTATAGATGTGACTATAAATATCTTCCTATAACAGTGACTATTAATATTTCTTCTATAGATGTGACTCTAAATATCTTCCTATAACAGTAACTCTAAATATGTCTCCTATAGATGTGACTATAAATATCTTCCTATAACAGTGACTATTAATATTTCTTCTATAGATGTGACTCGGGGAGGCCGATTCATTAACAGGTAGCGACAGTTGAGCGACTGTACCGGCATTTTCAGAGCGCCCGCTAGTGGTCGCTGTGCTTGGCCGTTGTTCGGTAGTTGATAGCGACTCAGTCGGTGTGGCGTAATGTTGAATATTGGGTGAGGAGTCGCTATTTGACAGGTTCCGCGCTGTATGGGAGCGCATGATAGCGCCATATTCATTAACAAATCACGCTCAAAAAATTCTTGCGCTGTGAAATGCATGTTTAAACCCCAGAGCGCTGGCGGCGATGGGTTAAAAGTAGTTTTTTAACCCCCAAACCACCATATTTTTGGAAACCAAAAAAAAAACAAGTTTTTAAATAATTTAGTAATATGAATACATTAATATCAATTTTTTTTTGTTTTTTACCTTAAAAAAATTATCTAAAATGGCAGAAGTGGTCACAGAATTTTTCACATTTAAAAAAAACAAAAAAACTATTAATTATTAATATTTAAAGATTGTTCCATTGAAATGCATTGGAGAGCGCCAGGTAGCGAGAGGTCATACCTGTCACTGTTCAAGGTCGGACGCTGGCGCTGTGGGCTGAGGCTGGAATAATGATGAATGAGTCGCTATATGGCGCTATCTCAGTCGCTAAGCAGGATCGCCTTGATAAATGTGTGATTGTGGTGGGGAGCCGGCGTTCTCGTGGCGGGGCCCGTCATTACCGGCCGCTCACCAGTCGCTACCTGGCGCTATTCCTTCATAAATAAGGGCCTAAATATCTTCCTATAATAGTGACTATTAATATTTCTTCTAAGATGTGACTATAAATAGTCCTCCTATAACAGTGACTCTAAATATGTCTCCTATAGATGTGACTATAAATATCTTCCTATAACAGTGACTATTAATATTCCTCCTATAGCAGTGGCTATAAATAGTCCTCCTTTAGCAGTGGCTATAAATAGTCCTCCTATGGCAGTGGCTATAAATAGTCCTCCTATAGCAGTGGCTATAAATAGTCCTCCTATAGCAGTGGCTATAAATAGTCCTCCTATAGCAGTGGCTATAAATAGTCCTCCTATAGCAGTGGCTATAAATAGTCCTCCTATAGCAGTGGCTATAAACAGGGATGAGCGAATCGATCCGGACGAACCCGGATTCGATCCGAATTTCAGGAAAAATTCGATTCGGATCGAATCCGAATTTCCCCGCGATTCGATCACTCGAAGTTTTCCTTTAACATCCATTCATTTACATTTACAGGCATTCTAAGATGGCGGACGGGACATGTCTGGACATGTATCCCGCGCCAGTGCAAGCTGGGGCAGTCACATGCAGCCTATCAGCAGCCAGCAAGCCCGGTGACGTCACACAGCGGTATTTAACGGCGGCCATCTTGCTTTTCCTCATTTCTCTATTGCATTCGTGACAGACAGACAGAACGCTGTGTAGCTGAGGCAGTTAGACAGGCTGGAGACAGGGACAGACAGGGACAGGCAGGAGACAGGCAGGAGACAGGCAGGAGACAGACAGGAGACAGACAGAAAGCCAGGGAAAGGTAGGAAAAACGGAGCTGGCTGACAGGGAGATTTTTTTTTTTTCATCCAGCCTTTGTTAGCGTTTTCAGGCTGCTTATAGTAACTAACTGTGCATATATACTGAACTGATCTTAAGTCTGCTGTGAGGCATCCCATTCTGTGACTAAAGCAGCCTCTGTTTAAGACCATATAAGCATTTGCTCTTATCATATTTGAAATTAGGCCTGATAAAGACACTTTTGCTGGCCAAAGCACTACTGGACCCTGCCAGGTCCATTCCTGCCCAGGGCATCCCATTCTGTGACTACAGCAGCCTCTGTTTAAGACCATATAAGCATTTGCTCTTATCATATTTGAAATTAGGCCTGATAAAGACACTTTTGCTGGCCAAAGCACTACTGGACCCTGCCAGGTCCATTCCTGCCCAGGGCATCCCATTCTGTGACTAAAGCAGCCTCTGTTTAAGACCATATAAGCATTTGCTCTTATCATATTTGAAATTAGGCCTGATAAAGACACTTTTGCTGGCCAAAGCACTACTGGACCCTGCCAGGTCCATTCCTGCCCGGGGCATCCCATTCTGTGACTACAGCAGCCTCTGTTTAAGACCATATAAGCATTTGCTCTTATCATATTTGAAATTAGCCTGATAAAGACACTTTTGCTGGCCAAAGCACTACTGGACCCTGCCAGGTCCATTCCTGCCCAGGGCATCCCATTCTGTGACTAAAGCAGCCTCTGTTTAAGACCATATAAGCATTTGCTCTTATCATATTTGAAATTAGGCCTGATAAAGACACTTTTGCTGGCCAAAGCACTACTGGACTCTGCCAGGTCCATTCCTGCCCAGGGCATCCCATTCTGTGACTACAGCAGCCTCTGTTTAAGACCATATAAGCATTTGCTCTTATCATATTTGAAATTAGGCCTGATAAAGACACTTTTGCTGGCCAAAGCACTACTGGACCCTGCCAGGTCCATTCCTGCCCAGGGCATCCCATTCTGTGACTAAAGCAGCCTCTGTTTAAGACCATATAAGCATTTGCTCTTATCATATTTGAAATTAGGCCTGATAAAGACACTTTTGCTGGCCAAAGCACTACTGGACCCTGCCAGGTCGATTCCTGTTGGGGCATCCCATTCTGTGACTACAGCAGCCTCTGTTTAAGACCATATAAGCATTTGCTCTTATCATATTTGAAATTAGCCTGATAAAGACACTTTTGCTGGCCAAAGCACTACTGGACCCTGCCAGGTCCATTCCTGCCCAGGGCATCCCATTATGTGACTAAAGCAGCCTCTGTTTAAGACCATATAAGCATTTGCTCTTATCATATTTGAAATTAGGCCTGATAAAGACACTTTTGCTGGCCAAAGCACTACTGGACCCTGCCAGGTCGATTCCTGCCCGGGGCATCCCATTGTGTGACTACAGCAGCCTCTGTTTAAGACCATATAAGCATTTGCTCTTATCATATTTGAAATTAGCCTGATAAAGACACTTTTGCTGGCCAAAGCACTACTGGACCCTGCCAGGTCCATTCCTGCCCAGGGCATCCCATTCTGTGACTAAAGCAGCCTCTGTTTAAGACCATATAAGCATTTGCTCTTATCATATTTGAAATTAGGCCTGATAAAGACACTTTTGCTGGCCAAAGCACTACTGGACCCTGCCAGGTCCATTCCTGCCCGGGGCATCCCATTCTGTGACTACAGCAGCCTCTGTTTAAGACCATATAAGCATTTGCTCTTATCATATTTGAAATTAGCCTGATAAAGACACTTTTGCTGGCCAAAGCACTACTGGACCCTGCCAGGTCCATTCCTGCCCAGGGCATCCCATTATGTGACTAAAGCAGCCTCTGTTTAAGACCATATAAGCATTTGCTCTTATCATATTTGAAATTAGGCCTGATAAAGACACTTTTGCTGGCCAAAGCACTACTGGACCCTGCCAGGTCGATTCCTGTTGGGGCATCCCATTCTGTGACTACAGCAGCCTCTGTTTAAGACCATATAAGCATTTGCTCTTATCATATTTGAAATTAGCCTGATAAAGACACTTTTGCTGGCCAAAGCACTACTGGACCCTGCCAGGTCCATTCCTGCCCAGGGCATCCCATTCTGTGACTAAAGCAGCCTCTGTTTAAGACCATATAAGCATTTGCTCTTATCATATTTGAAATTAGGCCTGATAAAGACACTTTTGCTGGCCAAAGCACTACTGGACCCTGCCAGGTCGATTCCTGCCCGGGGCATCCCATTCTGTGACTACAGCAGCCTCTGTTTAAGACCATATAAGCATTTGCTCTTATCATATTTGAAATTAGCCTGATAAAGACACTTTTGCTGGCCAAAGCACTACTGGACCCTGCCAGGTCCATTCCTGCCCAGGGCATCCCATTCTGTGACTAAAGCAGCCTCTGTTTAAGACCATATAAGCATTTGCTCTTATCATATTTGAAATTAGGCCTGATAAAGACACTTTTGCTGGCCAAAGCACTACTGGACCCTGCCAGGTCCATTCCTGCCCAGGGCATCCCATTCTGTGACTACAGCAGCCTCTGTTTAAGACCATATAAGCATTTGCTCTTATCATATTTGAAATTAGCCTGATAAAGACACTTTTGCTGGCCAAAGCACTACTGGACCCTGCCAGGTCCATTCCTGCCCAGGGCATCCCATTCTGTGACTACAGCAGCCTCTGTTTAAGACCATATAAGCATTTGCTCTTATCATATTTGAAATTAGGCCTGATAAAGACACTTTTGCTGGCCAAAGCACTACTGGACCCTGCCAGGTCCATTCCTGCCCAGGGCATCCCATTCTGTGACTACAGCAGCCTCTGTTTAAGACCATATAAGCATTTGCTCTTATCATATTTGAAATTAGGCCTGATAAAGACACTTTTGCTGGCCAAAGCACTACTGGACCCTGCCAGGTCCATTCCTGCCCAGGGCATCCCATTCTGTGACTAAAGCAGCCTCTGTTTAAGACCATATAAGCATTTGCTCTTATCATATTTGAAATTAGGCCTGATAAAGACACTTTTGCTGGCCAAAGCACTACTGGACCCTGCCAGGTCCATTCCTGCCCGGGGCATCCCATTCTGTGACTACAGCAGCCTCTGTTTCAGACCATATAAGCATTTGCTCTTATCATATTTGAAATTAGCCTGATAAAGACACTTTTGCTGGCCAAAGCACTACTGGACCCTGCCAGGTCCATTCCTGCCCAGGGCATCCCATTCTGTGACTACAGCAGCCTCTGTTTAAGACCATATAAGCATTTGCTCTTATCATATTTGAAATTAGCCTGATAAAGACACTTTTGCTGGCCAAAGCACTACTGGACCCTGCCAGGTCCATTCCTGCCCAGGGCATCCCATTCTGTGACTAAAGCAGCCTCTGTTTAAGACCATATAAGCATTTGCTCTTATCATATTTGAAATTAGGCCTGATAAAGACACTTTTGCTGGCCAAAGCACTACTGGACCCTGCCAGGTCCATTCCTGCCCGGGGCATCCCATTCTGTGACTACAGCAGCCTCTGTTTAAGACCATATAAGCATTTGCTCTTATCATATTTGAAATTAGCCTGATAAAGACACTTTTGCTGGCCAAAGCACTACTGGACCCTGCCAGGTCCATTCCTGCCCAGGGCATCCCATTCTGTGACTAAAGCAGCCTCTGTTTAAGACCATATAAGCATTTGCTCTTATCATATTTGAAATTAGGCCTGATAAAGACACTTTTGCTGGCCAAAGCACTACTGGACCCTGCCAGGTCCATTCCTGCCCGGGGCATCCCATTCTGTGACTACAGCAGCCTCTGTTTAAGACCATATAAGCATTTGCTCTTATCATATTTGAAATTAGCCTGATAAAGACACTTTTGCTGGCCAAAGCACTACTGGACCCTGCCAGGTCCATTCCTGCCCAGGGCATCCCATTCTGTGACTAAAGCAGCCTCTGTTTAAGACCATATAAGCATTTGCTCTTATCATATTTGAAATTAGGCCTGATAAAGACACTTTTGCTGGCCAAAGCACTACTGGACCCTGCCAGGTCCATTCCTGCCCAGGGCATCCCATTCTGTGACTACAGCAGCCTCTGTTTAAGACCATATAAGCATTTGCTCTTATCATATTTGAAATTAGGCCTGATAAAGACACTTTTGCTGGCCAAAGCACTACTGGACCCTGCCAGGTCCATTCCTGCCCAGGGCATCCCATTCTGTGACTAAAGCAGCCTCTGTTTAAGACCATATAAGCATTTGCTCTTATCATATTTGAAATTAGGCCTGATAAAGACACTTTTGCTGGCCAAAGCACTACTGGACCCTGCCAGGTCGATTCCTGTTGGGGCATCCCATTCTGTGACTACAGCAGCCTCTGTTTAAGACCATATAAGCATTTGCTCTTATCATATTTGAAATTAGCCTGATAAAGACACTTTTGCTGGCCAAAGCACTACTGGACCCTGCCAGGTCCATTCCTGCCCAGGGCATCCCATTCTGTGACTAAAGCAGCCTCTGTTTAAGACCATATAAGCATTTGCTCTTATCATATTTGAAATTAGGCCTGATAAAGACACTTTTGCTGGCCAAAGCACTACTGGACCCTGCCAGGTCGATTCCTGCCCGGGGCATCCCATTCTGTGACTACAGCAGCCTCTGTTTAAGACCATATAAGCATTTGCTCTTATCATATTTGAAATTAGCCTGATAAAGACACTTTTGCTGGCCAAAGCACTACTGGACCCTGCCAGGTCCATTCCTGCCCAGGGCATCCCATTCTGTGACTAAAGCAGCCTCTGTTTAAGACCATATAAGCATTTGCTCTTATCATATTTGAAATTAGGCCTGATAAAGACACTTTTGCTGGCCAAAGCACTACTGGACCCTGCCAGGTCCATTCCTGCCCAGGGCATCCCATTCTGTGACTACAGCAGCCTCTGTTTAAGACCATATAAGCATTTGCTCTTATCATATTTGAAATTAGCCTGATAAAGACACTTTTGCTGGCCAAAGCACTACTGGACCCTGCCAGGTCCATTCCTGCCCAGGGCATCCCATTCTGTGACTACAGCAGCCTCTGTTTAAGACCATATAAGCATTTGCTCTTATCATATTTGAAATTAGGCCTGATAAAGACACTTTTGCTGGCCAAAGCACTACTGGACCCTGCCAGGTCCATTCCTGCCCAGGGCATCCCATTCTGTGACTACAGCAGCCTCTGTTTAAGACCATATAAGCATTTGCTCTTATCATATTTGAAATTAGGCCTGATAAAGACACTTTTGCTGGCCAAAGCACTACTGGACCCTGCCAGGTCCATTCCTGCCCGGGGCATCCCATTCTGTGACTACAGCAGCCTCTGTTTAAGACCATATAAGCATTTGCTCTTATCATATTTGAAATTAGCCTGATAAAGACACTTTTGCTGGCCAAAGCACTACTGGACCCTGCCAGGTCCATTCCTGCCCAGGGCATCCCATTCTGTGACTAAAGCAGCCTCTGTTTAAGACCATATAAGCATTTGCTCTTATCATATTTGAAATTAGGCCTGATAAAGACACTTTTGCTGGCCAAAGCACTACTGGACCCTGCCAGGTCCATTCCTGCCCAGGGCATCCCATTCTGTGACTACAGCAGCCTCTGTTTAAGACCATATAAGCATTTGCTCTTATCATATTTGAAATTAGGCCTGATAAAGACACTTTTGCTGGCCAAAGCACTACTGGACCCTGCCAGGTCCATTCCTGCCCGGGGCATCCCATTCTGTGACTACAGCAGCCTCTGTTTAAGACCATATAAGCATTTGCTCTTATCATATTTGAAATTAGCCTGATAAAGACACTTTTGCTGGCCAAAGCACTACTGGACCCTGCCAGGTCCATTCCTGCCCAGGGCATCCCATTCTGTGACTAAAGCAGCCTCTGTTTAAGACCATATAAGCATTTGCTCTTATCATATTTGAAATTAGGCCTGATAAAGACACTTTTGCTGGCCAAAGCACTACTGGACCCTGCCAGGTCCATTCCTGCCCAGGGCATCCCATTCTGTGACTACAGCAGCCTCTGTTTAAGACCATATAAGCATTTGCTCTTATCATATTTGAAATTAGGCCTGATAAAGACACTTTTGCTGGCCAAAGCACTACTGGACCCTGCCAGGTCCATTCCTGCCCAGGGCATCCCATTCTGTGACTAAAGCAGCCTCTGTTTAAGACCATATAAGCATTTGCTCTTATCATATTTGAAATTAGGCCTGATAAAGACACTTTTGCTGGCCAAAGCACTACTGGACCCTGCCAGGTCGATTCCTGTTGGGGCATCCCATTCTGTGACTACAGCAGCCTCTGTTTAAGACCATATAAGCATTTGCTCTTATCATATTTGAAATTAGCCTGATAAAGACACTTTTGCTGGCCAAAGCACTACTGGACCCTGCCAGGTCCATTCCTGCCCAGGGCATCCCATTCTGTGACTAAAGCAGCCTCTGTTTAAGACCATATAAGCATTTGCTCTTATCATATTTGAAATTAGGCCTGATAAAGACACTTTTGCTGGCCAAAGCACTACTGGACCCTGCCAGGTCCATTCCTGCCCGGGGCATCCCATTCTGTGACTACAGCAGCCTCTGTTTAAGACCATATAAGCATTTGCTCTTATCATATTTGAAATTAGCCTGATAAAGACACTTTTGCTGGCCAAAGCACTACTGGACCCTGCCAGGTCCATTCCTGCCCAGGGCATCCCATTCTGTGACTAAAGCAGCCTCTGTTTAAGACCATATAAGCATTTGCTCTTATCATATTTGAAATTAGGCCTGATAAAGACACTTTTGCTGGCCAAAGCACTACTGGACCCTGCCAGGTCCATTCCTGCCCAGGGCATCCCATTCTGTGACTACAGCAGCCTCTGTTTAAGACCATATAAGCATTTGCTCTTATCATATTTGAAATTAGGCCTGATAAAGACACTTTTGCTGGCCAAAGCACTACTGGACCCTGCCAGGTCCATTCCTGCCCAGGGCATCCCATTCTGTGACTAAAGCAGCCTCTGTTTAAGACCATATAAGCATTTGCTCTTATCATATTTGAAATTAGGCCTGATAAAGACACTTTTGCTGGCCAAAGCACTACTGGACCCTGCCAGGTCCATTCCTGCCCGGGGCATCCCATTCTGTGACTACAGCAGCCTCTGTTTAAGACCATATAAGCATTTGCTCTTATCATATTTGAAATTAGCCTGATAAAGACACTTTTGCTGGCCAAAGCACTACTGGACCCTGCCAGGTCCATTCCTGCCCAGGGCATCCCATTCTGTGACTACAGCAGCCTCTGTTTAAGACCATATAAGCATTTGCTCTTATCATATTTGAAATTAGCCTGATAAAGACACTTTTGCTGGCCAAAGCACTACTGGACCCTGCCAGGTCCATTCCTGCCCAGGGCATCCCATTCTGTGACTAAAGCAGCCTCTGTTTAAGACCATATAAGCATTTGCTCTTATCATATTTGAAATTAGGCCTGATAAAGACACTTTTGCTGGCCAAAGCACTACTGGACCCTGCCAGGTCGATTCCTGCCCGGGGCATCCCATTCTGTGACTACAGCAGCCTCTGTTTAAGACCATATAAGCATTTGCTCTTATCATATTTGAAATTAGCCTGATAAAGACACTTTTGCTGGCCAAAGCACTACTGGACCCTGCCAGGTCCATTCCTGCCCAGGGCATCCCATTCTGTGACTAAAGCAGCCTCTGTTTAAGACCATATAAGCATTTGCTCTTATCATATTTGAAATTAGGCCTGATAAAGACACTTTTGCTGGCCAAAGCACTACTGGACCCTGCCAGGTCCATTCCTGCCCGGGGCATCCCATTCTGTGACTACAGCAGCCTCTGTTTAAGACCATATAAGCATTTGCTCTTATCATATTTGAAATTAGCCTGATAAAGACACTTTTGCTGGCCAAAGCACTACTGGACCCTGCCAGGTCCATTCCTGCCCAGGGCATCCCATTCTGTGACTAAAGCAGCCTCTGTTTAAGACCATATAAGCATTTGCTCTTATCATATTTGAAATTAGGCCTGATAAAGACACTTTTGCTGGCCAAAGCACTACTGGACCCTGCCAGGTCCATTCCTGCCCAGGGCATCCCATTCTGTGACTACAGCAGCCTCTGTTTAAGACCATATAAGCATTTGCTCTTATCATATTTGAAATTAGGCCTGATAAAGACACTTTTGCTGGCCAAAGCACTACTGGACCCTGCCAGGTCCATTCCTGCCCAGGGCATCCCATTCTGTGACTAAAGCAGCCTCTGTTTAAGACCATATAAGCATTTGCTCTTATCATATTTGAAATTAGGCCTGATAAAGACACTTTTGCTGGCCAAAGCACTACTGGACCCTGCCAGGTCGATTCCTGTTGGGGCATCCCATTCTGTGACTACAGCAGCCTCTGTTTAAGACCATATAAGCATTTGCTCTTATCATATTTGAAATTAGCCTGATAAAGACACTTTTGCTGGCCAAAGCACTACTGGACCCTGCCAGGTCCATTCCTGCCCAGGGCATCCCATTCTGTGACTAAAGCAGCCTCTGTTTAAGACCATATAAGCATTTGCTCTTATCATATTTGAAATTAGGCCTGATAAAGACACTTTTGCTGGCCAAAGCACTACTGGACCCTGCCAGGTCGATTCCTGCCCGGGGCATCCCATTCTGTGACTACAGCAGCCTCTGTTTAAGACCATATAAGCATTTGCTCTTATCATATTTGAAATTAGCCTGATAAAGACACTTTTGCTGGCCAAAGCACTACTGGACCCTGCCAGGTCCATTCCTGCCCAGGGCATCCCATTCTGTGACTAAAGCAGCCTCTGTTTAAGACCATATAAGCATTTGCTCTTATCATATTTGAAATTAGGCCTGATAAAGACACTTTTGCTGGCCAAAGCACTACTGGACCCTGCCAGGTCCATTCCTGCCCAGGGCATCCCATTCTGTGACTACAGCAGCCTCTGTTTAAGACCATATAAGCATTTGCTCTTATCATATTTGAAATTAGCCTGATAAAGACACTTTTGCTGGCCAAAGCACTACTGGACCCTGCCAGGTCCATTCCTGCCCAGGGCATCCCATTCTGTGACTACAGCAGCCTCTGTTTAAGACCATATAAGCATTTGCTCTTATCATATTTGAAATTAGGCCTGATAAAGACACTTTTGCTGGCCAAAGCACTACTGGACCCTGCCAGGTCCATTCCTGCCCAGGGCATCCCATTCTGTGACTACAGCAGCCTCTGTTTAAGACCATATAAGCATTTGCTCTTATCATATTTGAAATTAGGCCTGATAAAGACACTTTTGCTGGCCAAAGCACTACTGGACCCTGCCAGGTCCATTCCTGCCCGGGGCATCCCATTCTGTGACTACAGCAGCCTCTGTTTAAGACCATATAAGCATTTGCTCTTATCATATTTGAAATTAGCCTGATAAAGACACTTTTGCTGGCCAAAGCACTACTGGACCCTGCCAGGTCCATTCCTGCCCAGGGCATCCCATTCTGTGACTAAAGCAGCCTCTGTTTAAGACCATATAAGCATTTGCTCTTATCATATTTGAAATTAGGCCTGATAAAGACACTTTTGCTGGCCAAAGCACTACTGGACCCTGCCAGGTCCATTCCTGCCCAGGGCATCCCATTCTGTGACTACAGCAGCCTCTGTTTAAGACCATATAAGCATTTGCTCTTATCATATTTGAAATTAGGCCTGATAAAGACACTTTTGCTGGCCAAAGCACTACTGGACCCTGCCAGGTCCATTCCTGCCCGGGGCATCCCATTCTGTGACTACAGCAGCCTCTGTTTAAGACCATATAAGCATTTGCTCTTATCATATTTGAAATTAGCCTGATAAAGACACTTTTGCTGGCCAAAGCACTACTGGACCCTGCCAGGTCCATTCCTGCCCAGGGCATCCCATTCTGTGACTAAAGCAGCCTCTGTTTAAGACCATATAAGCATTTGCTCTTATCATATTTGAAATTAGGCCTGATAAAGACACTTTTGCTGGCCAAAGCACTACTGGACCCTGCCAGGTCCATTCCTGCCCAGGGCATCCCATTCTGTGACTACAGCAGCCTCTGTTTAAGACCATATAAGCATTTGCTCTTATCATATTTGAAATTAGGCCTGATAAAGACACTTTTGCTGGCCAAAGCACTACTGGACCCTGCCAGGTCCATTCCTGCCCAGGGCATCCCATTCTGTGACTAAAGCAGCCTCTGTTTAAGACCATATAAGCATTTGCTCTTATCATATTTGAAATTAGGCCTGATAAAGACACTTTTGCTGGCCAAAGCACTACTGGACCCTGCCAGGTCGATTCCTGTTGGGGCATCCCATTCTGTGACTACAGCAGCCTCTGTTTAAGACCATATAAGCATTTGCTCTTATCATATTTGAAATTAGCCTGATAAAGACACTTTTGCTGGCCAAAGCACTACTGGACCCTGCCAGGTCGATTCCTGTTGGGGCATCCCATTCTGTGACTACAGCAGCCTCTGTTTAAGACCATATAAGCATTTGCTCTTATCATATTTGAAATTAGCCTGATAAAGACACTTTTGCTGGCCAAAGCACTACTGGACCCTGCCAGGTCCATTCCTGCCCAGGGCATCCCATTCTGTGACTAAAGCAGCCTCTGTTTAAGACCATATAAGCATTTGCTCTTATCATATTTGAAATTAGGCCTGATAAAGACACTTTTGCTGGCCAAAGCACTACTGGACCCTGCCAGGTCGATTCCTGCCCGGGGCATCCCATTCTGTGACTACAGCAGCCTCTGTTTAAGACCATATAAGCATTTGCTCTTATCATATTTGAAATTAGCCTGATAAAGACACTTTTGCTGGCCAAAGCACTACTGGACCCTGCCAGGTCCATTCCTGCCCAGGGCATCCCATTCTGTGACTAAAGCAGCCTCTGTTTAAGACCATATAAGCATTTGCTCTTATCATATTTGAAATTAGGCCTGATAAAGACACTTTTGCTGGCCAAAGCACTACTGGACCCTGCCAGGTCCATTCCTGCCCAGGGCATCCCATTCTGTGACTACAGCAGCCTCTGTTTAAGACCATATAAGCATTTGCTCTTATCATATTTGAAATTAGCCTGATAAAGACACTTTTGCTGGCCAAAGCACTACTGGACCCTGCCAGGTCCATTCCTGCCCAGGGCATCCCATTCTGTGACTACAGCAGCCTCTGTTTAAGACCATATAAGCATTTGCTCTTATCATATTTGAAATTAGGCCTGATAAAGACACTTTTGCTGGCCAAAGCACTACTGGACCCTGCCAGGTCCATTCCTGCCCAGGGCATCCCATTCTGTGACTACAGCAGCCTCTGTTTAAGACCATATAAGCATTTGCTCTTATCATATTTGAAATTAGGCCTGATAAAGACACTTTTGCTGGCCAAAGCACTACTGGACCCTGCCAGGTCCATTCCTGCCCGGGGCATCCCATTCTGTGACTACAGCAGCCTCTGTTTAAGACCATATAAGCATTTGCTCTTATCATATTTGAAATTAGCCTGATAAAGACACTTTTGCTGGCCAAAGCACTACTGGACCCTGCCAGGTCCATTCCTGCCCAGGGCATCCCATTCTGTGACTAAAGCAGCCTCTTTTTAAGACCATATAAGCATTTGCTCTTATCATATTTGAAATTAGGCCTGATAAAGACACTTTTGCTGGCCAAAGCACTACTGGACCCTGCCAGGTCCATTCCTGCCCAGGGCATCCCATTCTGTGACTACAGCAGCCTCTGTTTAAGACCATATAAGCATTTGCTCTTATCATATTTGAAATTAGGCCTGATAAAGACACTTTTGCTGGCCAAAGCACTACTGGACCCTGCCAGGTCCATTCCTGCCCGGGGCATCCCATTCTGTGACTACAGCAGCCTCTGTTTAAGACCATATAAGCATTTGCTCTTATCATATTTGAAATTAGCCTGATAAAGACACTTTTGCTGGCCAAAGCACTACTGGACCCTGCCAGGTCCATTCCTGCCCAGGGCATCCCATTCTGTGACTAAAGCAGCCTCTGTTTAAGACCATATAAGCATTTGCTCTTATCATATTTGAAATTAGGCCTGATAAAGACACTTTTGCTGGCCAAAGCACTACTGGACCCTGCCAGGTCCATTCCTGCCCAGGGCATCCCATTCTGTGACTACAGCAGCCTCTGTTTAAGACCATATAAGCATTTGCTCTTATCATATTTGAAATTAGGCCTGATAAAGACACTTTTGCTGGCCAAAGCACTACTGGACCCTGCCAGGTCCATTCCTGCCCAGGGCATCCCATTCTGTGACTAAAGCAGCCTCTGTTTAAGACCATATAAGCATTTGCTCTTATCATATTTGAAATTAGGCCTGATAAAGACACTTTTGCTGGCCAAAGCACTACTGGACCCTGCCAGGTCGATTCCTGTTGGGGCATCCCATTCTGTGACTACAGCAGCCTCTGTTTAAGACCATATAAGCATTTGCTCTTATCATATTTGAAATTAGCCTGATAAAGACACTTTTGCTGGCCAAAGCACTACTGGACCCTGCCAGGTCGATTCCTGTTGGGGCATCCCATTCTGTGACTACAGCAGCCTCTGTTTAAGACCATATAAGCATTTGCTCTTATCATATTTGAAATTAGCCTGATAAAGACACTTTTGCTGGCCAAAGCACTACTGGACCCTGCCAGGTCCATTCCTGCCCAGGGCATCCCATTCTGTGACTAAAGCAGCCTCTGTTTAAGACCATATAAGCATTTGCTCTTATCATATTTGAAATTAGGCCTGATAAAGACACTTTTGCTGGCCAAAGCACTACTGGACCCTGCCAGGTCGATTCCTGCCCGGGGCATCCCATTCTGTGACTACAGCAGCCTCTGTTTAAGACCATATAAGCATTTGCTCTTATCATATTTGAAATTAGCCTGATAAAGACACTTTTGCTGGCCAAAGCACTACTGGACCCTGCCAGGTCCATTCCTGCCCAGGGCATCCCATTCTGTGACTAAAGCAGCCTCTGTTTAAGACCATATAAGCATTTGCTCTTATCATATTTGAAATTAGGCCTGATAAAGACACTTTTGCTGGCCAAAGCACTACTGGACCCTGCCAGGTCCATTCCTGCCCAGGGCATCCCATTCTGTGACTACAGCAGCCTCTGTTTAAGACCATATAAGCATTTGCTCTTATCATATTTGAAATTAGCCTGATAAAGACACTTTTGCTGGCCAAAGCACTACTGGACCCTGCCAGGTCCATTCCTGCCCAGGGCATCCCATTCTGTGACTACAGCAGCCTCTGTTTAAGACCATATAAGCATTTGCTCTTATCATATTTGAAATTAGGCCTGATAAAGACACTTTTGCTGGCCAAAGCACTACTGGACCCTGCCAGGTCCATTCCTGCCCAGGGCATCCCATTCTGTGACTACAGCAGCCTCTGTTTAAGACCATATAAGCATTTGCTCTTATCATATTTGAAATTAGGCCTGATAAAGACACTTTTGCTGGCCAAAGCACTACTGGACCCTGCCAGGTCCATTCCTGCCCGGGGCATCCCATTCTGTGACTACAGCAGCCTCTGTTTAAGACCATATAAGCATTTGCTCTTATCATATTTGAAATTAGCCTGATAAAGACACTTTTGCTGGCCAAAGCACTACTGGACCCTGCCAGGTCCATTCCTGCCCAGGGCATCCCATTCTGTGACTAAAGCAGCCTCTGTTTAAGACCATATAAGCATTTGCTCTTATCATATTTGAAATTAGGCCTGATAAAGACACTTTTGCTGGCCAAAGCACTACTGGACCCTGCCAGGTCCATTCCTGCCCAGGGCATCCCATTCTGTGACTACAGCAGCCTCTGTTTAAGACCATATAAGCATTTGCTCTTATCATATTTGAAATTAGGCCTGATAAAGACACTTTTGCTGGCCAAAGCACTACTGGACCCTGCCAGGTCCATTCCTGCCCGGGGCATCCCATTCTGTGACTACAGCAGCCTCTGTTTAAGACCATATAAGCATTTGCTCTTATCATATTTGAAATTAGCCTGATAAAGACACTTTTGCTGGCCAAAGCACTACTGGACCCTGCCAGGTCCATTCCTGCCCAGGGCATCCCATTCTGTGACTAAAGCAGCCTCTGTTTAAGACCATATAAGCATTTGCTCTTATCATATTTGAAATTAGGCCTGATAAAGACACTTTTGCTGGCCAAAGCACTACTGGACCCTGCCAGGTCCATTCCTGCCCAGGGCATCCCATTCTGTGACTACAGCAGCCTCTGTTTAAGACCATATAAGCATTTGCTCTTATCATATTTGAAATTAGCCTGATAAAGACACTTTTGCTGGCCAAAGCACTACTGACCCTGCCAGGTCCATTCCTGCCCAGGGCATCCCATTCTGTGACTAAAGCAGCCTCTGTTTAAGACCATATAAGCATTTGCTCTTATCATATTTGAAATTAGGCCTGATAAAGACACTTTTGCTGGCCAAAGCACTACTGGACCCTGCCAGGTCGATTCCTGTTGCGGGCATCCCATTTCTGTGACTACAGCAGCTCTGTTTAAGACCATATAAGCATTTGCTCTTATCATATTTGAAATTTAGCCTGATAAAGACACTTCTTGCTGGCCAAAGCACTACTGGGACCCTGCCAGGTCCATTCCTGCCCAGGGCATCCCATTCTGGTGACTAACAGCAGCCTCTGTTTAAGACCATATAAGCATTTGCTCTTATCATATTGAAATTAGCCCTGATAAAGACACTTTTGCTGGCCAAAGCACTACTGGACCCTGCCAGGTCCATTCCTGCCCAGGGCATCCCATTCTTTGACCTA
>CM051236.1:518960779-519191825 GCA_027917425.1 Gastrophryne carolinensis | reverse complement strand
TAAATTAGGCCTGATAAAGACACTTTTGCTGGCCAAAGCACTACTGGACCCTGCCAGGTCCATTCCTGCCCAGGGCATCCCATTCTGTGACTACAGCAGCCTCTGTTTAAGACCATATAAGCATTTGCTCTTATCATATTTGAAATTAGCCTGATAAAGACACTTTTGCTGGCCAAAGCACTACTGGACCCTGCCAGGTCCATTCCTGCCCAGGGCATCCCATTCTGTGACTACAGCAGCCTCTGTTTAAGACCATATAAGCATTTGCTCTTATCATATTTGAAATTAGGCCTGATAAAGACACTTTTGCTGGCCAAAGCACTACTGGACCCTGCCAGGTCCATTCCTGCCCAGGGCATCCCATTCTGTGACTACAGCAGCCTCTGTTTAAGACCATATAAGCATTTGCTCTTATCATATTTGAAATTAGGCCTGATAAAGACACTTTTGCTGGCCAAAGCACTACTGGACCCTGCCAGGTCCATTCCTGCCCGGGGCATCCCATTCTGTGACTACAGCAGCCTCTGTTTAAGACCATATAAGCATTTGCTCTTATCATATTTGAAATTAGCCTGATAAAGACACTTTTGCTGGCCAAAGCACTACTGGACCCTGCCAGGTCCATTCCTGCCCAGGGCATCCCATTCTGTGACTAAAGCAGCCTCTGTTTAAGACCATATAAGCATTTGCTCTTATCATATTTGAAATTAGGCCTGATAAAGACACTTTTGCTGGCCAAAGCACTACTGGACCCTGCCAGGTCCATTCCTGCCCAGGGCATCCCATTCTGTGACTACAGCAGCCTCTGTTTAAGACCATATAAGCATTTGCTCTTATCATATTTGAAATTAGGCCTGATAAAGACACTTTTGCTGGCCAAAGCACTACTGGACCCTGCCAGGTCCATTCCTGCCCGGGGCATCCCATTCTGTGACTACAGCAGCCTCTGTTTAAGACCATATAAGCATTTGCTCTTATCATATTTGAAATTAGCCTGATAAAGACACTTTTGCTGGCCAAAGCACTACTGGACCCTGCCAGGTCCATTCCTGCCCAGGGCATCCCATTCTGTGACTAAAGCAGCCTCTGTTTAAGACCATATAAGCATTTGCTCTTATCATATTTGAAATTAGGCCTGATAAAGACACTTTTGCTGGCCAAAGCACTACTGGACCCTGCCAGGTCCATTCCTGCCCAGGGCATCCCATTCTGTGACTACAGCAGCCTCTGTTTAAGACCATATAAGCATTTGCTCTTATCATATTTGAAATTAGGCCTGATAAAGACACTTTTGCTGGCCAAAGCACTACTGGACCCTGCCAGGTCCATTCCTGCCCAGGGCATCCCATTCTGTGACTAAAGCAGCCTCTGTTTAAGACCATATAAGCATTTGCTCTTATCATATTTGAAATTAGGCCTGATAAAGACACTTTTGCTGGCCAAAGCACTACTGGACCCTGCCAGGTCGATTCCTGTTGGGGCATCCCATTCTGTGACTACAGCAGCCTCTGTTTAAGACCATATAAGCATTTGCTCTTATCATATTTGAAATTAGCCTGATAAAGACACTTTTGCTGGCCAAAGCACTACTGGACCCTGCCAGGTCGATTCCTGTTGGGGCATCCCATTCTGTGACTACAGCAGCCTCTGTTTAAGACCATATAAGCATTTGCTCTTATCATATTTGAAATTAGCCTGATAAAGACACTTTTGCTGGCCAAAGCACTACTGGACCCTGCCAGGTCCATTCCTGCCCAGGGCATCCCATTCTGTGACTAAAGCAGCCTCTGTTTAAGACCATATAAGCATTTGCTCTTATCATATTTGAAATTAGGCCTGATAAAGACACTTTTGCTGGCCAAAGCACTACTGGACCCTGCCAGGTCGATTCCTGCCCGGGGCATCCCATTCTGTGACTACAGCAGCCTCTGTTTAAGACCATATAAGCATTTGCTCTTATCATATTTGAAATTAGCCTGATAAAGACACTTTTGCTGGCCAAAGCACTACTGGACCCTGCCAGGTCCATTCCTGCCCAGGGCATCCCATTCTGTGACTAAAGCAGCCTCTGTTTAAGACCATATAAGCATTTGCTCTTATCATATTTGAAATTAGGCCTGATAAAGACACTTTTGCTGGCCAAAGCACTACTGGACCCTGCCAGGTCCATTCCTGCCCAGGGCATCCCATTCTGTGACTACAGCAGCCTCTGTTTAAGACCATATAAGCATTTGCTCTTATCATATTTGAAATTAGCCTGATAAAGACACTTTTGCTGGCCAAAGCACTACTGGACCCTGCCAGGTCCATTCCTGCCCAGGGCATCCCATTCTGTGACTACAGCAGCCTCTGTTTAAGACCATATAAGCATTTGCTCTTATCATATTTGAAATTAGGCCTGATAAAGACACTTTTGCTGGCCAAAGCACTACTGGACCCTGCCAGGTCCATTCCTGCCCAGGGCATCCCATTCTGTGACTACAGCAGCCTCTGTTTAAGACCATATAAGCATTTGCTCTTATCATATTTGAAATTAGGCCTGATAAAGACACTTTTGCTGGCCAAAGCACTACTGGACCCTGCCAGGTCCATTCCTGCCCGGGGCATCCCATTCTGTGACTACAGCAGCCTCTGTTTAAGACCATATAAGCATTTGCTCTTATCATATTTGAAATTAGCCTGATAAAGACACTTTTGCTGGCCAAAGCACTACTGGACCCTGCCAGGTCCATTCCTGCCCAGGGCATCCCATTCTGTGACTAAAGCAGCCTCTTTTTAAGACCATATAAGCATTTGCTCTTATCATATTTGAAATTAGGCCTGATAAAGACACTTTTGCTGGCCAAAGCACTACTGGACCCTGCCAGGTCCATTCCTGCCCAGGGCATCCCATTCTGTGACTACAGCAGCCTCTGTTTAAGACCATATAAGCATTTGCTCTTATCATATTTGAAATTAGGCCTGATAAAGACACTTTTGCTGGCCAAAGCACTACTGGACCCTGCCAGGTCCATTCCTGCCCGGGGCATCCCATTCTGTGACTACAGCAGCCTCTGTTTAAGACCATATAAGCATTTGCTCTTATCATATTTGAAATTAGCCTGATAAAGACACTTTTGCTGGCCAAAGCACTACTGGACCCTGCCAGGTCCATTCCTGCCCAGGGCATCCCATTCTGTGACTAAAGCAGCCTCTGTTTAAGACCATATAAGCATTTGCTCTTATCATATTTGAAATTAGGCCTGATAAAGACACTTTTGCTGGCCAAAGCACTACTGGACCCTGCCAGGTCCATTCCTGCCCAGGGCATCCCATTCTGTGACTACAGCAGCCTCTGTTTAAGACCATATAAGCATTTGCTCTTATCATATTTGAAATTAGGCCTGATAAAGACACTTTTGCTGGCCAAAGCACTACTGGACCCTGCCAGGTCCATTCCTGCCCAGGGCATCCCATTCTGTGACTAAAGCAGCCTCTGTTTAAGACCATATAAGCATTTGCTCTTATCATATTTGAAATTAGGCCTGATAAAGACACTTTTGCTGGCCAAAGCACTACTGGACCCTGCCAGGTCGATTCCTGTTGGGGCATCCCATTCTGTGACTACAGCAGCCTCTGTTTAAGACCATATAAGCATTTGCTCTTATCATATTTGAAATTAGCCTGATAAAGACACTTTTGCTGGCCAAAGCACTACTGGACCCTGCCAGGTCGATTCCTGTTGGGGCATCCCATTCTGTGACTACAGCAGCCTCTGTTTAAGACCATATAAGCATTTGCTCTTATCATATTTGAAATTAGCCTGATAAAGACACTTTTGCTGGCCAAAGCACTACTGGACCCTGCCAGGTCCATTCCTGCCCAGGGCATCCCATTCTGTGACTAAAGCAGCCTCTGTTTAAGACCATATAAGCATTTGCTCTTATCATATTTGAAATTAGGCCTGATAAAGACACTTTTGCTGGCCAAAGCACTACTGGACCCTGCCAGGTCGATTCCTGCCCGGGGCATCCCATTCTGTGACTACAGCAGCCTCTGTTTAAGACCATATAAGCATTTGCTCTTATCATATTTGAAATTAGCCTGATAAAGACACTTTTGCTGGCCAAAGCACTACTGGACCCTGCCAGGTCCATTCCTGCCCAGGGCATCCCATTCTGTGACTAAAGCAGCCTCTGTTTAAGACCATATAAGCATTTGCTCTTATCATATTTGAAATTAGGCCTGATAAAGACACTTTTGCTGGCCAAAGCACTACTGGACCCTGCCAGGTCCATTCCTGCCCAGGGCATCCCATTCTGTGACTACAGCAGCCTCTGTTTAAGACCATATAAGCATTTGCTCTTATCATATTTGAAATTAGCCTGATAAAGACACTTTTGCTGGCCAAAGCACTACTGGACCCTGCCAGGTCCATTCCTGCCCAGGGCATCCCATTCTGTGACTACAGCAGCCTCTGTTTAAGACCATATAAGCATTTGCTCTTATCATATTTGAAATTAGGCCTGATAAAGACACTTTTGCTGGCCAAAGCACTACTGGACCCTGCCAGGTCCATTCCTGCCCAGGGCATCCCATTCTGTGACTACAGCAGCCTCTGTTTAAGACCATATAAGCATTTGCTCTTATCATATTTGAAATTAGGCCTGATAAAGACACTTTTGCTGGCCAAAGCACTACTGGACCCTGCCAGGTCCATTCCTGCCCGGGGCATCCCATTCTGTGACTACAGCAGCCTCTGTTTAAGACCATATAAGCATTTGCTCTTATCATATTTGAAATTAGCCTGATAAAGACACTTTTGCTGGCCAAAGCACTACTGGACCCTGCCAGGTCCATTCCTGCCCAGGGCATCCCATTCTGTGACTAAAGCAGCCTCTGTTTAAGACCATATAAGCATTTGCTCTTATCATATTTGAAATTAGGCCTGATAAAGACACTTTTGCTGGCCAAAGCACTACTGGACCCTGCCAGGTCCATTCCTGCCCAGGGCATCCCATTCTGTGACTACAGCAGCCTCTGTTTAAGACCATATAAGCATTTGCTCTTATCATATTTGAAATTAGGCCTGATAAAGACACTTTTGCTGGCCAAAGCACTACTGGACCCTGCCAGGTCCATTCCTGCCCGGGGCATCCCATTCTGTGACTACAGCAGCCTCTGTTTAAGACCATATAAGCATTTGCTCTTATCATATTTGAAATTAGCCTGATAAAGACACTTTTGCTGGCCAAAGCACTACTGGACCCTGCCAGGTCCATTCCTGCCCAGGGCATCCCATTCTGTGACTAAAGCAGCCTCTGTTTAAGACCATATAAGCATTTGCTCTTATCATATTTGAAATTAGGCCTGATAAAGACACTTTTGCTGGCCAAAGCACTACTGGACCCTGCCAGGTCCATTCCTGCCCAGGGCATCCCATTCTGTGACTACAGCAGCCTCTGTTTAAGACCATATAAGCATTTGCTCTTATCATATTTGAAATTAGGCCTGATAAAGACACTTTTGCTGGCCAAAGCACTACTGGACCCTGCCAGGTCCATTCCTGCCCAGGGCATCCCATTCTGTGACTAAAGCAGCCTCTGTTTAAGACCATATAAGCATTTGCTCTTATCATATTTGAAATTAGGCCTGATAAAGACACTTTTGCTGGCCAAAGCACTACTGGACCCTGCCAGGTCGATTCCTGTTGGGGCATCCCATTCTGTGACTACAGCAGCCTCTGTTTAAGACCATATAAGCATTTGCTCTTATCATATTTGAAATTAGCCTGATAAAGACACTTTTGCTGGCCAAAGCACTACTGGACCCTGCCAGGTCCATTCCTGCCCAGGGCATCCCATTCTGTGACTAAAGCAGCCTCTGTTTAAGACCATATAAGCATTTGCTCTTATCATATTTGAAATTAGGCCTGATAAAGACACTTTTGCTGGCCAAAGCACTACTGGACCCTGCCAGGTCCATTCCTGCCCGGGGCATCCCATTCTGTGACTACAGCAGCCTCTGTTTAAGACCATATAAGCATTTGCTCTTATCATATTTGAAATTAGCCTGATAAAGACACTTTTGCTGGCCAAAGCACTACTGGACCCTGCCAGGTCCATTCCTGCCCAGGGCATCCCATTCTGTGACTAAAGCAGCCTCTGTTTAAGACCATATAAGCATTTGCTCTTATCATATTTGAAATTAGGCCTGATAAAGACACTTTTGCTGGCCAAAGCACTACTGGACCCTGCCAGGTCCATTCCTGCCCAGGGCATCCCATTCTGTGACTACAGCAGCCTCTGTTTAAGACCATATAAGCATTTGCTCTTATCATATTTGAAATTAGGCCTGATAAAGACACTTTTGCTGGCCAAAGCACTACTGGACCCTGCCAGGTCCATTCCTGCCCAGGGCATCCCATTCTGTGACTAAAGCAGCCTCTGTTTAAGACCATATAAGCATTTGCTCTTATCATATTTGAAATTAGGCCTGATAAAGACACTTTTGCTGGCCAAAGCACTACTGGACCCTGCCAGGTCGATTCCTGTTGGGGCATCCCATTCTGTGACTACAGCAGCCTCTGTTTAAGACCATATAAGCATTTGCTCTTATCATATTTGAAATTAGCCTGATAAAGACACTTTTGCTGGCCAAAGCACTACTGGACCCTGCCAGGTCCATTCCTGCCCAGGGCATCCCATTCTGTGACTAAAGCAGCCTCTGTTTAAGACCATATAAGCATTTGCTCTTATCATATTTGAAATTAGGCCTGATAAAGACACTTTTGCTGGCCAAAGCACTACTGGACCCTGCCAGGTCGATTCCTGCCCGGGGCATCCCATTCTGTGACTACAGCAGCCTCTGTTTAAGACCATATAAGCATTTGCTCTTATCATATTTGAAATTAGCCTGATAAAGACACTTTTGCTGGCCAAAGCACTACTGGACCCTGCCAGGTCCATTCCTGCCCAGGGCATCCCATTCTGTAACTAAAGCAGCCTCTGTTAAGACCATATAAGCATTTGCTCTTATCATATTTGAAATTAGGCCTGATAAAGACACTTTTGCTGGCCAAAGCACTACTGGACCCTGCCAGGTCCATTCCTGCCCAGGGCATCCCATTCTGTGACTACAGCAGCCTCTGTTTAAGACCATATAAGCATTTGCTCTTATCATATTTGAAATTAGCCTGATAAAGACACTTTTGCTGGCCAAAGCACTACTGGACCCTGCCAGGTCCATTCCTGCCCAGGGCATCCCATTCTGTGACTACAGCAGCCTCTGTTTAAGACCATATAAGCATTTGCTCTTATCATATTTGAAATTAGCCTGATAAAGACACTTTTGCTGGCCAAAGCACTACTGGACCCTGCCAGGTCCATTCCTGCCCAGGGCATCCCATTCTGTGACTACAGCAGCCTCTGTTTAAGACCATATAAGCATTTGCTCTTATCATATTTGAAATTAGCCTGATAAAGACACTTTTGCTGGCCAAAGCACTACTGGACCCTGCCAGGTCCATTCCTGCCCAGGGCATCCCATTCTGTGACTAAAGCAGCCTCTGTTTAAGACCATATAAGCATTTGCTCTTATCATATTTGAAATTAGGCCTGATAAAGACACTTTTGCTGGCCAAAGCACTACTGGACCCTGCCAGGTCGATTCCTGTTGGGGCATCCCATTCTGTGACTACAGCAGCCTCTGTTTAAGACCATATAGGCATTTGCTCTTATCATATTTGAAATTAGCCTGATAAAGACACTTTTGCTGGCCAAAGCACTACTGGACCCTGCCAGGTCGATTCCTGTTGGGGCATCCCATTCTGTGACTAAAGCAGCCTCTGTTTAAGACCATATAAGCATTTGCTCTTATCATATTTGAAATTAGGCCTGATAAAGACACTTTTGCTGGCCAAAGCACTACTGGACCCTGCCAGGTCCATTCCTGCCCGGGGCATCCCATTCTGTGACTACAGCAGCCTCTGTTTAAGACCATATAAGCATTTGCTCTTATCATATTTGAAATTAGGCCTGATAAAGACACTTTTGCTGGCCAAAGCACTACTGGACCCTGCCAGGTCCATTCCTGCCCGGGGCATCCCATTCTGTGACTACAGCAGCCTCTGTTTAAGACCATATAAGCATTTGCTCTTATCATATTTGAAATTAGGCCTGATAAAGACACTTTTGCTGGCCAAAGCACTACTGGACCCTGCCAGGTCCATTCCTGCCCAGGGCATCCCATTCTGTGACTACAGCAGCCTCTGTTTAAGACCATATAAGCATTTGCTCTTATCATATTTGAAATTAGCCTGATAAAGACACTTTTGCTGGCCAAAGCACTACTGGACCCTGCCAGGTCGATTCCTGTTGGGGCATCCCATTCTGTGACTAAAGCAGCCTCTGTTTAAGACCATATAAGCATTTGCTCTTATCATATTTGAAATTAGGCCTGATAAAGACACTTTTGCTGGCCAAAGCACTACTGGACCCTGCCAGGTCCATTCCTGCCCGGGGCATCCCATTCTGTGACTACAGCAGCCTCTGTTTAAGACCATATAAGCATTTGCTCTTATCATATTTGAAATTAGGCCTGATAAAGACACTTTTGCTGGCCAAAGCACTACTGGACCCTGCCAGGTCCATTCCTGCCCGGGGCATCCCATTCTGTGACTACAGCAGCCTCTGTTTAAGACCATATAAGCATTTGCTCTTATCATATTTGAAATTAGGCCTGATAAAGACACTTTTGCTGGCCAAAGCACTACTGGACCCTGCCAGGTCCATTCCTGCCCAGGGCATCCCATTCTGTGACTACAGCAGCCTCTGTTTAAGACCATATAAGCATTTGCTCTTATCATATTTGAAATTAGCCTGATAAAGACACTTTTGCTGGCCAAAGCACTACTGGACCCTGCCAGGTCCATTCCTGCCCAGGGCATCCCATTCTGTGACTAAAGCAGCCTCTGTTTAAGACCATATAAGCATTTGCTCTTATCATATTTGAAATTAGGCCTGATAAAGACACTTTTGCTGGCCAAAGCACTACTGGACCCTGCCAGGTCGATTCCTGTTGGGGCATCCCATTCTGTGACTACAGCAGCCTCTGTTTAAGACCATATAAGCATTTGCTCTTATCATATTTGAAATTAGGCCTGATAAAGACACTTTTGCTGGCCAAAGCACTACTGGACCCTGCCAGGTCGATTCCTGCCCGGGGCATCCCATTCTGTGACTACAGCAGCCTCTGTTTAAGACCATATAAGCATTTGCTCTTATCATATTTGAAATTAGCCTGATAAAGACACTTTTGCTGGCCAAAGCACTACTGGACCCTGCCAGGTCCATTCCTGCCCAGGGCATCCCATTCTGTGACTAAAGCAGCCTCTGTTTAAGACCATATAAGCATTTGCTCTTATTATATTTATATTATAAGACACTTTTGCTGGGCATAGGCTTACTGCTGCCTGCCAGGTGCACTTCTGTTGAGGCATCCCATTCTGTAACATAGCATACCCCTCTTTATTTACACTAAGCAGCTCTCTTATTTACACTAAGCAGGCCTGTTGGAGGCTGAGTGTTACTGCTCACTTTTGGTGTGCATTATATTCTGTTTCATATAGACCCACCGCTGCCCGGGGTTTTTTTAAATATCACCTACTACCACGCCAGTTAGACTATGTCGGGCAGACAAGTGCCTGGAAGTGAAAAGAGGAGTGGCAGAGGCCAAGATTCCGCAGGCAGAGCTCGCATCAGACTGGGGGCCAGTAGCAGCAGGAGTCACGCTGAGAGACCTAATCTGCCAGTATCTGCTAGCGGTCGGGTCTCCACCAGTAACGCATCTGCCGTGGTAGATTGGTTGACGCGCTCATCAACAACATCATCACAACTTACGTCTGAGACCCCCAGTCTAGGGTCGGTAGGTTCCTCTGACACAACCCTGAGTTGGCATGCCCCGAGAGCAGTCCCTGTCCTCCCATTGCCTCTGGCCTACGCCGTTCCCTCCCCCAGCGACGTATCCTATGCTTTGGGTTCAGCTCCACTCTTTAGTGAGGAGGACCATCAGATAGAGGACAGTCAGCAGCTACTGCCCAGCCAAGAAATGGAGGTGGCTTCTTTAGCTAGGCAGACAAATAGTGATGTGGACAGTGTCGTGGGTGCTGCGAGCGTTCCAGCTCCTGCGCCAGACACTGTTGACGAATCCACGAACATCAGTGACGTACAGCCACAACTCGGTGATGATGATGATGATGACGATGAAGCCGATCGCACTTGGGAGCCGGGTGATGAAGGGGCTTCATCGTCATCATCAGGAGAAGAGGGGTGCAGGTTGCCCCGGAGTCAGCAGCTGAGGCAGCAAGGTGGTAGCAGTCAGCATGGGGGCACAATTCCAAAGGCTGGAGCCGGCCGGGGCCGGGGCCGGGGTAGAGCACCTGCTGTGCGGCAGTCTACCTTATCGGGAGGTAGTGGAGCAGGGGTTCCTGGAGTTGGCAACAGCAGCAGTGAATCAGTGAGGCCAGGGGGTGGGAAAAGTAGCTACTCGGCAGTGTGGCAGTTTTTCCTGAGGCATCCGCAGGAGGGTAACATGGCCACATGCAAGATATGTAGGCAAAAGGTGAAGCGTGGCCAGGGTCCAAATGTTGGCACCACGGCCCTGCGTCAACATATGATGCGTCACCATAAAACGACCTGGGAGAACCGAGGCTCCCAAGGGGTGGTCCAGTCTGCTTCCTCACCAAGTGAGCTCCCAATTTCTGCCAGCCAAGGCTCCAGCACCTCAGCCGAAGGCAGCTGTGCGTCATACCCATCCTCTGTCGCTCCTGCTCCTCCTCCTCCAAGTCATGCATCCCGCCAGCAATCCATCAGCGAAGCCATGTCCAAGAGACAGCAGTATGCGCCCACTCATCCTACGGCGCAGAAGCTGAATGTGCTCCTGTCCAAGTTGCTGGTGCTGCAGTCGCTCCCTTTTCAGGTGGTGGAATCTGCACCTTTCAGAGAACTGATGGCTTGTGCCGAGCCGAGGTGGAGAGTCCCAAGCCGTCATTTCTTTGCCAAGAAGGCAGTACCAGCGCTGCACACTTTTGTTGAACAGAAGGTGGGCCAGTCCTTGAGCCTGTCGGTGTGTAGCAAAATACATGGCAGCGCCGACATCTGGAGCTGTAACTACGGTCAGGGGCAGTACATGTCGTTTACGGCCCACTGGGTGAATGTGGTCCCTTTGCAGCAGCAACTTGGACAGGTCACGCCGCTTCGGCCTCCGCGCTCTCTGCCCATTGGGCCTGTGACACCGTGCGACTCGGCCTCCTCATCCTCCGCCATCTCCTCACCCTCCACTGTAGGCTCAAGTCTCAGTGCCCCTCCAGTCTACCATGTGTGCAGGGCACGGAGGTGTCACGCAGTGCTTCACATGGTTTGTCTTGGCGAACGGAGTCACACAGGGGAGGAACTGCTTAAATGTATTCATCAGGAAATCCAAACATGGCTTACTCCGAGAAAACTTAAAATGGGAATCATGGTTACCGACAATGGGAAGAACATTTTGTCTGCGCTGCGCCAAGGAAGCCTGACCCATGCCCCCTGCATGGCTCACGTCTTCAATCTGGTTGTCAAGCGGTTTCTGAAGTGTTCCCCCCATCTGCAGGACATCCTAACAACTTCACGGAAACTTTGCATGCACTTCAGCCACTCCTACACCGCCAAACACACCCTTCTTGAGCTACAGCGTCAGAATGGTATCCCCCAACATAGTCTGATTTGCGATGTTTCCACCCGTTGGAATTCCACCCTTCACATGTTGGACCGATTATATGAACAGAGAAAAGCCATCACGGATTTCCTGATGATCCAAGCAGATAGGGGGACTCCCCTGTGTAACTTCAATGTCAACCAGTGGCAGCTCATACGTGACACCTGCCGTTTGCTTAGGCCCTTTGAGGAAGCCACTTTATTTGTCAGTCGGCAGGATTACGGGATGAACGACGTGATTCCACTGCTTCATGTACTACAGCACATGTTGGAAACCATGGCTGGTCAGGGCACTGGAGACATGGCGTTTACATCTTACGGCCACATGAACCCCGTTGGAGCTGAACTGGAGGAGGAGGAGGAGGAAGAGGAGGAGGAGGAGTTGCCCAGCGAAACACAGTTTAGGCTTGGCGAAATGGCTGGTTTATCTAGTCAGCGGACAGGAGAGGAGGAGCAGGAGCAGCCAGAGGAGCTAGAGGTTTTTGAGGAAGGAGAGACAGAGGACCCGGGCACACCGTGGCAGTATGCAGTGGAGATGGAGACAGGTAGTCCATCCGAGTCACTTGCGCAAATGGCACGAAGCATGCTCACATGCTTGCGTAGTGACCCCAGAATTGTTTCCATCTGTCGGCGGGATGACTTCTGGCTGTCCACCTTATTGAACCCTCGCTTCCGGCACAAAATGGGGGCATTTTTTAAACCCACCGAGAGGGAGGACAAACTCAACTACTACAAAGACATTCTACGTAGGCAGTTGGCCGATGCCTATCTGCGCCATGGTCCATACTCTCGCAGGTCTGACTCGAGGGGACCTCTGCGCTCACCTTCCACTGCCATGGCCGCTGGGGGGGTTGGCAGCAGCAGCAGCAGAAGCTCCATCAGCAGCAGCAGCCTCAGTCTTCAGTCGCTAATGAGTAGCTTTCTACACCCGCATAGTGAGGCTACTCATGAGCAGCAGGAAGACCTGGAGCAGGACCTGAACCAGCAGGTCATGTCATACTTTGACATGACCATGCCAACACACCTTGAGGATCCGCTGGACTTCTGGGCAGCCAAACTTGATTTGTGGCCGCAACTAGCAGAGTTTGCCCTGGAAAAGCTGTCCTGCCCGGCAAGTAGCGTGCCATCTGAGCGGGTGTTTAGTGCGGCGGGGGCCATAGTTACGGCGAGGAGAACTCGTCTGTCAACTAAAAATGTGGAGAGACTCACCTTTGTCAAAATGAATCAGGGATGGATCAGCCAGGATTTCCACCCACCTCCTGCCAACTCCAGGGTGTGATTCATCCAATTTTTGGGCTCCTGAGGCCAACTCCAGTGTATATTTGGGCTCCTGCTGCTGCTGCTGCCAACTTCTGCCAACTCCAGGGTGTGATTCATCCAATTTTTGGGCTCCTGAGGCCAACTCCAGTGTATATTTGGGCTCCTGCTGCTGCTGCTGTCAACTCCTGCCAACTCCAGGGTGTGATTCATCCAATTTTTGGGCTCCTGAGGCCAACTCCAGTGTATATTTGGGCTCCTGCTGCTGCTGCTGCCAACTTCTGCCAACTCCAGGGTGTGATTCATCCAATTTTTGGGCTCCTGAAGCCAACTCCAGTGTATATTTGGGCTCCTGCTGCTGCTGCTGCCAACTTCTGCCAACTCCAGGGTGTGATTCATCCAATTTTTGGGCTCCTGAGGCCAACTCCAGTGTATATTTGGGCTCCTGCTGCTGCTGCTGCCAACTTCTGCCAACTCCAGGGTGTGATTCATCCAATTTTTGGGCTCCTGAGGCCAACTCCAGTGTATATTTGGGCTCCTGCTGCTGCTGCTGCCAACTTCTGCCAACTCCAGGGTGTGATTCATCCAATTTTTGGGCTCCTGAGGCCAACTCCAGTGTATATTTGGGCTCCTGCTGCTGCTGCTGCCAACTTCTGCCAACTCCAGGGTGTGATTCATCCAATTTTTGGGCTCCTGAGGCCAACTCCAGTGTATATTTGGGCTCCTGCTGCTGCTGCTGCCAACTTCTGCCAACTCCAGGGTGTGATTCATCCAATTTTTGGGCTCCTGAGGCCAACTCCAGTGTATATTTGGGCTCCTGCTGCTGCTGCTGCCAACTTCTGCCAACTCCAGGGTGTGATTCATCCAATTTTTGGGCTCCTGAGGCCAACTCCAGTGTATATTTGGGCTCCTGCTGCTGCTACTGTCAACTCCTGCCAACTCCAGGGTGTGATTCATCCAATTTTTGGGCTCCTGAGGCCAACTCCAGTGTATATTTGGGCTCCTGCTGCTGCTGCTGCCAACTTCTGCCAACTCCAGGGTGTGATTCATCCAATTTTTGGGCTCCTGAAGCCAACTCCAGTGTATATTTGGGCTCCTGCTGCTGCTGCTGCCAACTTCTGCCAACTCCAGGGTGTGATTCATCCAATTTTTGGGCTCCTGAGGCCAACTCCAGTGTATATTTGGGCTCCTGCTGCTGCTGCTGCCAACTTCTGCCAACTCCAGGGTGTGATTCATCCAATTTTTGGGCTCCTGAAGCCAACTCCAGTGTATATTTGGGCTCCTGCTGCTGCTGGTGTCAACTCCTGCCAACTCCAGGGTGTGATTCATCCAATTTTTGGGCTCCTGAAGCCAACTCCAGTGTATATTTGGGCTCCTGCTGCTGCTACTGTCAACTCCTGCCAACTCCAGGGTGTGATTCATCCAATTTTTGGGCTCCTGAGGCCAACTCCAGTGTATATTTGGGCTCCTGCTGCTGCTGCTGCCAACTCCAGGGTGTGATTCATCCAATTTTTGGGCTCCTGAGGCCAACTCCAGTGTATATTTGGGCTCCTGCTGCTGCTACTGTCAACTCCTGCCAACTCCAGGGTGTGATTCATCCAATTTTTGGGCTCCTGAGGCCAACTCCAGTGTATATTTGGGCTCCTGCTGCTGCTGCTGCCAACTTCTGCCAACTCCAGGGTGTGATTCATCCAATTTTTGGGCTCCTGAGGCCAACTCCAGGGTATATTTGGGCTCCTGCTGCTGCTGCTGCCAACTTCTGCCAACTCCAGGGTGTGATTCATCCAATTTTTGGGCTCCTGAGGCCAACTCCAGTGTATATTTGGGCTCCTGCTGCTGCTACTGTCAACTCCTGCCAACTCCAGGGTGTGATTCATCCAATTTTTGGGCTCCTGAGGCCAACTCCAGTGTATATTTGGGCTCCTGCTGCTGCTGCTGCCAACTTCTGCCAACTCCAGGGTGTGATTCATCCAATTTTTGGGCTCCTGAGGCCAACTCCAGTGTATATTTGGGCTCCTGCTGCTGCTACTGTCAACTCCTGCCAACTCCAGGGTGTGATTCATCCAATTTTTGGGCTCCTGAGGCCAACTCCAGTGTATATTTGGGCTCCTGCTGCTGCTGCTGCCAACTTCTGCCAACTCCAGGGTGTGATTCATCCAATTTTTGGGCTCCTGAAGCCAACTCCAGTGTATATTTGGGCTCCTGCTGCTGCTGGTGTCAACTCCTGCCAACTCCAGGGTGTGATTCATCCAATTTTTGGGCTCCTGAAGCCAACTCCAGTGTATATTTGGGCTCCTGCTGCTGCTACTGTCAACTCCTGCCAACTCCAGGGTGTGATTCATCCAATTTTTGGGCTCCTGAGGCCAACTCCAGTGTATATTTGGGCTCCTGCTGCTGCTGCTGCTGCCAACTTCTGCCAACTCCAGGGTGTGATTCATCCAATTTTTGGGCTCCTGAGGCCAACTCCAGTGTATATTTGGGCTCCTGCTGCTGCTACTGTCAACTCCTGCCAACTCCAGGGTGTGATTCATCCAATTTTTGGGCTCCTGAGGCCAACTCCAGTGTATATTTGGGCTCCTGCTGCTGCTGCTGCCAACTTCTGCCAACTCCAGGGTGTGATTCATCCAATTTTTGGGCTCCTGAGGCCAACTCCAGTGTATATTTGGGCTCCTGCTGCTGCTACTGTCAACTCCTGCCAACTCCAGGGTGTGATTCATCCAATTTTTGGGCTCCTGAGGCCAACTCCAGTGTATATTTGGGCTCCTGCTGCTGCTACTGTCAACTCCTGCCAACTCCAGGGTGTGATTCATCCAATTTTTGGGCTCCTGAAGCCAACTCCAGTGTATATTTGGGCTCCTGCTGCTGCTGCTGCTGCCAACTTCTGCCAACTCCAGGGTGTGATTCATCCAATTTTTGGGCTCCTGAGGCCAACTCCAGTGTATATTTGGGCTCCTTCTGCCCCTCATAGTGATGCCACTTCAACTCTCTGCAATTGTGCCGCTCTGCGATTCTATTAGCGATGCCTCTGATCTGCATGTGATATTTCTTCAAAGTATTATTTAACTAACCCAGCACGCATCCTGTGCGTGTTACAGCAAGGCTGAATGGTTTACAACCCTATTGAGGCTGTAGGAGGCTCAGAAATAGCCGTTTTTAATAGCGATTCGTCGCGAATTTATTCGGGTCGAAACGATTTTTGTCGGAAAATTCGGCGAATCAGTCGAATCGAATTTTTCAAAAGTTCGCTCATCTCTAGCTATAAATAGTCCTCCTATAGCAGTGGCTATAAATAGTCCTCCTATAGCGGGCTTCGATCACATGTATGGGGAGGCTGAGGGGCGTCTCCATAAATAGCAGATCCCCCCCTGTGCCGTGTCATCCCGGGACACTGCTGACTGTAGCCCGACACCTGAGACATGACCCCGACCATTGTGCAAGTTGTTAGGTTCCCGGGGGGCCGAGGTGCTCAGCATATGGAATCTTCCACAGGACATGATCTGCAGAACGCAGCGCCCCCTCCGGTGTCGCAGCCTGATGTCCCATGTACTGCTGAAGCAATGGAAATATTTTTCTGTGAAGACTGCACTGGAGAGATTTAATACTCACCCCCCCCCCCCCCCCCCCCCATCTCAGTGACCTGCCTCGAGTTAGCCCAAGGTGGCATTTACCCAACAGGCTGATTCATCACTAACGCCAGGTAGCGACAGATGAGCGTCTATAGCGGCATTTTCAGAGCGCACGCTAGTAGTCGCTGTGCTCGGCCGTGGGTCGCTAGTTTATAGCGACTCAGGCCCTAATTTAAGAAGGGATAGCACCAGGGAGTGGCTGGTTAATGACAGGTAGTGACTGGTCAACGCAATTACACATTTATCAAGAAGAATCTGTTTAGCGACTGGGATAGCGCCATGTAGCGTCCGATTCATAATTATCCCAGCCTCAGCGAACAGCACCTGCGTTCAGCCTGGCACAGCGCCAGGTATGACCTCTCGCTACCTGTCGCTCTCCCATACATTTCAATGGACGATCCTTTTCTTCTCTTTAAACTGGGTTTTTTATTTTTTTTTTCACAAAATCACCAATAATTCTGTGACCTCTCCTGACATTGAATAAGCAGTTTTTTCATATTTTTTTCATTTTTTTATATATTTCTTCAGAAATGACATCACAGCTCTGCCATTAAAGTGTCATGTTACAATGTTGTTACAATGTAATTCCATACGTTGTCGCTTTGTTACTGGTGGATAGATGCTGAAAAACAGACTTTAATCACACAGCCTCCTGCGCTCTGGGCTTCAGAGAAGCATGTTTCAGCGCCAGAGATTTGTGAGGCTGTTTTTTTGCTGAATATGGTGTGAGTCGGTCGCTATGAGCAGTCGCTAACATGCGCTCCCATACAGCGCTGTACTGGTCAAATAGCGACTCCTCACAATGTATTCAACATTACTGAAAAGCGACTGAGTCGCTATAAAGTAGCGACCCACGGCTGAGCACTGCGACTACTAGCGGGCGCTCTGAAAATGCCGCTACAGACGCTCATCTGTCGCTACCTGGCGTTAGTGATGAATCAGCCTGCCTGTCGCTGTTCAGTAATGTTGAATACATTGTGAGGAGTCGCTATATGACCAGTACAGCGCTGTATGGGAGCGCATGGTAGCGAGTGGTCAGTGCGACCGACTCACAACATATTCATTAAAAAAAGATCCTCACAAATCTCCGGCGCAGAAAAATGCTTCTCTGAAGCCCAGAGCGCAGGAGGCGGTGTGATTAAAGTCTGTTTTTCAGCATCTATCCACCAGTAACAAAGCGAAAACATATGGAATTACATTGTAATAACATTGTAACATGACACTTTAATGGCAGAGCTTTAGTGAAACCGTTTGATTCACTCATTACTTAAACCGGACCTTCAGCGTGTTTTAATGAAAAGCCCAAACTCTTAAAAAAACGATTCCCCAGCATCTAAAATTAATATATTTTACGTTTTTAGTCACTAACTTATTATTCTTTCCCCCACTGGGCTGCAACTCTGTTCAGGAATTTAGGATACGGGCGCCGCCATCTTGACTCAGAAGCATCACACTTACTGAGGAGAGGAGAGTGGGATAAGGTACAGGGGGGCGGGGTTATAGCTGTGCGTTGCTCAGACAGAGCAGAGCTGGGGTCAGGTAAAGGTCAGCAATCCCAGAATGCAGAGCAGCACAGTCAGGAGGCACTTCCTGTTTGCAGGCTGCCTGATAAGATGGCGGCTTCCATAAGTCGCCATCTTGGATGTTTAAAGGCTCATAACATGCAGTAGATGCAGCTAGGATGATTTTTAATGTGAGCAATCTGTATGTACAGGGTGTGGGAATCATATAAGATAGGCTCTTATTCAGGGTGAGGGTCCGGATTAATGTGGGCAATCTGTATGTACAGGGTGTGGGAAACATATAAGATAGGCTCTTATTCAGGGTGAGGATCCGGATTAATGTGGGCAATCTGTATGTACAGGGTGTGGGAAACATATAAGATAGGCTCTTATTCAGGGTGAGGATCCGGATTAATGTGGGCAATCTGTATGTACAGGGTGTGGGAAACATATAAGATAGGCTCTTATTCAGGGTGAGGATCCGGATTAATGTGGGCAATCTGTATGTACAGGGTGTGGGAAACATATAAGATAGGCTCTTATTCAGGGTGAGGGTCCGGATTAATGTGGGCAATCTGTATGTACAGGGTGTGGGAATCATATAAGATAGGCTCTTATTCAGGGTGAGGGTCCGGATTAATGTGGGCAATCTGTATGTACAGGGTGTGGGAATCATATAAGATAGGCTCTTATTCAGGGTGAGGGTCCGGATTAATGTGGGCAATCTGTATGTACAGGGTGTGGGAAACATATAAGATAGGCTCTTATTCAGGGTGAGGATCCGGATTAATGTGGGCAATCTGTATGTACAGGGTGTGGGAAACATATAAGATAGGCTCTTATTCAGGGTGAGGATCCGGATTAATGTGGGCAATCTGTATGTACAGGGTGTGGGAAACATATAAGATAGGCTCTTATTCAGGGTGAAGGTCCGGATTAATGTGAGCAATCTGTATGTACAGGGTGTGGGAATCATATAAGATAGGCTCTTATTCAGGGTGAGGGTCCGGATTAATGTGGGCAATCTGTATGTACAGGGTGTGGGAAACATATAAGATAGGCTCTTATTCAGGGTGAGGATCCGGATTAATGTGGGCAATCTGTATGTACAGGGTGTGGGAAACTTATAAGATAGGCTCTTATTCAGGGTGAGGATCCCGATTAATGTGAGCAATCTGTATGTACAGAGTGTGGGAAACATATAAGATAGGCTCTTATTCAGGGTGAGGGTCTGGATTAATGTGGGCAATCTGTATGTACAGGGTGTGGGAAACATATAAGATAGGCTCTTATTCAGGGTGAGGATCCGGATTAATGTGGGCAATCTGTATGTACAGGGTGTGGGAAACATATAAGATAGGCTCTTATTCAGGGTGAGGATCCGGATTAATGTGGGCAATCTGTATGTACAGGGTGTGGGAAACATATAAGATAGGCTCTTATTCAGGGTGAGGATCCCGATTAATGTGAGCAATCTGTATGTACAGAGTGTGGGAAACATATAAGATAGGCTCTTATTCAGGGTGAGGGTCTGGATTAATGTGGGCAATCTGTATGTACAGGGTGCGGGAAACATATAAGATAGGCTCTTATTCAGGGGGAAGGTCCGGATTAATATGGGCAATCTGTATGTACAGGGGGGAAACATATAAGATAGACTCTTATTCAGGGTGAAGGTCCGGATTAATGTGGGCAATCTGTATGTACAGGGTGTGGGAAACATATAAGATAGACTCTTATTCAGGGAGAAGGTCCGGATTAATGTGGGCAATCTGTATGTACAGGGTGTGGGAATCATATAAGATAGGCTCTTATTCAGGGTGAGGATCCCGATTAATGTGGGCAATCTGTATGTACAGGGTGTGGGAAACATATAAGATAGGCTCTTATTCAGGGTGAGGATCCGGATTAATGTGGGCAATCTGTATGTACAGGGTGTGGGAAACATATAAGATAGGCTCTTATTCAGGGTGAGGGTCCGGATTAATGTGGGCAATCTGTATGTACAGGGTGTGGGAAACATATAAGATAGGCTCTTATTCAGGGTGAGGGTCCGGATTAATGTGGGCAATCTGTATGTACAGGGTGTGGGAAACATATAAGATAGGCTCTTATTCAGGGTGAGGGTCCGGATTAATGTGGGCAATCTGTATGTACAGGGTGTGGGAAACATATAAGATAGGCTCTTATTCAGGGTGAGGGTCTGGATTAATGTGGGCAATCTGTATGTACAGGGTGCGGGAAACATATAAGATAGGCTCTTATTCAGGGGGAAGGTCCGGATTAATATGGGCAATCTGTATGTACAGGGGGGAAACATATAAGATAGACTCTTATTCAGGGTGAAGGTCCGGATTAATGTGGGCAATCTGTATGTACAGGGTGTGGGAAACATATAAGATAGACTCTTATTCAGGGAGAAGGTCCGGATTAATGTGGGCAATCTGTATGTACAGGGTGTGGGAATCATATAAGATAGGTTCTTATTCAGGGTGAGGGTCCGGATTGATGTGGGCAATCTGTATGTACAGGGTGTGGGAAACATATAAGATAGGCTCTTATTCAGGGTGAGGATCCGGATTAATGTGGGCAATCTGTATGTACAGGGTGTGGGAAACATATAAGATAGGCTCTTATTCAGGGTGAGGGTCCGGATTAATGTGGGCAATCTGTATGTACAGGGTGTGGGAAACATATAAGATAGGCTCTTATTCAGGGTGAGGGTCCGGATTAATGTGGGCAATCTGTATGTACAGGGTGTGGGAAACATATAAGATAGGCTCTTATTCAGGGTGAGGGTCCGGATTAATGTGGGCAATCTGTATGTACAGAGTGTGGGAAACATATAAGATAGGCTCATATTCAGGGTGAGGGTCTGGATTAATGTGGGCAATCTGTATGTACAGGGTTCGGGAAACATATAAGATAGGCTCTTATTCAGGGGGAAGGTCCGGATTAATATGGGCAATCTGTATGTACAGGGGGGAAACATATAAGATAGACTCTTATTCAGGGTGAAGGTCCGGATTAATGTGGGCAATCTGTATGTACAGGGTGTGGGAAACATATAAGATAGACTCTTATTCAGGGAGAAGGTCCGGATTAATGTGGGCAATCTGTATGTACAGGGTGTGGGAATCATATAAGATAGGTTCTTATTCAGGGTGAGGGTCCGGATTAATGTGGGCAATCTGTATTTACAGGGTGTGGGAAACATATAAGATAGGCTCTTATTCAGGGTGAAGGTCCGGATTAATGTGGGCAATTTGTATGTACAGGGTGTGGGAAACATATAAGATAGGCTCTTATTCAGGGTGAAGGTCCGGATTAATGTGGGCAATCTGTATGTACAGGGTGTGGGAAACATATAAGATAGACTCTTATTCAGGGTGAAGGTCCGGATTAATGTGGGCAATCTGTATGTACAGAGTGTGGGAAACATATAAGATAGGCTCTTATTCAGAGTGAAGGTCCGGATTAATGTGGGCAATCTGTATGTACAGGGTGTGGGAAACATATAAGATAGACTCTTATTCAGAGTGAAGGTCCGGATTAATGTGGGCAATCTGTATGTACAGGGTGTGGGAAACATATAAGATAGGCTCTTATTCAGGGTGAGGGTCCGGATTAATGTGAGCAATCTGTATGTACAGGGGGGAAACATACAAGATAGGCTCTTATTCAGAGTGAAGGTCCGGATTATTGTGAGCAATCTGTATGTACAGGGTGTGGGAAACATATAAGATAGGCTCTTATTCAGGGTGAGGGTCCGGATTAATGTGAGCAATCTGTATGTACAGGGTGTGGGAAACATATAAGATAGGCTCTTATTCAGGGTGAGGGTCCGGATTAATGTGAGCAATCTGTATGTACAGGGGGGAAACATACAAGATAGGCTCTTATTCAGAGTGAAGGTCCGGATTAATGTGGGCAATCTGTATGTACAGGGTGTGGGAAACATATAAGATAGGCTCTTATTCAGGGTGAAGGTCCGGATTAATGTGAGCAATCTGTATGTACAGGGTGTGGGAAACATATAAGATAGGCTCTTATTCAGGGTGAAGGTCCGGATTAATGTGAGCAATCTGTATGTACAGGGTGTGGGAAACATATAAGATAGGCTCTTATTCAGGGTGAAGGTCCGGATTAATGTGAGCAATCTGTATGTACAGGGTGTGGGAAACATATAAGATAGGCTCTTATTCAGGGTGAAGGTCCGGATTAATGTGGACAATCTGTATGTACAGGGTGTGGGAAACATATAAGACAGGCTCTTATTCAGGGTGAAGGTCCGGATTAATGTGAGCAATCTGTATGTACAGGGTGTGGGAAACATATAAGATAGGCTCTTATTCAGGGTGAAGGTCCGGATTAATGTGGACAATCTGTATGTACAGGGTGTGGGAAACATATAAGATAGGCTCTTATTCAGGGTGAAGGTCCGCTTTAAGGGATGGATAGGAGATACATTGTAACAGTTACAACAATAGAAACACTTTGAATAGGCAGATGACAGATGAGAAGATTGAGGGACAGGGGGACATAGACTCCAAAGCGGGGACACTTGGGAGGTATGCAGCTGCAGTGTCATGGCAAGGAGCGTGCGCGGGGTGGTGGTGGGGACAAGGTGCTGATATTCCGGACGGGTGATGACGGGGACTGAGGAAAGCGTAAAAAGTCTCTGAGTGATGGCCGACGTTCCAGAGACACGAGGCAGAGCAGAGATAACGTTACACCTGTCCACAGCGCTCGTTCTTATCCCCCAACCCCTGCTGACAGGTAAGAGCGGGGCCCGCCTCCTGCTCAGTCCAATCCTTTTGTGGCTCACAGACGTTTTATCCCTATTCTGTTTGATCAGAATTCCAGTTAGAACATCTGATGAGGCTTTCGACGCCTCTTTTTCTGGCCAAAGGACTTCAAAAAGGATCCAAAAATGTTGATCCAGCACCATCATCCCTCTCATTCCACCCAGCAGTCCCAGCTTCTCGTCTTCCAGGGCAACACAGACTGAGAGTGGCTGCAGCCGCTATTGTGGGATCAGGCTTACCGCAGGGTCCAAAGGCTCCAATGTTCTGCCTGGTTCCCCTAATGTTCTCCTTATCTAATGTTCCCCTTGGCTCCCCGATGTTTCTCCTATGTTCCCCTGAGCTTCCACATTTTTCCTGAGCTTCTCCATGTTCCTCTAAGTTTCTTTATGTCCCCCTTGGCTCCCAAATGTTCCACTGAGCTCCCCAAATGTCCTCCTTGTCTCCTCATGTCCCCTGAGCCCCCCAATATCCTCCTTGTCTCCCCAATGTTCTCTTAATATCTGCAATCTTCCCCTTGGCTCCCTAATGTTTCCTTGAGCTCTCCAATGTTCCCTGAGCTACCCAATGGCCTCCTTGTCTTCCCATGAGCTGCCCCATGTTCCCACTGTCACTCCTATGTTCCCCTGAGTTCCCCAAATGTCCCTATGTGCTTCCTAATGTCCTCCTTGTCTTCTCTGTGTTTCCATGAGCTCCCCCTCTGGTCTTTTCAATGTTGCTCTGAGCTCCCCAACATTCCCATTGGTCTTCCCAATAATCCCCTGAGCTCCCCAATGTTCCCCTTGGCTCCCCAATGTTCTCCTGGGCTCCCCAATGCTCTGCCAAGTTCTGCAATGTTCCCCTTTGGCACTTCAATATTTTCCCCAGCTAATCAATGTTTCGCTGAGCTTCTCCATTGTTCCTCCTTTGTTCCCCAATGTTCTCCCGAGCTCCAGATGTTAACCTTGGTCTTCCCGATGTTCCTCCAGTGTTCCTCTTGGCTCCTCAATGTTTTCCCGAGCTTCTCAATGTCCCTCTAAGCTCCCCAATTCTTGTCTTAATAATGTTCCTCTGAGCTCCAAAATGTCCCTGCGAGCTCACCAATGTCTTCCCAAGCTCCCCAATGTCCCCCTGACCTCCCCAATATCCATCTGAACTCCCCAATGTTTGCTTGAGCTCCAAAATGTTCCCCTGAGCTATTAAATTGCCCCCTTGTCTCCCCAATGTTCCAATGAGCTACCCCATGTTCCTGCTGGCGCTCCTATGTTCCCCTGAGCTCCCTAAATGTCCCTATGTGTTTCCAAATGTCCTCCTTGTCTTCTCAATGTTTCCATGAGCACTGCAATGTTCCCATTGCACTTTGCAATAATCCCCTGATCTCCCCAATGTCCCCCTTGGTTCCTCAATGCTCCCCTTGACTCTCCAATGTCCTCCTTGGATCCCCAATGTTCCAATGAGCTACCCCATGTTCCTGATGGCGCTCCTATGTTCCCCTGAGCTCCCTAAATGTCCCTATGTGTTTCCAAATGTCCTCCTTGTCTTCTCAATGTTTCCATGAGCACTGCAATGTTCCCATTGCACTTTGCAATAATCCCCTGATCTCCCCAATGTCCCCCTTGGTTCCTCAATGCTCCCCTTGACTCTCCAATGTCCTCCTTGGATCCCCAATGTTCCAATGAGCTACCCCATGTTCCTGATGGCGCTCCTATGTTCCCCTGAGCTCCCTAAATGTCCCTATGTGTTTCCTAGTGTCCTCTTTGTCTTCTCAATGTTTCCATGAGCTCCCCAATGTTCCTTCTGGTCTTCTCAATGTTGCCCTGCGCGCTGCAATGTTCCCATTGCAATTTCCAATAATCCCCTGATCTCCCCAATGTCCCCCTTGGCTCCCCAATGCTCCCATTGGCTCTCCAATGTCCTCCTTGGATCCCCAATGCTCTCCTGAGCTCTGCAATGTTCCCATTTGGCACCCCAATATTTCCCTCAGCTAATCAATGTTCCTCTGAGCTCCTCCATTGTTCTTATGTGCTGTCCTATGTGTTCCCCAATCTTCCTATGTGTTCCGCAATGTATCCCTTAGGTCCAGATGTTCTCCTTGGTCTTCCCAATGTTCCCCTGAGCTCCCCAATGTTTTCCTGCGCTCCCCAGTGTCCCCCCAAGCTCACCAATGGCTTCCCAAGCTCCCCAATGTCCCCCTGACCTCCCCAATGTTTGCCTGAGCTCCTCAATGTTCCTCTGAGCTATCCAAAGTTCTACTGAGCTTCCCAGTGTTCTCCTGGTGCAGCAGTGACATTCCCTGGGGTTTCCTAAGTCTCTCCTGATGTCCTCAAGTTCTCCTGGTGGTCCATAGACATTCACCTGGGCTCCCTTCATTTCACAGGTGTGCCATCAAAATTCCCCTAGACTCCTCCAATGCTGGAGCTCCCCTGACATTCTAGTAGCTCTGCCCTGGTTCTCTCCTGTGGGTTGCAGGAATATGCGTCAGCATAGATAGTATAAGTACTGCAGCGGGCAGCTCACATGGAGTAGTCAGGCCAGGCCTGTGTGAGTAGGCCGTATTATTTGTGATGTGATGTGTGTTATGGGCAGAGTGGGGGGGGGGATATCCCCACAGGGCCGTACACCTGCCGGGCCTCAGAGAAGCGGGAACAGCTGGCCAAGCCGATTTAGAGGCTCGCTCCCTCGCCTACAAGCCCTGATCAGGCCACAGCTCGTAAAGAGAGCGGGGGGGCTTTTATGGTTTTCCTCTCCAGACAAATGGCCGCATTGTACCGGCAGGGTGAAATCCTGAGGTGTGACGCCAGGCCGTGTCCCCAATTTAACGCTTTGGATGGGGGACGCGCTCTGCAGCTGCGGATGTCTCATGCTCACACTGCTGTTAACTGGACAACATGCGGGGGGTCACTGTCACATGACCTACCAGACGGGTTCAAAAGAGGACTGGAAAGTCAATCAAATCAGAGATCTGGATTGGGCCTGGCAGAGAACCAATCACATCATGGATTTTTAGAAAATGTATAAATCTATATCACTGATCTGCACCAATCTGCACCGACCTTGGCCAGATCCTTGTTCATGATACAGAGCTGCCTACACCAACATTGTCCAGACCCTTGCTCCCTAATGTTCCCCTTGGCTTCCCAATGTTCCCCTTGGCTCCCCACTATTCCCGTGAGCTCCCCACTATTGCCCTGAGCTCCCCAATGTTCCCTTTGGCACTCTAACATTCCTTTAGACTCTCCAATGTTCTCTGAGATCCCCAAACTTCCCCTTGGATCCCCACTATTCCCGTGAGCTCCCCACTATTGCCCTGAGCTCCCCAATGTTCCCTTTGGCACTCTAACATTCCTTTAGACTCCCCAATGTTCTCTGAGATCCCCAAACTTCCCCTTGGCTCCCCAATATTCCACTGAGCTTCCCAATGTTCCCTTTGGCACTCTAACATTCCCTTTGACTCCCTAATGTTCCCCTGAGATCCCCAAACTTCCCCTTGGCTCCCCACTATTTCCCTGAGCTCCCCAATGTTTCCCTTTGTCTCTCTAACATTCCCTTTGACTCCCTAATGTTCCCCTGAGATCCCCAAACTTCCCCTTGGCTCCCCGCTATTCACCTGAGCTCCCCAACATTCTCTTTGGCACACTAACATTCCCTTTGTCTCCCCGATGTTCCCCTGAGCTCCCCAAACTTCCTCTTGGATCCCCACTATTCCCCTGAGCTCCCCACTATTGCCCTGAGCTCCCCAATGTTCCCTTTGGCACTCCTTTAGACTCCCCAATATTCTCTGAGATCCCCAAACTTCCCCTTGGCTCCCCAATATTCCACTGAGCTTCCCAATGTTCCCTTTGGCACTCTAACATTCCCTTTGACTTCCTAATGTTCCCCTGAGATCCCCAAACTTCCCCTTGGCTCCCCACTATTTCCCTGAGCTCCCCAATGTTTCCCTTTGTATCTCTAACATTCCCTTTGACTTACCAATGTTCCTCTGAGATCCCCAAACTTCCCCTGAGCTCCCCGCTATTCCCCTGAGCTCCCCAACATTCTCGTTGGTAGGCTAACATTCCCTTTGACTCCCCAATGTTCCCCTGAGATCCCCAAACTTCCCCTTGGCTCCCCTGAGCTCACCAACATTCTCTTTGGCACACTAACATTCCCTTTGTCTCCCCGATGTTCCCCTGAGATCCCCAAACTTCCCCTTGGATCCCCATTATTCCCCTAAGTTCACCAACATTCTCTTTGGCACGCCAACATTTCCTTTGGCTCCCCAATATTACCCTGATATCCCCAAACTTCCCCTTGGCTCCCCACTATTCCTCTGAGCTCCCCAATGTTCCCTTTGGCACTCTAACATTCCCTTTGACTCCCCAATGTTCCCCTAAGATCCCCAAACTTCTTCTTTGCTCCCCACTATTCCCCTAAGCTCTCCAATGTTCCATTTGGCACTCTAACATTCCCTTTGATGCTCCAATTTTCCCCTGAGCTCCCCAAAGTTCACCTTGGATCCCCAATGTTCCCCTTTGTCTCTCTAACTGTCCGTTTGACTCACAAATGTTCCCCTGAGATCCTCAAACTTCCCCTTGGCTCCCCACTATTCCTCTGAGCTCCCCAATGTTTCCCTTTGGCTCCCCAATGTTTCCCTGAGATCCCCAATGTTCCCTTTTGTCTCTCTAACAGTCTCTTTGACTCCCAAATGTTCCTCTGAGATCCCCAAACTTCCCCTTGGCTCCCCACTATTCCCCTGAGCTCCCTAATGTTTCCCTTTGTCGCTCTAACATTCCATTTGACTTCCCAATGTTCCCCTGAGATCCCCAAACTTCCCCTTGGCTCCCCACTATTCACCTGAGCTCCCCAACATTCTCTTTGGCATGCTAACATTCCCTTTGACTCCCCAATGTTCCCCTGAGATCCCCAAACTTCCCCTTGGTTTCCCATTATTCCCCTGAGCTCCCCAATGTTCCCTTTGGCACTTTAACATTCCCTTTGACTCCCCAATGTTACCCTGATATCCCCAAACTTCCCCTTGGCTCCCCAATATTCCCCTTAGCTCCCCAATGTTCCCTTTGGTACTCTAACATTCCCTTTGACTCCCCAATGTTCCCTTGAGATCCCAAAAGAGCTCCCTAAAGTTCACCTTGGCTCCCCAATGTTTCTCTGAGATCCCCAATGTTCCCCTTTGTCTCTCTAACAGTCCCTTTGACTCCCAAATGTTCCTCTGAGATCCCCAAACTTCCCCTTGGCTCCCCACTATTCCTATGAGCTCCCCAATGTTTCCCTTTTGCTCCCCAATGTTTCCCTGAGTGCCCCAATGTTTCCCTTTGTCTCTCTAACATTCCCTTTGACTTTCCAATGTTCCTCTGAGATCCCCAAACTTCCCCTTGGTTCCCCACTATTCCCCTGAGCTCGCCAACATTCCCTTTGGCACGCTAACATTCCCTTTGACTCCCCAATGTTACCCTGATATCCCCAAACTTCCCCTTGGCTCCCCACTATTTCCCTGAGCTTCCTAATGTTTCCTTTGGCACACTAACATTCCCTTTGACTCTCTAAAGTTCCCCTGAGTTCCCCAAACTTCCCCTCGACTCCCCAATTTTACACTGAGCTCCCCAATGTTTCCCTCCCCAATGATTCCCTTGGCTCCCCAATTTTACTCTTGCCTCCTTAATGTTTCCTTGAGCTCCCCAATGCCTCCCTTGGCTCCCCAATGTTTCCCTGAGATACCTAAATATCCCCTTTCTCCCAAATGTTCCTTTGAACTCCCCTATGTTCACTTTGGCACTCTAACATTCCCTTTGACTCCCCAATGTTCCCCTGAGATCCCCAAATTTCCCCTTGGTTCCCCAATATTCCGTTGACCTCCCCAATGTTTTCTTTTGTCTCTCTAACATTCCCTTTGACTCCCCAATGATATCCCCAACCTTCCCCTTGGCTCCCCACTATTCCCCTGAGCGCCCCAAAGTTTCCTTTGGCACACTAACATTCCCTTTGACTCCCCAATGTTCCCCTGAGATCCCCAAACTTCCCCTTGGCTCCCCACTATTCTCCTTAGCCCCCTAATGTTGCCTTTGGCACTCTAACATTCCCTTTGACTCCCTAAAGTTTCTCTGAGATCCCCATATTTCCATTTGGCTCCCCAATTTTACGCTGAGCTCCCCAATGTTTCCCTCCCCAATGATTCCCTTGGATCCCCAATTTTACTCTTGGCTCCTCAATGTTCCCTTGAGCTCCCCAATGCCTCTCTTGGCTCTCCAATGTTTCCCTGAGCTGCCCAACAATTCCATTGGCTCCCCAATGATTCCCTTGGCTCTCCAATTTTACTCTTGGCTCCTCAATGTTCCCTTGGGCTCCCCAATTCCTCTCTTGGCTCTCCAATGTTTCCCTGAGCTTTCCAATGATTCCCTTGGCTCCCCGATTTTACTCTTGGCTCCTCATTGTTCCCTCTTGCTCCCCAATGTCTCTCTTGGCTCTCGTATGTTCCCCTGAGCTCTCCAATGATTCCCTTGGCTCCCCAATTTTACTCTTAACTCTCCAATGTTCCCTGAGTTCCCCAATGATTAACCTTGGCTCCTCAATGTTACTCTTGGCTCTCCAATGTTCCCCTGAGCTCCCCAATGATTCCCTTGGCTCCTCAATGTTACTTTTGGCTCCTCAGTGTTTCCTTGAGCTCCCAATCCCTCTCTTGGCTCTCCAATGTTCCCCTGAGCTCCCAAATGATTCCCTTGGCTTCCCAAATTTACTCTTGGCTCCTCAATGTTCCCTCTAGCTCCCCAATCTTTCTCTTGACTTTTCAATGTTCTCCTGAGCTCCCCAATGATTTCCTTGGCTCCCCAATTTTACTCTTGGCTCCTCAATGTTCCCTCTAGCTCCCCAATGCCTCTCTCGGGTCTCCAATGTTCTTCTGAGCTCCCCAATGATTTCCTTGGCTCCCCAATGATTCCCTTGGCTCTCCAATGTTCCCCTGAGCACCCCAAAGATTCCTTTGGCTCCCCAATTTTACTCTTGGCTCCTCAATGTTTCATCTAGCTCCCCAATGCCTCTCTTGGCTATCTAATGTTCCTCTGAGCTCCCCAGTGTTCCCTTTGGCTTCCCAAAGTTCCCCTAAACTCCTTAAGAGGCAGTCTTGGCTTAGAGGCAAGTGATCTTGTGGCCTTGAGACCACTGGATCTCCTATCCATCCCTCAATGAGGGGGCATGGCTTTATTTAACAATTGTCCCTCTTTCCAACCCTAAAAATGTTGGCAGGTATGCAAATATGATAGCTCCATCCAGTGCCACCATCGCCCCCCTTTTACCAGCTTGCTGTTTTGGGCTGGTGTACATCAGACGCAGTATTTCTCCATCCACTAACATTTATCTCACAACCCAAACATGAAAAAAAAACATCAGCCCCCCCGTCGCTCCCCACAGGCGCGTGACCGTCCTGCTGCCCCTGTAAATGTGAGGACCCTTGTAAAAAATAAAGGTTTAGCAGCGCACACCTGCATGGAGGCCATAACATTTATGGAGGATGGGAAACAGACCCTCCCCGAACAAAGACGCAGAGCAGTTATCGCCGGCTGCCGTAAAAGTGAAATACACCATCGTAGCCAGAACTGAAACCTGAGTAAGTGCCGATAAATGAAACCGGGTCTCTGTGTCCAGACAGGAGGGCACCCGGCCGCCTGGCCCCCGGCACAACGCTTTGCCGGGGGGACCGGCTGAGGTTGACCACAGAGGAGGAGGTCAGCGTCACCGAGTCTAAAGGCCTCGCCTATGTCGCCGCCCGGGCGCTTAACTCTTCATAAAGCATTTAACCCCCTCGCTCGAAGGAAGGAATCGCCCGTGGAGGGTTTCCAAGGAAAAAGCCCTGGTTTTGGTCCCGTTCCCTAAAGCCGGCTTTAAAGGGTCCTGAAGATATCCTGTGACTACAACAGCCTGTTCCTCCTACGCCAGCCCGGCCATGTCTCATAAATCACTTACTCTGATGGGACCTGTCACTTCTTGTAACATTACAAGCACCAATGGTGTCACTTCCTGTAACATGACAAGTACCAATAGTGTCACTTCCTGTAATGGGACAAGCGCCAGTGGTGTCACTTCTTGTAACATGAAAAGCGCCATTGGTGTTTGCTTCCTATAACATAACAAGTGCCGATGCTGTCACTTCCTGTAATGGGACAAGCGCCAATGGTGTCACTTCCTGTAACATGACAAGCACCAATGGCGTCACTTCCTGTAATGGGATAAAGCACTGTTGGTATCACTTCCTGTAATGCAACAAGCATCAATGGTGTCACTTCCTGTAATATGACAAGCACTAATGGTTTCACTTCCTGTAATGGGACAAGCGGCAATTGTGTCACTTCCTGTAACATGACAAGTGCCATTGGTGTTGCTTCCTGTAACATAACAAGCGGAAATGGTGTCACTTCCCGTAATAGGACAAGCGCTAATGTTGTCACTTCCTGTAACATGACAAGCACCATTGGCGTTGCTTCCGGTAACATGACAAGCACCAGTGTTTTCACTTCCTGTAACATGACAAGCCCCAATGGTTTCACTTCCTGTAATGGGACAAGCACCAGTGGTGTCACTTCCTGTAAAATGACAAGCGTCATTGGTGTTGCTTCCTGTAACATGACAAGCGCCAATGGTGTCACTTCCTGTCACGGGATCAAGCACTGTTGGTATCACTTCCTGTAATGCGACAAGCAACAATTATGTCACTTCCTGTAAAATGACAAGCAACATTGGTGTCACTTGTATCACCTGTATCATGACAAGTGCCATTAGTGTCTCTTCCTGTATCATGACAAGCCCCAATGTTTTCACTTCCTGTAATGGGACAAGCACCATTGGTGTCACTTCCTGTAATGGGACAAGCACCATTGGTGTCACTTCCTGTAATGGGACAAGCTCTATTGGTGTCACTTCCTGTAATGGGACAAGCACCATTGGTGTCACTTCCTGTAATGGGACAAGCTCTATTGGTGTCACTTCCTGTAACATGACAAGCGCCATTGGTGTTGCTTCCTATAACATGACAAGTGCCAATGCTGTCACTTCCTATCATGACAAGTGCCAATGGTTTCACTTCCTGTAATAGGACCAGCACCAATGGTGTCACTTCCTGTAATAGGACAAGCACCAATGGTGTCACTTCCTGTCATGACAAGTGCCAATGGTTTCACTTCCTGTAATAGGACCAGCACCAATGGTGTCACTTCCTGTAATAGGACAAGCACCAATGGTATCACTTCCTGTAATGGAACAAGCAACAATGATGTCACTTCCTGTAACATGACAAGCACCATTGGTGTCACTTCCTGTAATGGGACAAGCACCATTGGTGTCACTTCCTGTAATGGGACAAGCTCTATTGGTGTCACTTCCTGTAACATGACAAGCGCCATTGGTGTTGCTTCCTATAACATGACAAGTGCCAATGCTGTCACTTCCTGTCATGACAAGTGCCAATGGTTTCACTTTCTGTAATAGGACCAGCACCAATGGTGTCACTTCCTGTAATAGGACAAGCACCAATGGTGTCACTTCCTGTAATGACAAGTGCCAATGGTTTCACTTCCTGTAATAGGACCAGCACCAATGGTGTCACTTCCTGTAATAGGACAAACACCAATGGTGTCACTTCCTGTAATGGGACAAGCGCCAGTGGTGTCACTTCCTGTAACATGACAAGCGCCAATGGTGTCACTTCTGTTAATAGGACAAGCACCAATGGTGTCACTTCCTGTAATGGAACAAGCGTCAGTGGTGTCACTTCCTGTAACATGACAAGCGCCAATGGTGTCACTTCCTGTCACGGGATCAAGCACTGCTGGTATCACTTCCTGTAATGCGACAAGCAACAATGATGTCACTTCCTGTAACATGACAAGCACCATTGGTGTCACTTCCTGTAACATGACAAGCACAATTGGCATTGCTCCTGTAACAGGACAAGCGTCATTAGTGTCACTTCTTGTAACAGGACAAGCGTCTTTGGTGTCACTTCCTGTAACATGACAAGCACCAATGGTGTCACTTCCTGTAATGGGACAAGCACCAATGGTGTCACTTCCTGTAACATGACAAGCACCAATGGTGTCACTTCCTCTAATGGGACAAGCACCAATGGTGGCGCTTCCTGTAACATGACAAGCACCATTGGTGTCACTTCCTGTAATGGGATCAAGCACCAATGGTGTCACTTCCTGTAACATGACAATGGCAATGGTTTCACTTCCTGTAATGCGACAAGCACCAATGATGTCACTTACTGTAACATGACAAGCACCATTGGTGTCGCTTCCTGTAATGGGACAAGCACCATTGGTGTCACTTCCTGTAATGGGATCAAGCACCAATGGTGTCACTTCCTGTAACATGACAATGGCAATGGTTTCACTTCCTGTAATGCGACAAGCACCAATTATGTCACTTACTCTAACATGACAAGCACCATTGGTGTCACTTCCTGTAATGGGACAAGCGCGAATGGTGTCACTTCCTGTAACATGACAAGCACCATTGGTGTCACTTCCTGTAATTGGACAAGTGCCAATGGTGTCACTTCCTGTAACATGACAAGCACCATTGGTGTCACTTCCTGTAATGGGATCAAGCACCAATGGTGTCACTTCCTGTAACATGACAAGCACCATTGGTGTCACTTCCTGTAATGGGATCAAGCACCAATGGTGTCACTTCCTGTAACAAGACAAGCACCAATGGTGTCACTTCCTGTAACATGACAAGCACCATTGGTGTCACTTCCTGTAATGGGATCAAGCACCAATGGTGTCACTTCCTGTAACAAGACAAGCACCAATGGTGTCACTTCCTGTAACATGACAAGCACCAATGGTGTCACTTCCTGTAATGGGACAAGCACCAATGGTGTCACTTCCTGTAACATGACAAGCACCAATGGTGTCACTTCCTGTAATGGGACAAGCACCATTGGTGTCGCTTCCTGTAACATGACAAGCACCATTGGTGTCACTTCCTGTAATGGGATCAAGCACCAATGGTGTCACTTCCTGTAACATGACAATGGCAATGGTTTCACTTCCTGTAATGCGACAAGCACCAATGATGTCACATACTGTAACATGACAAGCACCATTGGTGTTGCTTCCTGTAATGTGACAAGCGCCAATGGTGTCACTTCCTGTAACATGACAAGCGCCATTGGTGTGGCTTCCTGTAACATGACAAGCACCATTGGTGTCACTTCCTGTAATGGGACAAGCACCATTGGTGTGGCTTCCTGTAAAATGACAAGCGCAATTGGCGTCACTTCCTGTAACATGACAAGCACCATTGGTGTGGCTTCCTGTAAAATGACAAGCGCAATTGGCGTCACTTCCTGTAACATGACAAGCACCATTGGTGTCACTTCCTGTAGCAGGACAAGCAGCAACAGTGTCACTTCCTGTAATTGGACAAGCAACATTGTGTCGCTTCCTGTAACATGACAAGCACCATTGGTTTCACTTCCTGTAATGGGATCAAGCACCAATGGTGTCACTTCCTGTAACATGACAATGGCAATGGTTTCACTTCCTGTAATGCGACAAGCACCAATGATGTCACTTACTGTAACATGACAAGCACCATTGGTGTCACTTCCTGTAATGGGACAAGCACCAATGGTGTCACTTCCTGTAATGGGACAAGCACCAATGGTGTCACTTCCTGTAACATGACAATCACCATTGGTGTCACTTTCTGTAATGGGACAAGCGACAAAGGTGTCACTTCCGGTAACATGACAAGCACCATTGGTGTCACTTCCTGTAATGGGACAAGCGCCAATGGTGTCACTTCCTGTAACATGAGATGCAGCATTGGTGTCACTTCCTGTAATGGGATCAAGCACCAATGGTGTCACTTCCTGTAACATGACACGCACCATTGGTGTCACTTCCTGTAATGGGATCAAGCACCAATGGTGTCACTTCCTGTAACAAGATAAGCACCAATGGTGTCACTTCCTGTAACATGACAAGCACCATTGGTGTCACTTCCTGTAACATGACAAGCACCATTGGAGTCGCTTCCTGTAACATGACAAGCACTATTGGTGTCACTTCCTGTAATGGGATCAAGCACCAATGGTGTCACTTCCTGTAACAAGACAAGCACCAATGATGTCACTTCCTGTAACAAGACAAGCACCAATGATGTCACTTCCTGTAACATGACAAGCACCAATGGTGTCACTTCCTGTAACATGACAAGCACTATTGGTGTCACTTCCTGTAACATGACTGTGCTAGCGTTCCATACGCCTTCAGCTGACACCAACCACCCACACTCCCAAATAATGGAGCCAACAATGACTTTTTTGGAATTGATGGAATTTTAATCGGCCACGGCCTCAACATAAAACAATAACAAATAACAACTAACAATGCACTCCCGATCTCCCCGATCCAGGTCTGAGGTTCCACCATAACTACCAACAGGAGGGGAGGGGAGGCGACCCGAAGGCTCACCAACCTCCCGAATCTAAAACAGAAGCCGGTTCGTGTGCCCGGCCGCATCCCTCCTAGGCCTGGTAACTCAACGGGGCCAACTGCCAAGATCCACCTTAACCCCTTCCCTTTGTCCCTCCCCTCCCCTAAAATCAGTCACCTATCCTCCTGGCCCGCTTCCGCCGAAACAGCCGCTTCCTTGTAACCTACCCCCACTTTCCGTGCCATCTCAGACCCGAACCGAGCAGAGGAGACCGCCAAAGCTGGATCCAGCCCGCCACCTCTCCACTGCCAATTCGATCCACTCCTTATGGAGCAGATTAAACAGATCGATCCCTAACCTGTTCAGATGTACCCCATCGGGAAACCCCTAACACCTTCCACCTCCACGTGGCGCGCACTCAGTCCTCCATTTAGCCTAACAAACCGGGCAATGGCCTTATTCACTTTAATACGTACCCGTTCGATAGCCCTTGGATCCCTCGCGTGCCTCCACTCGTACCGTGGAACTATCTCGGACCAAATCAAAACCACCCCGGGAAATTCCCCTAGAAAAAAACAGTAAGTTCCTGGTGGTCGACTTGATCAGCTGCCTCTTCGGCACCTGGCCCAAATCGCCCCCCCCCCCCCCCGCGCGACACACCAACAACCCTGGAGGACCCCACTTCATCGCCGACTTAAAGACGCGCTCTCTTATATCCTTCCACTTCCATCCCCTGACGCCGACCCACACCAGCTTCGCTTGATCCCCCGAAATGGCGAGCTGCTCGCTGCTCCTTCTCAACGCCGCTCAAAAAACAAATGAATGGCCGACCACCAGCACCGAGCACGCCGTGTCTAAAAGAAAATAGCATTAATAACGGTACCGACACTCCCCCCCCCCCCTCCACAATGCTGTTACACTTGCTCAACTCTCCCTCCCTCCTTTTTGATTCCCATCTTCCCAGCTTTTTCACCAGGTCCACCGGCAAACCCAATCTCGACGCCTCCGTCGCCGCTCCTATGCGAAATAAGCGAGTGCCATACTCCTTGCTGCCCCATCACTGCTAAGCATTTCCGAAACACTGCCAAAAAGTGGAAGTGCGACAAAAAAGCCCCGTCCTCGTGCATAAACAACGCCCCCCCCCCCGCAAGTGGCCTAATGCCCAAAAACCCCCTTAGTGCGAGAACTGGGCATGAAACATTCAGACCCAGCTGACCCAAAAAAAATACTCACCCCTCTACCTTCCTGGTCAGTCTTTGACACGCAAATCCGAATCCAAACCCCTTCCCCTGCAAAAAACACATCATCCACCTGAAGGCACCTGGCTCCCGCTTATTCCGACTAACTAACTCCCCCACCCGTAACGCCCCGAAAAACGCCACCGAAAATGCTGTTTGAAAAAGCCTTACCTCAAATTCCGACGAACAAACCCGAGGAAGCCGACCCATGACCCCTTGTAAAATCTCCCAGGAGACCGGACGCCTTGTATCCACCGTCTTATGCTCCCTGCGCCAACCCTTCAGCGCCTGCCTTACCCAAAACATTTTTGTGAAAAAACTTACGCAAAAAGGCAAGGGCGGCCAGTTTTTTGTCTATTACAGCCGGAGACTCCCCCCCCTGCTAATAGCGTAGAAGGCGCGACCGACCTCTGAATCAGGTCAAACCAACGATTCAAACGATCTCCCTCAACCACTCCGAGCACACTTCACCGACCGCGCTCGCCTCGGGCGCCAAGCTCCGAAACCGATCCCACTGCAAACGAGAGAGAGCATCAGCCACCCCGTTCTCAACCCCCGGCACGTGAACAACCCTGAACCATGTTTTACACTTCAAACATGCCAGTACCAACTGGCGCAACAATATGACGACCGGGGGAGACAACGACGTTTGTGAATTAGCCGCTGCTACTACCTCCGTGTTGTCTGAGCGGAAACACACTGGCTTGTTCCTTAAAGACTCCCCCCACAAGACCATCGCCACCACCAACAGGAACAACTCCAAAAAGGCCATGTTCCTGATCAGCTCCGACTCCGCCCACCTCCTCGGCCATGATCCAGCAAACCACCTCCCCTTCAAATAGGTCCCGAAACCTGCCGCATCAGTAAATAGCTCCACCTCCTCGTTCGATCTCATGGGATCCAACCAGTACCCCAGCCTATTGAACGATTTCAGGAAGGAAACCCACATCCTCCTTCAGCTCCGCCGTTAGCCGAATAAAGTGATGCGGCTCCCTGATCCCAACCGTCGGCAACGACAACCGGCGCATAAAAACCTGTCCCATCGGCAAAACCCTGCATGCGAAATTCCGCAGGTCTACAGCCTCCAACCATCTCCCTGGGCACTCCCCCCCTTGCCGGCGCCAGGTCCCACACCCCCCTCGGGTCGCCGACTCCGACCCCTTAGCCTCCCATCTATCCAATAACTCCCGCTTTCCTGTTATGAAACCCCCCAAATTGCCGGAGCCACCCCCCCGGCGAGCCCCTCGAACCCTGAGTGCGACACGTTGTTGGGTACGCAGATCTGTAGAGGCTCACCTTGATGAATGGCCGCGCCGCTCGGGATGCCCTCCCACCAACCGTCGTCCAGAGATCCCGAGCCCAACTGACCCTGGATCCCGCCTCTTGCCGAATGTCCTGACGTGCCCGCCGACCCCGGTGCCGCCGCTGGAGCTCCGAATGATGATCTGGTCCCACCCACGCTGGACGCCGCAAGCCTGGCCGACTCAGCGCTGGCCTCTCCATCCCATCGCCCTGATGCCCTGACCACCATTCCGCTCCGGATCCCTTCCTGATCGGACATCACCTGCTGGGAAAAAAGAAGAGGCGAGGAGCCTGTCCGTTCCATGCAACCCACCACCCGAGAGCTGGGGCGCAGCGTTGGATCATCTGTGACGGGAGCGCTAAAAGGGGTGGACGCCAGCCGCGCTAGGCCCGGGAGCGGCGACGCCAGCTTAAACGCCCATGCCTGCAGCTGATTGGGGGGAGGGACCGACGACCCCCCCACCCCACCAACACCCCCGAAAGGTGGTGGTTGCGCGCGGGACGCTGAGAATGGGGGGGTGGGGCGAATGGCGAACGAGCGGGCCTGGCACGTGGGGCATCCCAAGCCGGGATACCCGAGGGGGCTGGGGGGGGTGCCGCTTGAGGGGCCCCACACACGTCACTCCAGGCGCTGGGGGCCCCTGTACCTACAATTAAGGGGGCCCGGCCAGCGTCCGTGAGGACGCTGGGGGCTCCCCCCCTTTGTCCCACCCCGTGTGCTGTATTAGGAGCCCCAGAGGCGTCAACAAAGACGCCCGGGGCTCCTGTACTTACTGTAAAAGGAGCCTGGTCAGCGTCCATGAGGACGCTGGGGGCTCCCCCTCCTTGGCCCCCCAAGTGTGCTGTTAGAGGAGCCCCCCCGGCGTCATAAAAGACGCCTGGGGCACCTGTACATGAAGAAGAGGGAGCCCTGCCAGCGTCCGTGAGGACGCCAGGGGCTCCCCCCTTTTGTCTCCCCCTACTGCCTAACATCGGAGCCCCAGCAGCGTCAGCAGAGACGCCCGGGGCTCCAGTACCAGAGCAGGCGGCCAGCGCGAGCTCAGTCCCCCGCATCTCCCTCCTCACACTGGAGGGGGCGGAGCCTCTCCCCGCTGCCTAGGGCAACCCGGCGGGGAGGAAGCAGAGGACCTCGCCGCCCGGCGCAAACTTCTAACCCAGTCCTCGCCTCGCCGCTCCACCTCCCGGTGCAGAACACATTAAGGCTTCTATCTTTGGGGTCTGGACGGGCATCAAACCTGACCGCACGTTCCAGCAAAGAGATCGGGGGCCAAAGAGGAAGAGGAGGGGGGAACCTGCCCCTTTATATTCCCCCTCCCCTGAGGTCTCTTCCCCAATCCCATAGGCTGGTCAGCTTACAGCAGGAAGTGCAGGCCAGTCATGGGGTTGCCAACCTTAAAGGGCCGACGCCCTTCTCTACATGGCGCTGTTAGAGGCGCTATACACTGACCTGCCTGTAATAATACATGTGACGCTACATGGCGCTATTAGAGGTGCTATACACTGACCTGCCTGTAATAATACATGTGACACTACATGGCGCTGTTAGAGGCGCTATACACTGACCTGCCTGTAATAATACATGTGACACTACATGGCGCTGTTAGAGGCGCTATACACTGACCTGCCTGTAATAATACATGTGACGCTACATGGCGCTATTAGAGGTGCTATACACTGAGCTGCCTGTAATAATACATGTGACACTACATGGCGCTGTTAGAGGCACTATACACTGACCTGCCTGTAATAATACATGTGACGCTACATGACGCTGTTAGAGGTGCTATACACTGACCTGCCTGTAATAATACATGTGACGCTACATGACGCTGTTAGAGGCGCTATACACTGACCTGCCTGTAATAATACATGCGACGCTACATGGCGCTGTTAGAGGTGCTATACACTGACCTGCCTGTAATAATACATGTGACACTACATGACGCTGTTAAGAGGTGCTATACACTGACCTGCCTGTAATAATACATGTGACGCTACATGGCGCTGTTAGAGGTGCTATACACTGACCTGCCTGTAATAATACATGTGACACTACATGACGATGTTAGAGGTGCTATACACTGACCTGCCTGTAATAATACATGTGACGCTACATGACGCTGTTAGAGGCGCTATACACTGACCTGCCTGTAATAATACATGTGACGCTACATGACGCTGTTAGAGGCGCTATACACTGACCTGCCTGTAATAATACATGTGACGCTACATGGATCCTTCACACACCACATAGGACATTTCTACTCATTATTCTGATTTATAACTCTATCATAAATGTCTTCCTCTTATTTTCCTTGCGGTGGAGGCGGCATCCTGAGCAATGAGAAGCAGAGCAGGTAGGGCGGCAGCGAAGGCTGCACCACAATCATTTCGGCCTTGTTAGTGAGTATGATTTCTTTGATACCTTTGAAAGTCTCGTTGTCCTCAGTGGGCTGCGGCGGCCCTGGAATCGCTGCGATCGCTCTGCGGTTTGCCGCTCGGTATATTTTTCATCTCCCCGGCGTCCCGCATGTGATTATTATACCTCTGACAAGCAGCAAGATGGATCCCCAGGAAATCTCTGTGTCCCTGACCTTTCCCCCCTGCGCCCGAGTCTGTCATTTTACCGCGATAATGACGCCTTTCCCTCCTCTGCGGTTAAGAAATAAGAGGAGAGCAGAGGCGTCTGTGGGAGAAAAAAACTACACAGAGGGGAGGAATGAAGAAAGGCAAATAAATTGAGTGTATCCCCCGTATGGAAATAACATGGAGAGACCAGGACGTAGCACAGGATAGTAGGGGTACAGGATGGAGTCAGAGGGGGTCTGGATGGATAGTAGGTGTACAGGATGGAGTCAGAGGGGGGCTGGATGGATAGTAGGGGGTACAGGATGGAGTCAGAGGGGAGCTGGATGGATAGTAGAGGTACAGGATGGAGTCACAGGGGGGCTGGATGGATAGTAGGGGTACAGGATGGAGTCAGAGGGGAGCTGGATGGATAGTAGGGGTACAGGATGGAGTCAGAGAGGGGCTGGATGGATAGTAGGGGTACAGGATGGAGTCACAGGGGGGCTGGATGGATAGTAGAGGTACAGGATGGAGTCACAGGGGGGCTGGATGGATAGTAGGGGTACAGGATGGAGTCAGAGGGGGAGCTGGATGGATAGTAGGGGTACAGGATGGAGTCAGAGGGGAGCTGGATGGATAGTAGGGGTACAGGATGGAGTCAGAGGGGAGCTGGATGGATAGTAGGGGTACAGGATGGAGTCAGAGAGGGGCTGGATGGATAGTAGGGGTACAGGATGGAGTCAGAGGGGAGCTGGATGGATAGTAGGGGTACAGGATGGAGTCAGAGGGGAGCTGGATGGATAGTAGGGGTACAGGATGGAGTCAGAGGAGAGCTGGATGGATAGTAGGGGTACAGGATGGAGTCAGAGGAGAGCTGGATGGATAGTAGGGGTACAGGATGGAGTCAGAGGGGAGCTGGATGGATAGTAGGGGTACAGGATGGAGTCAGATGGGGCTGGATGGATAGTAGGGGTACAGGATGGAGTCAGATGGGGCTGGATGGATAGTAGGGGTACAGGATGAAGTCAGAGGGGAGGTGGATGGATAGTAGGGGTACAGGATGGAGTCAGAGGGGGGCTGGATGGATAGTAGGGGTACAGGATGGAGTCAGAGGGGAGCTGGATGGATAGTAGGGGTACAGGATGGAGTCAGAGGAGAGCTGGATGGATAGTAGGGGTACAGGATGGAGTCAGAGGGGAGCTGGATGGATAGTAGGGGTACAGGATGGAGTCAGAGGAGAGCTGGATGGATAGTAGGGGTACAGGATGGAGTCAGAGGGGAGCTGGATGGATAGTAGGGGTACAGGATGGAGTCAGAGGGGAGCTGGATGGATAGTAGGGGTACAGGATGGAGTCAGAGAGGGGCTGGATGGATAGTAGGGGTACAGGATGGAGTCAGAGGGGAGCTGGATGGATAGTAGGGGTACAGGATGGAGTCAGAGGGGAGCTGGATGGATAGTAGGGGTACAGGATGGAGTCAGAGGAGAGCTGGATGGATAGTAGGGGTACAGGATGGAGTCAGAGGAGAGCTGGATGGATAGTAGGGGTACAGGATGGAGTCAGAGGGGAGCTGGATGGATAGTAGGGGTACAGGATGGAGTCAGATGGGGCTGGATGGATAGTAGGGGTACAGGATGGAGTCAGATGGGGCTGGATGGATAGTAGGGGTACAGGATGGAGTCAGAGGGGAGCTGGATGGATAGTAGGGGTACAGGATGAAGTCAGAGGGGAGGTGGATGGATAGTAGGGGTACAGGATGGAGTCAGAGGGGGGCTGGATGGATAGTAGGGGTACAGGATGGAGTCAGAGGGGAGCTGGATGGATAGTAGGGGTACAGGATGGAGTCAGAGGAGAGCTGGATGGATAGTAGGGGTACAGGATGGAGTCAGAGGGGAGCTGGATGGATAGTAGGGGTACAGGATGGAGTCAGAGGAGAGCTGGATGGATAGTAGGGGTACAGGATGGAGTCAGAGGGGAGCTGGATGGATAGTAGGGGTACAGGATGGAGTCAGAGGGGAGCTGGATGGATAGTAGGGGTACAGGATGGAGTCAGAGGAGAGCTGGATGGATAGTAGGGGTACAGGATGGAGTCAGAGGGGAGCTGGATGGATAGTAGGGGTACAGGATGGAGTCAGAGGGGAGCTGGATGGATAGTAGGGGTACAGGATGGAGTCAGAGGGGGGCTGGATGGATAGTAGGGGTACAGGATGGAGTCAGAGGAGAGCTGGATGGATAGTAGGGGTACAGGATGGAGTCAGAGGGGAGCTGGATGGATAGTAGGGGTACAGGATGGAGTCAGAGGAGAGCTGGATGGATAGTAGGGGTACAGGATGGAGTCAGAGGGGAGCTGGAGGGATAGTAGGGGTACAGGATGGAGTCAGAGGGGGGCTGGATGGATAGTAGGGGTACAGGATGGAGTCAGAGGAGAGCTGGATGGATAGTAGGGGTACAGGATGGAGTCAGAGTGGAGCTGGATGGATAGTAGGGGTACAGGATGGAGTCAGAGGGGAGCTGGATGGATAGTAGGGGTACAGGATGGAGTCAGAGGGGAGCTGGATGGATAGTAGGGGTACAGGATGGAGTCAGAGGGGGGCTGGATGGATAGTAGGGGTACAGGATGGAGTCAGAGGAGAGCTGGATGGATAGTAGGGTACAGGATGGAGTCAGAGGAGAGCTGGATGGATAGTAGGGTACAGGATGGAGTCAGAGGAGAGCTGGATGGATAGTAGGGGTACAGGATGGATAGTAGAGGTACAGGATGGAGTCAGAGGGGAGCTGGATGGATAGTAGGGGTACAGGATGGAGTCAGAGGAGAGCTGGATGGATAGTAGGGGTACAGGATGGATAGTAGAGGTACAGGATGGAGTCAGAGGGGAGCTGGATGGATAGTAGGGGTACAGGATGGAGTCAGAGGGGTGCTGGATGGATAGTAGGGGTACAGGATGGAGTCAGAGGGGTGCTGGATGGATAGTAGGGGTACAGGATGGAGTCAGAGGAGAGCTGGATGGATAGTAGGGGTACAGGATGGAGTCAGAGGGGGGCTGGATGGATAGTAGAGGTACAGGATGGAGTCAGAGGGGGGGCTGGATGGATAGTAGGGGTACAGGATGGAGTCAGAGGGGGGCTGGATGGATAGTAGAGGTACAGGATGGAGTCAGAGGGGGGGCTGGATGGATAGTAGGGGTACAGGATGGAGTCAGAGGGAAGCTGGATGGAGAGTAGGGGTACAGGATGAAGTCAGAGGGGGGCTGGATGGATAGTAAAGGTACAGGATGGAGTCAGAGGGGGGCTGGATGGATAGTAGGGTACAGGATGGAGTCAGAGGAGAGCTGGATGGATAGTAGGGGTACAGGATGGATAGTAGTGGTACAGGATGGAGTCAGAGGGGAGCTGGGTGGATAGTAGGGGTACAGGATGGAGTCAGAGAGGAGCTGGATGGATAGTAGGGGTACAGGATGGAGTCAGAGGAGAGCTGGATGGATAGTAGGGGTACAGGATGGAGTCAGAGGAGGGCTGGATGGATAGTAGGGGTACAGTATGGAGTCAGAGGAGAGCTGGATGGATAGTAGGGGTACAGGATGGAGTCAGAGGGGAGCTGGATGGATAGTAGGGGTACAGGATGGAGTCAGGGGGGGCTGGATGGATAGTAGGGGTAAAGGATGGAGTCAGAGGGGGGCTGGATGGATAGTAGGGGTACAGGATGGAGTCAGAGGGGAGCTGGATGGATAGTAGGGGTACAGGATGGAGTCAGAGGGGAGCTGGATGGATAGTAGGGGTACAGGATGGAGTCAGAGGGGGGCTGGATGGATAGTAGGGGTACAGGATGGAGTCAGAGGGGAGCTGGATGGATAGTAGGGGTACAGGATGGAGTCAGAGGAGAGCTGGATGGATAGTAGGGGTACAGGATGGAGTCAGAGGAGAGCTGGATGGATAGTAGGGGTACAGGATGGATAGTAGTGGTACAGGATGGAGTCAGAGGGGAGCTGGATGGATAGTAGGGGTACAGGATGGAGTCAGAGGAGAGCTGGATGGATAGTAGGGGTACAGGATGGAGTCAGAGGGGGGCTGGATGGATAGTAGGGGTACAGGATGGAGTCAGAGGAGAGCTGGATGGATAGTAGGGGTACAGGATGGAGTCAGAGGGGGGCTGGATGGATAGTAGGGGTACAGGATGGAGTCAGAGGGGGGCTGGATGGATAGTAGAGGTACAGGATTGAGTCAGAGGGGGGGCTGGATGGATAGTAGGGGTACAGGATGGAGTCAGAGGGAAGCTGGATGGAGAGTAGGGGTACAGGATGGAGTCAGAGGGGGGCTGGATGGATAGTAAAGGTACAGGATGGAGTCAGAGGGGGGCTGGATGGATAGTAAAGGTACAGGATGGAGTCAGAGGGGGGCTGGATGGATAGTAGGGGTAAAGGATGGAGTCAGAGGGGAGCTGGGTGGATAGTAGGGGTACAGGATGGAGTCAGAGAGGAGCTGGATGGATAGTAGGGGTACAGGATGGAGTCAGAGGGGGGCTGGATGGATAGTAAAGGTACAGGATGGAGTCAGAGGGGGGCTGGATGGATAGTAGGGGTAAAGGATGGAGTCAGAGGGGAGCTGGGTGGATAGTAGGGTACAGGATGGAGTCAGAGGAGAGCTGGATGGATAGTAGGGGTACAGGATGGAGTCAGAGGGGGGCTGGATGGATAGTAGGGGTACAGGATGGAGTCAGAGGAGAGCTGGATGGATAGTAGGGGTACAGGATGGAGTCAGAGGGGAGCTGGATGGATAGTAGGGGTACAGGATGGAGTCAGGGGGGGCTGGATGGATAGTAGGGGAAAAGGATGGAGTCAGAGGGGGGCTGGATGGATAGTAGGGGTACAGGAAGGAGTCAGAGGGGAGCTGGTTGTATAGTAGGGGTACAGGATGGGGTCAGAGGGGAGCTGGATGGATAGTAGGGGTACAGGATGGAGTCAGAGGGGAGCTGGATGGATAGTAGAGGTACAGGATGGAGTCAGAGGGGAGCTGGATGGATAGTAGGGGTACAGGATGGAGTCAGAGGGGAGCTGGATGGATAGTAGGGGTACAGGATGGAGTCAGAGGGGGGCTGGATGGATAGTAGGGGTACAGGATGGAGTCAGAGGGGGGCTGGATGGATAGTAGGGGTAAAGGATGGAGTCAGAGGGGGGCTGGATGGATAGTAGGGGTACAGGATGGAGTCAGAGGGGAGCTGGATGGATAGTAGGGGTACAGGATGGAGTCAGAGGGGAGCTGGATGGATAGTAGGGGTACAGGATGGAGTCAGAGGGGAGCTGGATGGATAGTAGGGGTACAGGATGGAGTCAGAGGGGGGCTGGATGGATAGTAGGGGTACAGGATGGAGTCAGAGGGGAGCTGGATGGATATTAGGGGTACAGGATGGAGTCAGAGGAGAGCTGGATGGATAGTAGGGTACAGGATGGAGTCAGAGGAGAGCTGGATGGATAGTAGGGTACAGGATGGAGTCAGAGGAGAGCTGGATGGATAGTAGGGGTACAGGATGGATAGTAGTGGTACAGGATGGAGTCAGAGGGGAGCTGGATGGATAGTAGGGGTACAGGATGGAGTCAGAGGGGAGCTGGATGGATAGTAGGGGTACAGGATGGAGTCAGAGGGGAGCTGGATGGATAGTAGGGGTACAGGATGGAGTCAGAGGGGGGCTGGATGGATAGTAGGGGTACAGGATGGAGTCAGAGGGGGGCTGGATGGATAGTAGAGGTACAGGATGGAGTCAGAGGGGGGCTGGATGGATAGTAGGGGTACAGGATGGAGTCAGAGGGAAGCTGGATGGATAGTAAAGGTACAGGATGGAGTCAGAGGGGGGCTGGATGGATAGTAGGGGTACAGGATGGAGTCAGAGGGGGGCTGGATGGATAGTAGGGGTACAGGATGGAGTCAGAGGGGGGCTGGATGGATAGTAGGGGTACAGGATGGAGTCAGAGGAGAGCTGGATGGATAGTAGGGTACAGGATGGAGTCAGAGGAGAGCTGGATGGATAGTAGGGGTACAGGATGGATAGTAGTGGTACAGGATGGAGTCAGAGGGGAGCTGGATGGATAGTAGGGGTACAGGATGGAGTCAGAGGGGAGCTGGATGGATAGTAGGGGTACAGGATGGAGTCAGAGGGGAGCTGGATGGATAGTAGGGGTACAGGATGGAGTCAGAGGAGAGCTGGATGGATAGTAGGGGTACAGGATGGAGTCAGAGGGGGGCTGGATGGATAGTAGGGGTACAGGATGGAGTCAGAGGGGGGCTGGATGGATAGTAGGGGTACAGGATGGAGTCAGAGGGGGGCTGGATGGATAGTAGAGGTACAGGATGGAGTCAGAGGGGGGCTGGATGGATAGTAGGGGTACAGGATGGAGTCAGAGGGAAGCTGGATGGATAGTAAAGGTACAGGATGGAGTCAGAGGGGGGCTGGATGGATAGTAGGGGTACAGGATGGAGTCAGAGGGGGGCTGGATGGATAGTAGGGGTACAGGATGGAGTCAGAGGGGGGCTGGATGGATAGTAGGGGTACAGGATGGAGTCAGAGGGGGGCTGGATGGATAGTAGGGGTACAGGATGGAGTCAGAGGGGGGCTGGATGGATAGTAGGGGTACAGGATGGAGTCAGAGGGGGGCTGGATGGATAGTATGGGTACAGGATGGAGTCAGAGGGGGGCTGGATGGATAGTAGAGGTACAGGATGGAGTCAGAGGGGGGCTGGATGGATAGTAGGGGTACAGGATGGAGTCAGAGGGAAGCTGGATGGAGAGTAGGGGTACAGGATGGAGTCAGGGGGGCTCTGGATGGATAGTAAAGGTACAGGATGGAGTCAGAGGGGTGCTGGATGGATAGTAGGGGTAAAGGATGGAGTCAGAGGGGAGCTGGATGGATAGTAGGGGTACAGGATGGAGTCAGAGAGGAGCTGGATGGATAGTAGGGGTACAGGATGGAGTCAGAGGAGAGCTGGATGGATAGTAGGGGTACAGGATGAAGTCAGAGGGGGGCTGGATGGATAGTAAAGGTACAGGATGGAGTCAGAGGGGTGCTGGATGGATAGTAGGGGTAACGGATGGAGTCAGAGGGGAGCTGGATGGATAGTAGGGGTACAGGATGGAGTCAGAGAGGAGCTGGATGGATAGTAGGGGTACAGGATGGAGTCAGAGGAGAGCTGGATGGATAGTAGGGGTACAGGATGGAGTCAGAGGGGAGCTGGATGGATAGTAGGGGTACAGGATGGAGTCAGAGGGGGGCTGGATGGATAGTAGGGGTACAGGATGGAGTCAGAGGAGAGCTGGATGGATAGTAGGGGTACAGGATGGATAGTAGTGGTACAGGATGGAGTCAGAGGGGAGCTGGATGGATAGTAGGGGTACAGGATGGAGTCAGAGGGGAGCTGGATGGATAGTAGGGGTACAGGATGGAGTCAGAGGGGAGCTGGATGGATAGTAGAGGTACAGGAAGGAGTCAGAGGGGAGCTGGATGGATAGTAGGGGTACAGGATGGAGTCAGAGGAGAGCTGGATGGATAGTAGAGGTACAGGATGGAGTCACAGGGGGGCTGGATGGATAGTAGGAGTACAGGATGGAGTCAGAGGGGGGGCTGGATGGATAGTAGGGGTACAGGATGGAGTCAGAGGGGGGCTGGATGGATAGTAGGTGTGCAGGATGGAGTCAGAGGAGAGCTGGATGGATAGTAGGGGTACAGGATGGAGTCAGAGGGGGGCTGGATGGATAGTAGGGGTACAGGATGGAGTCAGAGGGGGGCTGGATGTATAGTAAAGGTACAGGATGGAGTCAGAGGGGGGCTGGATGGATAGTAGGGGTACAGGATGAAGTCAGAGGGGGGCTGGATGGATAGTAAAGGTACAGGATGGAGTCAGAGGGGGGCTGGATGGATAGTAGGGGTACAGGATGGAGTCAGAGGAGAGCTGGATGGATAGTAAAGGTACAGGATGGAGTCAGAGGGGGGCTGGATGGATAGTAGGGGTACAGGATGGAGTCAGAGGGGGGCTGGATGGATAGTAGGGGTAAAGGATGGAGTCAGAGGGGAGCTGGATGGATAGTAGGGGTACAGGATGGAGTCAGGGGGGGGCTGGATGGATAGTAGGGGTACAGGATGGAGTCAGAGGAGAGCTGGATGGATAGTAGGGGTACAGGATGGAGTCAGAGGAGAGCTGGATGGATAGTAGGGGTACAGGATGGAGTCAGAGGAGAGCTGGATGGATAGTAGGGGTACAGGATGGAGTCAGAGGAGAGCTGGATGGATAGTAGGGGTACAGGATGGAGTCAGAGGAGAGCTGGATGGATAGTAGGGGTACAGGATGGAGTCAGAGGGGAGCTGGATGGATAGTAGGGGTACAGGATGGAGACAGAGGAGAGCTGGATGGATAGTAGGGGTACAGGATGGAGTCAGAGGGAAGCTGGATGGATAGTAAAGGTACAGGATGGAGTCAGAGGGGAGCTGGATGGATAGTAGGGGTACAGGATGGAGTCAGAGGGGAGCTGGATGGATAGTAGGGGTACAGGATGGAGTCAGAGGGGGGCTGGATGTATAGTAAAGGTACAGGATGGAGTCAGAGGGGGGCTGGATGGATAGTAGGGGTACAGGATGGAGTCAGAGGGGAGCTGGATGGATAGTAGGGGTACAGTATGGAGTCAGAGGGGGGGCTGGATGGATAGTAAAGGTACAGGATGGAGTCAGAGGGGGGGCTGGATGGATAGTAGGGGTACAGGATGGAGTCAGAGGAGAGCTGGATGGATAGTAAAGGTACAGGATGGAGTCAGAGGGGGGTTGGATGGATAGTAGGGGTACAGGATGGAGTCAGAGGGGGGCTGGATGGATAGTAGGGGTACAGGATGGAGTCAGAGGGGGGCTGGATGGATAGTAGGGGTACAGGATGGAGTCAGAGGGGGGCTGGATGGATAGTAGGGGTACAGGATGGAGTCAGAGGGGGGCTGGATGGATAGTAGGGGTACAGGATGGAGTCAGAGGGGAGCTGGATGGATAGTAGGGGTACAGGATGGAGTCAGGGGGGGCTGGATGGATAGTAGGGGTACAGGATGGAGTCAGAGGAGAGCTGGATGGATAGTAGGGGTACAGGATGGAGTCAGAGGAGAGCTGGATGGATAGTAGGGGTACAGGATGGAGTCAGAGGGGAGCTGGATGGATAGTAGGGGTACAGGATGGAGACAGAGGAGAGCTGGATGGATAGTAGGGGTACAGGATGGAGTCAGATGGGGCTGGATGGATAGTAGGGGTACAGGATGGAGTCAGATGGGGGCTGGATGGATAGTAGGGGTACAGGATGGAGTCAGAGGGGGGCTGGATGGATAGTAGGGGTACAGGATGGAGACAGAGGAGAGCTGGATGGATAGTAGGGGTACAGGATGGAGTCAGAGGGGAGATGGATGGATAGTAGGGGTACAGGATGGAGTCAGAGGGGAGATGGATGGATAGTAGGGGTACAGGATGGAGTCAGAGGGGGGCTGGATGGATAGTAGGGGTACAGGATGGAGTCAGAGGGGAGCTGGATGGATAGTAGGGGTACAGGATGGAGTCAGAGGGGAACTGGATGGATAGTGGGGGTACAGGATGGAGTCAGAGGGGGAGCTGGATGGACAGTAGGGGTACAGGATGGGGTCAGATGGGAGCTGGATGGGTAGTAGGGGTACAGGATGGAGTCAGAGGGGAGCTGGATGGGTAGTAGGGGTACAGGATGGAGTCAGAGGGGAGCTGGATGGATAGTAGGGGTACAGGATGGAGTCAGTGGGGGGCTGGATGGATAGTAGGGGTACAGGATGGAGTCAGAGGGGGGCTGGATGGATAGTAGGGGTACAGGATGGAGTCAGAGGGGGGGCTAGATGGATAGTAGGGGTACAGGATGGGGTCAGATGGGAGCTGGATGGATAGTAGGGGTACAGGATGGAGTCAGAGGGGAGCTGGATGGATAGTAGGGGTACAGGATGGAGTCAGAGGGGAGCTGGATGGATAGTAGGGGTACAGGATGGAGTCAGAGGGGGCTGGATGGATAGTAGAGGTACAGCATGGAGTCAGAGGGGAGCTGGATGGATAGTAGGGGTACAGGATGGAGTCAGAGGGGAACTGGATGGATAGTAGGGGTACAGGATGGAGTCAGAGGGGGGAGCTGGATGGACAGTAGGGGTACAGGATGGGGTCAGAGGGGAGCTGGATGGATAGTAGGGGTACAGGATGGAGTCAGAGGGGAGCTGGATGGATAGTAGGGGTACAGGATGGTGTCAGAGAGGAGCTGGATGGATAGTAGGGGTACAGGATGGAGTCAGAGGAGAGCTGGATGGATAGTAGGGGTACAGGATGGAGTCAGAGGGGAGCTGGATGGATAGTAGAGGTACAGCATGGAGTCAGAGGGGAGCTGGATGGATAGTAGGGGTACAGGATGGAGTCAGAGGGGAACTGGATGGATAGTAGGGGTACAGGATGGAGTCAGAGGGGGAGCTGGATGGACAGTAGGGGTACAGGATGGGGTCAGAGGGGAGCTGGATGGATAGTAGGGGTACAGGATGGAGTCAGAGGGGAGCTGGATGGATAGTAGGGGTACAGGATGGAGTCAGAGGGGAGCTGGATGGATAGTAGGGGTACAGGATGGAGTCAGAGGGGAGATGGATGGATAGTAGGGGTACAGGATGGAGTCAGAGGGGAACTGGATGGATAGTAGGGGTACAGGATGGAGTCAGAGGGGGGAGCTGGATGGACAGTAGGGGTACAGGATGGGGTCAGAGGGGAGCTGGATGGATAGTAGGGGTACAGGATGGAGTCAGAGGGGAGCTGGATGGATAGTAGGGGTACAGGATGGAGTCAGAGGGGAGCTGGATGGATAGTAGGGGTACAGGATGGAGTCAGAGGGGAGATGGATGGATAGTAGGGGTACAGGATGGAGTCAGAGGGGGAGCTGGATGGATAGTAGGGGTACAGGATGGAGTCAGAGGGGAGCTGGATGGATAGTGGGGGTACAGGATGGAGTCAGAGGGGGAGCTGGATGGATAGTAGGGGTACAGGATGGAGTCAGAGGGGAGCTGGATGGATAGTGGGGGTACAGGATGGAGTCAGAGGGGGAGCTGGATGGACAGTAGGGGTACAGGATGGGGTCAGATGGGAGCTGGATGGGTAGTAGGGGTACGGGATGGAGTCAGAGGGGAGCTGGATGGGTAGTAGGGGTACAGGATGGAGTCAGAGGGGAGCTGGATGGATAGTAGGGGTACAGGATGGAGTCAGTGGGGGGCTGGATGGATAGTAGGGGTACAGGATGGAGTCAGAGGGGGGCTCGATGGATAGTAGGGGTACAGGATGGAGTCAGAGGGGGGGCTAGATGGATAGTAGGGGTACAGGATGGGGTCAGATGGGAGCTGGATGGATAGTAGGGGTACAGGATGGAGTCAGAGGGGAGCTGGATGGATAGTAGGGGTACAGGATGGAGTCAGGAGGGAGATGGATGGATAGTAGGGGTACAGGATGGAGTCAGAGGAGAGCTGGATGGATAGTAGGGGTACAGGATGGAGTCAGAGGGGGGCTGGATGGATAGTAGGGGTACAGGATGGAGTCAGAGGGGAGCTGGATGGATAGTAGGGGTACAGGATGGAGTCAGAGGGGAGCTGGATGGATAGTAGGGGTACAGGATGGAGTCAGAGGAGAGCTGGATGGATAGTAGGGGTACAGGATGGATAGTAGTGGTACAGGATGGAGTCAGAGGGGGGCTGGATGGATAGTAGGGGTACAGGATGGAGTCAGTGGAGAGCTGGATGGATAGTAGGGATACAGGATGGAGTCAGAGGGGAGCTGGATGGATAGTAGGGGCACAGGATGGAGTCAGAGGGGGGCTGGATGGATAGTAGGGATACAGGATGGAGTCAGAGGGGGGCTGGATGGATAGTAGGGGCACAGGATGGAGTCAGAGGGGGGCTGGATGGATAGTAGGGGTACAGGATGGGGTCAGATGGGAGCTGGATGGATAGTAGGGGTACAGGATGGAGTCAGAGGGGAGCTGGATGGATAGTAGGGGTACAGGATGGAGTCAGGAGGGAGATGGATGGATAGTAGGGGTACAGGATGGAGTCAGGAGGGAGATGGATGGATAGTAGGGGTACAGGATGGAGTCAGAGGGGAGCTGGATGGATAGTAGGGGTACAGGATGGAGTCAGGAGGGAGATGGATGGATAGTAGGGGTACAGGATGGAGTCAGAGGAGAGCTGGATGGATAGTAGGGGTACAGGATGGAGTCAGAGGGAGGCTGGATGGATAGTAGGGGTACAGGATGGAGTCAGAGGGGGGCTGGATGGATAGTAGGGGCACAGGATGGAGTCAGAGGGGGGCTGGATGGATAGTAGGGGTACAGGATGGAGTCAGAGGAGAGCTGGATGGATAGTAGGGGTACAGGATGGAGTCAGAGGGAGGCTGGATGGATAGTAGGGGTACAGGATGGAGTCAGAGGGAGGCTGGTTGGATAGTAGGGGTACAGGATGGGGTCAGAGGGGAGCTGGATGGATAGTAGGGGTACAGGGTGGAGTCAGAGGGGAGCTGGATGGATAGTAGGGGTACAGGATGGAGTCAGAGGGGAGCTGGATGGATAGTAGGGGTACAGAATGTAGTCAGGGGAGAGCTGGATGGATAGTAGGGGTACAGGATGGAGTCAGAGGGGAGCTGGATGGATAGTAGGGGTACAGGATGGAGTCAGAGGGGGGCTGGATGGATAGTAGGGGTACAGGATGGAGTCAGAGGGGGGCTGGATGGATAGTAGGGGTACAGGGTGGAGTCAGGGGGGGCTGGATGTATAGTAGAGGTACATGATGGAGTCAGAGGGGAGCTGGATGGATAGTAGGGGTACAGGATGGAGTCTGAGGAGAGCTGGATGGATAGTAGAGGTACATGATGGAGTCAGAGGGGAGCTGGATGGATAGTAGGGGTACAGGATGGAGTCAGAGGGGAGCTGGATGGATAGTAGGGGTACAGGATGGAGTCAGAGGGGGGCTGGATGGATAGTAGGGGTACAGGATGGTGTCAGAGGGGAGTTGGATGGATAGTAGGGGTACAGGATGGAGTCAGAGGGGAGCTGGATTGATGTTTCCTCCATTATACTCAGTGTGTGAGTGTGGAGGAGACATTAGAGTGTGAGCTCTGAGGGACAGGAGGAAGTCATGTGATTGCTTCTATGTGCTCTGTGCAGCGCTGTGGCCTATGTCAGAGCTATTATGCAGTTAATGACAGCGCCCCCTGTTGTACATGTTCCCCCTGGTGACGCATGCGCAGTGTGCCGCGCTGGCACCTGCTCTGTGATGAGGGTTTAGCAGCGGGTGCTGGGGACTGGGTGCTGTATAAACACAGGGAGCAGCGGGGCCGGGTGCTAATGAGCAGAGAGTAAGCAGAAACTGACACCTTGTCGGTGTGTTGGGGGTGGGTTGGGTGAGCGCTGGTTGTGGTGGGGGGGCACCCGGCTGGCGCTCCAGGAATGAGGCTCCTCCGGTTACCGGGCCAAGGGAAACGTTATATTATCCATCACTCGGGGGATCCATTACACCCAGAGACAGGCCGAGGGGCAGCTGCGGATTCTGCAAGCCACACGCGTGTTTACCCCACTTCCCCTCATGTGACCCCAGGACGGGGCGAGCGGCCAAACCGGGGACCACAAGTAACAGCAGCCGGAGCTGCCGCTAGTGAGGAACCGGCCTCTAATACGTTCTGGGGCAGTTCTGCTGAATAATCTGCAATCACCCCAATCCATTACATCCTATGGGGGGTGCGTTAGGGTCTCTGGAAAGCTGGTATTGCCCCAAGTGATGCATGATGGGAAGGAGACAACACCTGGGGCACATTGTTCTGATGGAAGCAAAAACATCAGAGGTCCCCTTTAGCCAAATTTCTTCAAACAGGAAAAAAGAAACTCCCTTAATTCTTGTAAAGCAAGAGCTTTCCTTTAATAGATTAGAGTAATTTTAGAGTGGAAGAATTTCCTCTTTTATTTTAAAACAGAATCTGTATATAAAACTTCCCTTAAAAATGGAAAACCACCCAGAAAAAACTATTTTAACTTGAAAAGTAGAGAAGTTTAGTAACTGTCACCTTAGTAACTGTCACAAAGTTGACCAAAACCCACGGAGATCAGCCCAGGAATCTATAAGATTCCCAGGCCGATTGATTCCCTCCCCCCGGGGCATCCAGAATTGGGATGCCCTGCTGTGTGAAACCTACCAGGTCACCCATGAACTCACCTTCTTTCCCAGTCCAACGGCGCATGTGCGAGCACCATACCTCTAGCAGGACGCCTGCCTGCGCAAGGCAAATGTGAATGGCCGGCACGGGCACATTCCCTGTTAGAGGGTAGAGGGGGATACGACCGCTGCTCGGATCCGCTCGCCTTAGATGAGCTCCTAGACGCAGGGGCTAGTGCGAATCTGAGCGCGCTGATTGGACAAGCACCCGCACCTGTGTCGTAGGACCGGGAAGCGGTGAGTTTGTTCGGGCGACCTGGAGGGTTTTTACACAGTGAGGCATCTCTGTTCGGGGTGCCCCGGGAGCGAGGACCAAAACCCAGGACAGTTAAAATGTTTGCCTTGTCCTGGGGCATCCCGATTTGGGATACCCCTGAGATCGAACATAAAAACTCACATTTCCCCACTTCTACAGCACATGCGCGGACTCCCATCCAATCAGATTGATTAGTCGTGCATATTAATGCTCGTTAAATGGCTCTTATCACAGCAATCAGGAATGAGAGCGGTGTGGGGGTGCGCCCTCCCGCGGCCGATCTGAATTGCTGGGTGGGAGATTTGCTGGGGATGCGGCTGCCAATGTTTACACCTCCTAGGGAGCCAGGGTAAAGGGGAGGCTTGTGGCGACCCAGGGGGATTTCACACAGTGGGGCATCCTGATTTGGGATGCCTCAGGGCCGGCCTTAGGGTAAGCAAGAATTCAGGCCCTCTGACTAAAGGCAGAAAAGAGAGATTTAAAGTGGACCAAAAGCCAGGATTTTGACTATCCTGAGTTTTGGTCCTTACCCTGGGGCTCCCCGATCTGGGATGCCCCATTGTGTGAAACCCCCCAGATCGCCAAAGGCAACTCACCTCTTCCCGGTTCTATGACGCATGCGCGGCCGCTGGTCCAATCAGCACGCTCGGATCTGCTTGAGCCCCTTCGTCCAGGAGCGGACTCGAGCGAGCTGCTAGAGCAGCGGTACTCAACTGGCGGACCGGGGTTCGAATGCGGCCCTCGGCGCCAGATTTCCGGACACCCGCCCAGACAGCCCTGCACTTAGTTGCTTCTGTGTTGCCATGCTCAGCTCTACTCCCTTGATGGGCGATGTGGCGCTTAGTCTCCTGCCAGTGTCATGGCTCCCTGGCACTTAGCATTGCAATATGAATACTGCACGGGCAGGAAGTGGCATTGCAAGATGCACACAAACTTTGGCCCTTAAGGGATAGCGCCAGGTAGCGACTGGTGAGCGAACGGTAATGACGGTCACCGCCACGAGAACGCCGGCTCCCCACCACAATCACACATTTATCAAGCCAATCCTGCTTAGCGACTGGGATAGCGCCATATAGCGACTCATTCATCATTATTCCAGCCTCAGCCCACAGCGCCAGCGTCCGACCTTGAACAGCGACAGGTATGACCTCTCGCTACCTGGCGCTCTCCAATGCATTTCAATGGAACAATCTTTAAATATTCATAATTAATTGTTAATAATTTATTTATTTATTTTTTTTTAATGTGAAAATTTCTGTGACCACTTCTGCAATGTTAGATATTTTTTTTTAAGGTAAGAAAAAAATAAAAAACAAATGTGTGCAGAATTGATATTACAGGTCTGATATTAATGTATTCATATTCCAAAATGTTTTTATAAACTTGTTTTTTTTGGTTTCCCAAAATATGGTTGTTTGGGGGTTAAAAAACTACTTTTAACCCATTGCCGCCAGCGCTCTGGGGTTTAAACAAGCATTTCACAGCGCCAGAATTTTTGGAGCGTGATTTGTTAATGAATATGGTGGGAGCCGGTCGCTATGGCCATTCGCTATCATGCGCTCCCATACAGCGCGGAACCTGTCAAATAGCGACTCATCACCTTGTATTCAACATTACAGCACACCGACTGAGTCGCTATCAACAACCGAGCAATGGCCAAGCACAGCGACTACTAGCGGGCGCTGTGAAAATGCCGCTACAGTCGCTCAACTGTCGCTACCTGGCGCTATTAATAAATCAGCCTCCCCGTATCTCAGTCTCTTTGTCCATCCAATCCTTCCCCCCCCCCCCCCGGCCCCAGCTCAGCCGCATATATCCCTGTCCTGCCATCTCTGCCCCATCCATCTCTGTCCCCCCTAAGTCAACTCCATCCATCCCTGCCCCTCCAGCTTTGCCCCATCAATCCCTTTTTGAGTTTTTCCTGTGGAATCTATAGCCCCCTCCTCCCAGTGCACAGATTTCTAACTATTCGCCCCCCCGCCCGGACCTTCACCTCCTACCGGATGCCTGTATATGGCCCTTTACAAGAAGTGGCTGAGTACCCCTGTGCTAGAGGGATAGCAGGGATGCGGCCGTGGCTCGCGCTAGAGGGATAGCAGGGATGCGGCCGTGGCTTGCGCTAGAGGGATAGTAGGGATGCGGCCGTGGCTCGCGCTAGAGCGATAGCAGGGATGCGGCCGTGGCTCGCGCTAGAGGGATAGCAGGGATGCGGCCGTGGCTCGCGCTAGAGGGATAGCAGGGATGCGGCCGTGGCTCGCGCATGTGCCGGGAAACAAGGTGAGTGAACGGGGTGACCTGGGAAGTAACACACAGCGGGGCATCTCGATTTTGGATGCCCCAGGGGGAGGGAATCGATCAGCCCGGAATCTTATAGATTCCTAGGCCGATCTCTGTGGGTTTTGGTGCAAGACGCTCTGGTGCCACCCATGCTCCAGGAGAAGCTCAGCAGCTGACCCTGGAGTCTTTAAAGTGGACCAAAACCCATCGCTATCAGCCCGGGAATATATGATTCCCATGCCAATCAACTCCCTCCCCATCGGGACATCCAAAATTGGGATGCCCCGCTGTGTGAAGCCCCCCGGGTCGCCCCATACACTTACCTTGCTTCCCGGTCCAACAGGGCATGTGCGAGCCACGGCCGCATCCCCGCTATCCCTCTATTTGTTAATGACCGGCACGCTCCCTGTTAGGGAAGCCGGGTATGCAGCCACCAGCTGGCCTTTGACAAAGGTTTTGACGACGTGATGTCAGCAGCTCCGAGCACACTGATTGGACAAGAGGCCGCACATGCACCGTAGGATCGGGGGGTTTCACACAGCGGGGCATCCCCGGTCGGGGTGACCTGGGGGAAAGGACCAAAACCCAGGATAGTCAAAATCATTTGTTTTGGTCCACTTTAAGATTCCAGAGCCTTATGTTCAGGGTTTTGTCATCAAAGGCTTCTTCTCTTTGTTGATACAATTCTAACACATAATGATACAATGTAACAGTTACTGGGCTTCTAATTATTTCCCTGCAGAGCAGCAGCATCTCGCCCCCGTCTATTGTATCTAATATCAGGTGGCAGAGGCCTCCCACTCAATCCATTCACCTGCACAGCAAGCCAATTGGGGGGCACACTCTGATACAATGTTATAGTGATACAATGTGACAGTGACACAGTGATACAATGTTATAGTGACACAGTGATACAATGTTATAGTGACACAGTGATACAATGTTATAGTGACACAGTGATACAATGTTATAGTGACACAGTGATACAATGTTATAGTGACACAGTGATACAATGTTATAGTGACACAGTGATACAATGTTATAGTGACACAGTGATACAATGTGACAGTGACACAGTAATACAATGTGACAGTGACACAGTAATACAATGTTATAGTGACACAATGATACAATGTTATAGTGACACAGTGATACAATGTTATAGTGACACAGTGATACAATGTTATAGTGACACAGTGATACAATCTTATAGTGACACAGTGATACAATGTGACAGTGACACAGTGATACAATGTGACAGTGACACAGTAATACAATGTGACAGTGACACAATGATACAATGTTATAGTGACACAATGATACAATGTTATAGTGACACAGTGATACAATGTTATAGTGACACAGTGATACAATCTTATAGTGACACAGTGATACAATGTGACAGTGACACAGTGATACAATGTTATAGTGACACTCTGATACAATGTTATAGTGACACAGTGATACAATGTGACAGTGACACAGTGATACAATGTTATAGTGACACAGTGATACAATGTTATAGTGACACAGTGATACAATGTTATAGTGACACAGTGATACAATGTTATAGTGACACAGTGATACAATGTGACAGTGACACAGTGATACAATGTGACAGTGACACAATGATACAATGTTATAGTGACACAGTGATACAACGTGACAGTGACACAGTGATACAATGTGACAGTGACACAATGATACAATGTTATAGTGACACAGTGATACAATGTGACAGTGACACAATGATACAATGTTATAGTGACACAGTGATACAATGTGACAGTGACACAATGATACAATGTTATAGTGACACAGTGATACATTGTTATAGTGACACAGTGATACAATGTGACAGTGACACAATGATACAATGTTATAGTGACACAGTGATACAATGTGACAGTGACACAGTGATACAATGTTATAGTGACACAGTGATACAATATTATAGTGAATCAATAGGAAAGGGAAATGGATGAAAGCACACGAACCACAGTTTACTTATAAGAGTCTACCTTATATGTTTCCCCCCCTGTACATACAGATTGCTCACATTAATCCGGACCTTCACCCTGAATAAGAGCCTATCTTATATGTTTCCCACACCCTGTACATACGAATTGCTCACATTAATCCGGACCTTCACCCTGAATAAGAGCCTATCTTATATGTTTCCCACACCCTGTACATACAGATTGCTCACATTAATCCGGACCTTCCTCCTGAATAAGAGCCTATCTTATATGTTTACATACAGATTGCTCACATTAAAAATCGTCCTACCTGCATCTACTGCATGTTATGAGCCTTTAAACAAGATGGCGGCTCATGGAGCATCAGGCAGCCTGCAAACAGGAAGTGTCTTCTGACTGTGCTGCTCTGCATTCTGGGATTGCTGACGTTTTCCTGACCCCAGCTCTGCTCTGTCTGAGCAAATCACAGCTATAACCCGCCCCCCTGTACTTTATCCGGCTCTCCTCTCCTCAGTAAGTGTGATGCTTCTGAGTCAAGATGGCGGCGCCCGTATCCTAAAGTCCTGAACAGAGTTGCAGTCTCCCAGTGGGGGAAAGAATAGTAAGTAAGTGACTAAAAACTTAAAATAGATTAATTTTAGATGCTGGGGAATCGTTTTTTAAGGGTTTGGGTTTTTCAGTAATTCATGGTGAAGGTCCGGTTTAAGCAAATAAAGAAGTGTATTTACAAAGAAGTGCGATTACAAAACATATATATAGTTCATATATATAAGTCCATACAAAACAGGTACAAATAGCAGAATGATAATCTCTATACTGTATAATTACATCACATAAAAAGGATATAATAGAGGTCACTGTATGGCAGCAGCATGTCTATCATCAGAACTGTCCAACACCTCGAATAAAAAGAAAATGAATTAACATGTAGCTAAAACCAGAGACTAAAACTATATCAAACGCTAAACACATTATACCATAGTGCTCTAAGAGGTGAGTGGGTGACCATCCTGACGATTACCGGAGCCATAAGGAATCGCAGGTATGTACATAACATCCCCACTGTACCCACAAGCCAAGGAACCCCAGACCCTTACCCATCCCCACTGTACCCACAAGCCAAGGAACCCCAGACCCCTACCCATCCCCACTGTACCCACAAGCCAAGGAACCCCAGACCCCCTACCCATCCCCACTGTACCCACAAGCCAAGAACCCCAGCCCCCTACCCATTCCCACTGTACCCACAAGCCAAGGAACCCCAGCACCCTACACATCCCCACTGTACCCACAAGCCAAGGAACCAAAGACCCCTACACATCCCCACTGTACCCACAAGCCAAGGAACCCCAGACCCTTACCCATCCCCACTGTACCCACAAGCCAAGGAACCCCAGACCCTTACCCATCCCCACTGTACCCACAAGCCAAGGAACCCCAGACCCTTACCCATCCCCACTGTACCCACAAGCCAAGGAACCCCAGACCCCTACCCATCCCCACTGTACCCAATAGCCAAGGAACCCCAGACCCCTACCCATCCCCACTGTACCCACAAGCCAAGGAACCCCAGACCCCCTACCCATCCCCACTGTACCCACAAGCCAAGAACCCCAGCCCCCTACCCATTCCCACTGTACCCACAAGCCAAGGAACCCCAGACCCCTACCCATCTCCACTGTACCCACAAGCCAAAGAACCCCAGACCCCTACCCGGCCCTACTGTACCCACAAGCCAAGGAACCCCAGACCCCTACCCATTCCCACTGTACCCACAAGCCAAGAACCCCAGCACCCTACCCATTCCCACTGTACCCACAAGCCAAGGAACCCCAGACCCCTACCCATCTCCACTGTACCCACAAGCCAAGGAACCCCAGACCCCTACCCATCTCCACTGTACCCACAAGCCAAAGAACCCCAGACCCCTACCCAGCCCTACTGTACCCACAAGCCAAGGAACCCCAGACCCCTACCCATTCCCACTGTACCCACAAGCCAAGGAACCCCAGACCCCTACCCATCTCCACTGTACCCACAAGCCAAAGAACCCCAGCACCCTACCCATTCCCACTGTACCCACAAGCCAAGAACCCCAGACCCCTACCCATCCCCACTGTACCCACAAGCCAAGGAACCCCAGACCCCTACCCATCTCCACTGTACCCACAAGCCAAGAACCCCAGACCCCTACCCATCTCCACTGTACCCACAAGCCAAAGAACCCCAGACCCCTACCCAGCCCTACTGTACCCACAAGCCAAGGAACCCCAGACCCCTACCCATTCCCACTGTACCCACAAGCCAAGGAACCCCAGACCCCTACCCATCTCCACTGTACCCACAAGCCAAAGAACCCCAGACCCCTACCCAGCCCTACTGTACCCACAAGCCAAGGAACCCCAGACCCCTACCCATTCCCACTGTACCCACAAGCCAAGGAACCCCAGACCCCTACCCATCCCCACTGTACCCACAAGCCAAGGAACCCCAGCCCCCTACCCATCCCCACTGTACCCACAAGCCAAGAACCCCAGACCCCTACCCATCCCCACTGTACCCACAAGCCAAGGAACCCCAGCCCCCTACCCATCCCCACTGTACCCACAAGCCAAGAACCCCAGCACCCTACCCATTCCCACTGTACCCACAAGCCAAGGAACCCCAGACCCCTACCCATCCCCACTGTACCCACAAGCCAAGGAACCCCAGACCCTTACCCATCTCCACTGTACCCACAAGCCAAAGAACCCCAGACCCCTACCCAGCCCTACTGTACCCACAAGCCAAGGAACCCCAGACCCCTACCCATCCCCACTGTACCCACAAGCCAAGGAACCCCAGACCCCTACCCATCCCCACTGTACCCACAAGCCAGGGAACCCCAGACCCCTACCCATCCCCACTATACACACAAGCCAGGGAACCCCAGATCCCTACCCATCCCCACTATACACACAAGCCAGGGAACCCCAGACCCCTACCCATCCCCACTATACACACAAGCCAAGGAACCCCAGCCCCCTACCCATCCCCACTGTACCCACAAGGCAAGGAACCCCAGTCCCCTACCCATCCCCACTGTACCCACAAGCCAAGGAACCCCAGCCCCCTGTACCCAGCCCCATTGTACACACAAGCCAAGGAACCCCAGCCCCCTGTACCCAGCCCCACTGTACCCACAAGCCAAGGGACCCCAGCCCCCTGTACCCAGCCCCATTGTACACACAAGCCAAGGAACCCCAGCCCCCTGTACCCAGCCCCATTGTACACACAAGCCAAGGAACCCCAGCCCCCTACCCATCCCCACTGTACCCACAAGCCAAGGAACCCAGCCCCCTACCCATCCCCACTGTACCCACAAGCCAATGCTATAGGCCGGCATCATGGTTGGGTGGAGGGGCCTCAGTAGGGATGCCTTGGGCCAGCCAGGGGCTGTTAAAATCCAGGGTTGATTTTTGGCCCCAGTCTCTTCAGGATGCCTTTGCTGTGTAGAGCCAGCCATGGACACTGAGGGGCTTCCATCGTGATGCCGCAGCGTCACCCTACACCCTGTCCCTGGGTGTCACTATGAGGGTCCGGTATTCCAGGCAGCCATGTGAGCACATTATTAGCCGTCACCCCCTATTGCTGTGCAGAGGAGGAGGAGGGGGCACGACGGGATAGAATGTCTCAGAGGGGCAAAGTGGGCAGAAAATGCCTCTGCCTTGGCAAATCCGACCCCAGCAATGTCCTGCGTCAGCCCTGGGGTGACACCGGGTGCTATCGGGTGCCGGGTCGGTTCAGGTTTGTCACGTGATCCCCAGCCGACCTCTACACACCCCGGGTGTCAGACTGTCACCGATCTTTCCTGCGATGGCGTCTCCGGTCTGGCACGCAGTGCTGACACCTTCCCCAATGTCACCTGTCACCAGGTAATGGGAGCTTCCGGACTGGGGCCATAAATCAGCGCCCCCCAACCATGATTCCGGGGCTATAGCATTGGCTATATCTACCAACTTTTCAGGGTGGGAAAGGGGGACAATTGTTAAATTAGGACACGCCCCCTCATTGAGGGAGGGATAGGAGATACATTGTAACAGTTACAACAATAGAAACACTTTGAATAGGCAAATGAATCATTTATTGCTGCAGATCTGCATGTTACACCTCAAAGAGGGACAATATGTAAATGAAGCCAAACCCATAATTGAGGGATTGATTAAGCCACACCCCTCATTGAGGGATGGATGAAGCCACACCCCCATTGAGGGATGGATGAAGCCACGCCCCCTCATTGAGCGATGGATAGGAGATACATTGTAACAGTTACAATAGAAACACTTTGAATAGGAGAATAAATATTTTATTGCTACAGATCTGCATGTTACACCTCAAAGAGGGACAATATGTAAATGAAGCCAAACCTCTCATTGAGGGATTGATTAAGCCACGCCCCCTTATTGAGGGATGGATAGGAGATACATTGTAACAATTACAATAATAAAAACACTTTGAATAAGGAAAATAAATTATTTATTGTCGCAGATCTGCATGTTACAGAGTGATGATATGTAAATGAAGCTACACCTTCTAATTGAGGGATGGAGGAAGCCACGCCCCCTAATTGAGGGATAGCTGAAGCCACACCCCTCATTGAGGGATGGCTGAAGCCACGCCCCTCATTGAGAGATTGATGAAGCCACGCCCCCTCATTGAGGGATAGATGAAGCTACACTCTCTCATTAAGGGATAGATGAAGTCACGCCCCCTCATTAAGGGATAGATGAAGTCACGCCCCCTCATTAAGGGATAGATGAAGTCACGCCCCCTCATTAAGGGATAGATGAAGCCACGCCCCCTCATTGAGGGATGGATAGGAGATACATTGTAACAGTTACAACAATAGAAACACTTTGAATAAGGAAAATAAATCATTTATTGTTGCAGATCTGCATGTTACACCTCAAAGAGTGATGATATGTAAATGAAGCCACACCTCCTCATTAAGGGATAGATGAAGCCACACCTCCTCATTTAGGGATAGATAAAGTAACGCCCCCTCATTGAGGGATGGATAGGAGATAGGATGTAACAGTTACAATAGAAACACTTTGAATAGGAAATGAATCATTTATTGCTGCAGATCTGCATGTTACACCTCAAAGAGGGACAAATGAGAACAACGAGGGACTGGGGGGCATGGGCTCAAAAGAGGGACAGTCCCTCCAGATCATGGACACATGGGAGGTATGACATTGGGGACTGGGGTTCCTCGGTTTGTGGGTACAATGGGGCTGAGAGGGAGATTAAGGAGGGCAGGGATTTAATGCCGCAGCCCAACTGGCCCCCAAAGCAGTGTGGCCCCACCGGGCATTGTCCAAGGTCTCCCTACGACCAGTTTATAGTAGGAGATTTGGTACTGAAAGGGTTAAAGTGGACCAAAACCCAGTACTTGCCCTTTGGTCCCTGACCCGGCTCACCCCGATTCTGGATGTGTGAAACCCCCAGGTCACCCAATAAACTCACCTTTCCCCAGTCTATAGGTGCATGTGCGGGCTTTCGACCTACCAGCACGAGCAAGCCGGTGGCCATATCTCCGCTACCCTCTAACAGGGTGCGTGTCCGCGCCAGCCACTCACAAAAGCCTTTTTGGGGGCACAGGCCCTGCTACAGATATAGCTGATGGCGGTCGCAGCTCGTACATGCGCTGTTGGATCAGGGAGAAGGTGAGTTTTACAGGGGGCTCAGAGGTGTTCACACAGCGGGGCATCCCGAATCTGGATGCCTCAGAGAGAAGGATTCAGGTGGCCCAGGAGTCTCATAGACTTAGGGGTCGCTTTTGTTCCACTTTAAGAACACATTTTTCTTTTTAATTTTTAGTTTAAAGTGGACCAAAACCCATTGAACTTGTGAAATACATTTGATCAAAGCCCCTGGTGATCCTCTCTTGTTAGGGTGTAAAGAAAAACTAGAAATGGATATTTTACTGGATCAAATCGTCGTGCTGTCCCTCTGTAAGATTACATACTGTAGGTGTGGTGATGACATCATTGCCACACACAACAGTAGCCGTGAATGGAGGAGGCGGAGCTTTACGGCTAAAACAGGCCCAGCCATTATCTGGAATTAGCAGTAAAAATAGGCAAAAGGTACTATTCATGGGGGAAGCAATTCAGGGTTTTGGTCCCCTTTAAAGTGGAAGCCCCATGTTACTCGGCCCTAGAGTCTAAGTGACAGCATGAAACCCCCCAATTCACCATATACTCACCTTAAATGACTGTCCCCCAGTGCATGAGCGAACCCTCGCCAGCACCCCGGGACCCCTCCATGCTCTGCAGGTATAAGTGCCGGGTATATCTGAATGGCTGCCGGAGGGAGAGTCATTGCGGGACATTAATATGCACGGCAATGAATAGAGGAGAAGCCGCACATGCTCCATGGGATTGCTGGCACAAGGTGAGTACAGGGTGAATTGGGGCATTTTACACACATGGGCATCCCAAACCCTGGAGCCCCACCTCCCACCAGGGAACCTATGAGCTGGTAACCCAGAGCTCAGAGCAAGTCCCCCAAAATATAATATGCAGCATCCATATGGGGTCCCCAACATTGGGCCCCAAATATTAACATGCAGCGTGTGCGGGGATCCCCCAAAATACATCTGTATGCGTACCACACCCCCAAGATTAACATGCAGAGCGCGCACCGAACCCCCCCATTAGCCAGCCAGAAATATAGTATGCTGAGTGCATGCGGGAGAGAGCGCAAGGGGTTAAATGCAGAGTAGTGGGGGGGGGGGAGATGAAAGGGGTTAAAGTGGATCAAAACCCAGGACTTTGACTATCCTTGGTTTTGGTCCTTGCCCCCGGAGCAGCCCAAGCGGGGGATGCCCCACTGTGTGAAACCCCCAGGTCGCCCGAAAAACTCACCTCTTTCTGGTCCCACGGCGCATGTGCGACCTCTGGTCCAATCAGTGCGCTCGGATCCGCTCCTGCATCCGAGCGCGCTGGCGGCCGCATCCCCTGCTTCCCTCTAACAGGGAGCGTGCCTGCACCGGTCATTCACAAATGCCTGACGCGTTCACGTGTCCTGCTAGAGGGATAGCGGGGATGCAGCCGTGGCTCGCGCATGCGCCGTTGGACCGGGAGACAAGGTAAGTGTATGGGGCGACCTGGGGGGTTTCACACAGTGGGGCATCCCGATTTGGATTCCCCAGAGGGAGGGAATGAATCTATAAGATTCCCGGGCCGATCCCACTCGGTTTCAGTCCACTTTAAGTGAAAGTCAAGTTTCAGGTCACCCCCCCCCCCGTCCTGCCTCCCTTCCCTGGCGGACCCAAAAAAGGAAAAACCCTTACCTCACCCAGGATCCAGTGCTGTTCCCTCAGCGCTACCGGTCCTGGGTGTCGCCACCTTAAATGGAAAGCGGCATGTGGGTTGCCCCGCAATGTTTGTGGCCCCTCGCTTGAATGGGCCCGTGGGACCGGAAAGGGATCCCAGGAGAGCTAAAGGGTGCTGGGGGAGGGAGGAAGGGCGAGGGTGGTGACTCGAGACTGGACTTCCCCTTTAAATGAATGTGATTGGTTTTAGGAAGTATAACTTCCCTTTTGATGTAGAGCGAGTCACATGTCACACATGGCAACAATTGGGTTGATTCAAAGAAACATGTAACAGCTTGGATTTGGCTCACGATCATCCTATTTTTCACGTCCGCTCGTGCGTTCGTATGAACTTGCGAGTGATTCAATAAGCAAATACGTTTCTATCCTAAAAGATACGTCCGTTCGTATGATATCTCCCGAACTTGCCTCAGTCAGTTGGCAATCGTAAAAATCACGTTCATGTGCTCACCTGTTGCGGCGGCAGCCTGTTTTTTCGGCTGCTTCCATCGTCCACCTCTTCCAATTACTTGCGTTTGCCTCTGGTTTTCATTGGTTTTTGGCCTCTTAGATTCGTGCGTTCGTATGTTTATAAGATCTTGCGCATGCGCACCCTCAACCAGAAACTTACCTAAACCCCTTAGCGCTTGCATCCTTCTTCATTTCTCGGTCCCTCAAACTTACCTAAACCCCTTAGCGCTTGCATCCAACTTCATTTCTCGGTCCCTCAAACTTACCTAAACCCCTTAGCGCCTGCATCCAACTTCATTTCTCGGTCCCTCAAACTTACCTAAACCTCTTAGCGCTTGCATCCAACTTCATTTCTCGGTCCCTCAAACTTACCTAAACCCCTTAGCGGCTGCATCCAACTTCATTTCTCGGTCCCTCAAACTTACCTAAACCCCTTAGCGGCTGCATCCAACTTCATTTCTCGGTCCCTCAAACTTACCTAAACCCCTTAGCGGCTGCATCCAACTTCATTTCTCTGTCCCTAAAACTTACCTAAACCTCTTAGCGCTTGCATCCTTCTTCATTTCTCGGTCCCTCAAACTTACCTAAACCCCTTAGCGCTTGCATCCAACTTCATTTCTCGGTCCCTCAAACTTACCTAAACCCCTTAGCGGCTGCATTTAACTTCATTTCTCGGTCCCAAAAACTTACCTAAACCCCTTCGCGCTTGCATCCAACTTCATTTCTCGGTCCCTCAAACTTACCTAAACCCCTTAGCGCTTGCATCCAACTTCATTTCTCGGTCCCTCAAACTTACCTAAACCCCTTAGCGCCTGCATCCAACTTCATTTCTCGGTCCCTAAAACTTACCTAAACCTCTTAGCGCTTGCATCCAACTTCATTTCTCGGTCCCTAAAACTTACCTAAACCTCTTAGCGCTTGCATCCAACTTCATTTCTCGGTCCCTAAAACTTACCTAAACCCCTTAGCGCTTGCATCCAACTTCATTTCTCGGTCCCTAAAACTTACCTAAACCTCTTAGCGCTTGCATCCAACTTCATTTCTCGGTCCCTAAAACTTACCTAAACCTCTTAGCGCTTGCATCCAACTTCATTTCTCGGTCCCTCAAACTTACCTAAACCCCTTCGCGCTTGCATCCAACTTCATTTCTCGGTCCCTCAAACTTACCTAAACCTCTTAGCGCCTGCATCCTTCTTCATTTCTCGGTCCCTCAAACTTACCTAAACCTCTTAGCGCTTGCATCCAACTTCATTTCTCGGTCCCTAAAACTTACCTAAACCTCTTAGCGCTTGCATCCAACTTCATTTCTCGGTCCCTCAAACTTACCTAAACCCCTTCGCGCTTGCATCCAACTTCATTTCTCGGTCCCTAAAACTTACCTAAACCTCTTAGCGCTTGCATCCTTCTTCATTTCTCGGTCCCTCAAACTTACCTAAACCTCTTAGCGCCTGCATCCAACTTCATTTCTCGGTCCCTCAAACTTACCTAAACCCCTTAGCGCCTGCATCCAACTTCATTTCTCGGTCCCTCAAACTTACCTAAACCCCTTAGCGCTTGCATCCAACTTCATTTCTCGGTCCCTCAAACTTACCTAAACCCCTTAGCGGCTGCATTTAACTTCATTTCTCGGTCCCAAAAACTTACCTAAACCCCTTCGCGCTTGCATCCAACTTCATTTCTCGGTCCCTCAAACTTACCTAAACCCCTTCGCGCTTGCATCCAACTTCATTTCTCGGTCCCTCAAACTTACCTAAACCTCTTAGCGCTTGCATCCTTCTTCATTTCTCGGTCCCTCAAACTTACCTAAACCCCTTAGCGCTTGCATCCAACTTCATTTCTCGGTCCCTAAAACTTACCTAAACCTCTTAGCGCTTGCATCCAACTTCATTTCTCGGTCCCTCAAACTTACCTAAACCTCTTAGCGCTTGCATCCTTCTTCATTTCTCGGTCCCTCAAACTTACCTAAACCTCTTAGCGCTTGCATCCAACTTCATTTCTCGGTCCCTCAAACTTACCTAAACCTCTTAGCGCTTGCATCCTTCTTCATTTCTCGGTCCCTCAAACTTACCTAAACCTCTTAGCGCTTGCATCCTTCTTCATTTCTCGGTCCCTCAAACTTACCTAAACCTCTTAGCGCTTGCATCCAACTTCATTTCTCGGTCCCTCAAACTTACCTAAACCCCTTAGCGCTTGCATCCAACTTCATTTCTCGGTCTCTAAAACTTACCTAAACCCCTTAGCGCTTGCATCCAACTTCATTTCTCGGTCCCTCAAACTTACCTAAACCCCTTAGCGGCTGCATCCAACTTCATTTCTCGGTCCCTCAAACTTACCTAAACCCCTTAGCGGCTGCATCCAACTTCATTTCTCTGTCCCTAAAACTTACCTAAACCCCTTAGCGGCTGCATTTAACTTCATTTCTCGGTCCCAAAAACTTACCTAAACCTCTTAGCGCTTGCATCCTTCTTCATTTCTCGGTCCCTCAAACTTACCTAAACCCCTTAGCGCTTGCATCCAACTTCATTTCTCGGTCCCTCAAACTTACCTAAACCCCTTAGCGGCTGCATTTAACTTCATTTCTCGGTCCCAAAAACTTACCTAAACCCCTTCGCGCTTGCATCCAACTTCATTTCTCGGTCCCTCAAACTTACCTAAACCCCTTAGCGCTTGCATCCAACTTCATTTCTCGGTCCCTCAAACTTACCTAAACCCCTTCGCGCTTGCATCCAACTTCATTTCTCGGTCCCTAAAACTTACCTAAACCTCTTAGCGCTTGCATCCAACTTCATTTCTCGGTCCCTAAAACTTACCTAAACCTCTTAGCGCTTGCATCCAACTTCATTTCTCGGTCCCTCAAACTTACCTAAACCCCTTCGCGCTTGCATCCAACTTCATTTCTCGGTCCCTCAAACTTACCTAAACCTCTTAGCGCTTGCATCCTTCTTCATTTCTCGGTCCCTCAAACTTACCTAAACCTCTTAGCGCTTGCATCCAACTTCATTTCTCGGTCCCTCAAACTTACCTAAACCTCTTAGCGCTTGCATCCAACTTCATTTCTCGGTCCCTAAAACTTACCTAAACCTCTTAGCGCTTGCATCCAACTTCATTTCTCGGTCCCTAAAACTTACCTAAACCTCTTAGCGCTTGCATCCTTCTTCATTTCTCGGTCCCTCAAACTTACCTAAACCTCTTAGCGCCTGCATCCAACTTCATTTCTCGGTCCCTAAAACTTACCTAAACCTCTTAGCGCTTGCATCCAACTTCATTTCTCGGTCCCTAAAACTTACCTAAACCTCTTAGCGCTTGCATCCAACTTCATTTCTCGGTCCCTAAAACTTACCTAAACCTCTTAGCGCTTGCATCCTTCTTCATTTCTCGGTCCCTCAAACTTACCTAAACCCCTTGGCGCTTGCATCCAACTTCATTTCTCGGTCCCTCAAACTTACCTAAACCCCTTCGCGCTTGCATCCAACTTCATTTCTCGGTCCCTAAAACTTACCTAAACCTCTTAGCGCTTGCATCCTTCTTCATTTCTCGGTCCCTCAAACTTACCTAAACCTCTTAGCGCCTGCATCCAACTTCATTTCTCGGTCCCTCAAACTTACCTAAACCCCTTGGCGCTTGCATCCTTCTTCATGTTGACGACCCTAAAACTTACCCAAACCACATAATGTACATATGTCTATATGTTTCTAAGCGTGTTTTTTCTTGTTGGTGTAATTGTTTGTGTTTGCGCATATTAGAAAAGACACATTTATGAAGTCTTAAAATATAATTTATTAAAATTATTTTTTGTTATTTGGGATATTTTTGGTTTCAACATAATTTTTTTAGTGGGGTGTTTTGTTTAAAACCCCTTTTTTTTTGGTTTTTTTTATTTTTTTTTCCAAACATATTACAATTTTTTTTGGGTTTCCTTAAAAACACAGATAAAATGGTTTTTTTTTTTAAAAACCCAAAACTTTTAAAATTTAACAACAATTAAAAACTTTTAAAAACTTTTAACCAAAGTAGCCAGGACCAAGGGCACTAATCCTCCTCCTCTTCTTCATCTGTTGGCCCCAACGTCGCCTGTATGGCCAGCAGCTCGGCCACCAACTCCTTCATTCTTTTTTTTTTCTCCACCAATGTTTTGGGGATCATCCCTGTAACCAATAGAGAATTAAACATAAATAGGAGTCCCAGACCGGTTTGTATGCTGGAAATAGCTTTGGGGTTAATCAAATACATGTAAATGCATGACATATGTCATTCTTCCAAGGGATACAGTTAATGCATTTCCCACAGGTAAGTCTTTAAACTCCTTAAACCGGACCTTCAACATTATTTAATGAAAACCAATAACTATTCCCAAATGATTCTGCACCAGCTCAAAGTAAATTTGGGTTTTTTTTTTATTACAGCGCCGCCATCTGGACTCTGAAGCATAACACTTAATGAGGAGTGGAGAGTTGGATAAAGTACAGGGGAGTAGGTTACAGTGGTGCATTGGGAATCCAGAGCATAGCTGGGTTGAGGGAAAGGTCATCACTCACACAATGCATGGCAGCACCTTCCTTTTTTCAATCTGTATCCCATGCTGCCTGTAAATATTGCGCATTCAATATTCCGCAATATTGGTTTTTTTCAGTCTAATAACATGCATTAGATGGGTGAAGGGTGTTTTTCCATGGTTCTAATCTGTAGGTACAGTGTGTTGGCTAATTCTTAGGTTTTTAATACAAGTTAGGGTCCGCTTTAAGCTAACGAAGTGCCCACATGAAAGTGTGAACTACACCTTGGCTACGCCTTTAGTTATGTGTGTGTTATTAGCTAACAAAACATTAATATGAATAATGGCATGGAGACTTACGGAGTTGGTGGCCGACAGATGGCTGGTTGGGGCCAACAGGCTGCCCTTGGTCCTGGCTCTGCTGTGAAGAAGTCCCTGGAGAAACATGTGACATTTGGTTAGTACTTGGATAGAGTCACTATTCCCAACATATCTGGCTCCCAGTCTGGCTGACATCACTCACCTTCGCCAGGATCGACTTCAAGCATCTCTGCTGCCTCCTCCTCCACTATCTCACCCGCTCCAGAAGCTTCTACAAATACATAATAAAGGATAACTTAGTTTTTGGCCTGCCATGTATATCTTTGTGCCTATACATGAAGAGTGACATACCAGAGCCTTCCCCATGCGTGGCCAGGTATGACTCCACGCCCACGCGCCTTGGCCCCTCCTCTGTGGTAAGGTCCAGGGGCTGGTCTGAGGAGGCCACAGAGGAGGGGTAGGTCCGTCGCCCGGGAGATCCACCACCTTCACTCACAGATGCAGAGTCATGCAGCACTGGTCGGCCTGTACGTCTCCGGGTGCGGCGAATTCTGAAATCCATTTCCAACACTACCAAAGAAAAGTCATTATAAATAAAGGCATAACTTATACATTTGGAACATATACCATGCAATTGCTTTGTACTTACTTGGGAAATGGATTCCAAAAAACCTCCGCACCCGGGGCATGTGCAGACGTTTCAGGTCCGACCAATGCTGCATTATCTGGGTGTGAGTGAAGGTGGTGCTGGTGACACGGTGGATCTCCGCGATGATCTCCCGGGCGATGTCCCGTTTCTCGCACACATTGGGCGCGAAGTCATACCGGCGCTGAAGCATGATCTGAAAAACATAATGGACACAGAGCTTTTACTTTTACACACAGACCCATATGTGTTGCATCACAAGTTGAGAATTTAATGTCATTAACACACACATTTCGAGTGGCAGCCATTTTTGGGGAGTGCCTTAAAGAGGACGTTGACTGTGAATGACAGTCTGGTCTTATGTTATATGTATCACACACCATGTACATACAGATAATAGCCAACATCAAGAATCAGGCCACCTGCATCTATGGCATGTTAGGATGGTTTAAACATCCAAGATGTAGCCTAATGCTTAGGCTTTTGGACCACGTGTGTGGCTTCCCGTTGTGTTTTTATGGCTTAGGAAAACAGTGTTCCTCAAACATCCGCATCAAGGTCCGAGACAGGCCAGGTTTGCCAGCTCGCCCCGCTACTCCACAGGTTAATTAACTGTTGCTAAGCCGGAGCAATTGGCCGAATTAGGACATCAGCATAGACAGTTGAAAACGTGGCCAGGCTCGGCCCTTGAGGATGAAGTGTGAGGAGCCAGTGATTAAACATTAAGAGACCCCAAACTAGTTCCAAACGCATCATTTACATTTAGGCCATCATTGACTATTAGATTAAAATGCAGAGGCAGCCACTTACCAGCATGAGGATCTCTTCCTGTTGACGGGTGAAGATAGTGGGCGCCATCTTTATGCTTCTTCAAGGCAGCAGATAAGTGAAACCCCAGCGGTTTCCTGGTTCCGCTCGAACGTACGTTCGTACGAGCGCGTAGTCGTGCGCATAGGCGTCACACGCTGGGCTCATTATTTAAAGGTCCCTGCACCCAAAGCTCATTCTCTTTGAGCATTTGTGTACGATGGCACCGAAAAAGGCGATGAGCAAGCGACCCCAGCCAAGCAAGAACGCGGAGGGCCCAACAACAAGGTCCCAGCAAGGTCGGCGAAAACTGAGAGGCAAGACTCCCACCTCGGCCCCACCAAGGGACCCTGGACCCTCAGGTACCAAAAAAAGGGGCCCCAAGCCCCGTGCCCCTGCAGCCAAAAAGCTGGCAACTGCAGCACCCACCACCTCTGCCCCCAGAACAGGCAGAACAAGTGAGCCCACACCGGCCATGCCTTCAAGTAGGGCAGTTCGGCAACCCATGCCCCGCAGCAGGGCCCGAAGCCCATCCAGGGCCCGAACCCCATCCAGGGCCCGAACCCCATCCAGGGCCCGAAGCCCAGCCAGAGGCCGAAGAACCCCATCCAGGGCCCGAACCCCATCCAGGGCCCGAACCCCATCCAGGGCACGAGGCCCAGCCAGAGGCCGAAGAACCCCATCCAGGGCACGAAGCCCAGCCAGAGGCCGCAGATCCCAATCCAGGGCCAGAAGCCCCTACAGGGCCTGCAGAACCCAATCCAGGGCACGAAGCCCAGCCAGGGCCCGAACCCCATCCAGGGCCCGAACCCCATCCAGGGCACGAAGCCCAGCCAGGGCCCGAACCCCATCCAGGGCCCGAACCCCATCCAGGGCACGAAGCCCAGCCAGGGCCCGAACCCCATCCAGGGCCAGAAGAACCCCATCCAGGGCCAGAAGCCCCTACAGGGCCCGAAGAACCCCATCCAGGGCCAGAAGCCCCTACAGGGCCCGAAGAACCCCATCCAGGACCAGAAGCCCCTACAGGGCCCGAAGAACCCCATCCAGGGCCAGAAGCCCCCGACCTGGCACCAGCCGGGAACAGAGCCCCCGACCTGGCACCAGCCGGGAACCTAGCCCCCCAAGAGGGCCCCGAATTGCAACCATGACCACATCTACACCTGGAAGTTCGGTGGCCAGCCACGCAAGAACACCCAGTCCCTTGGCCAGTCCAGTCCAGTCATTGGGAAGCCACCAATCCGGCCATTCCCCTACCCAGCCCCAGGCCATAATGTCACCACATGTGTCTGCACACATGGAGGAGCAGCCAAGCCAACCATCTGGCCGCACATTGCGCCGCGGCCAGTTGAGTGGGAGATTCTCCCATGACCAAAATATGGCATTGGCTAGTGGCCTTACATTATACTATGACGAGCTATATGGGAGCAAATCAAAACACACCACCAAGCAGCGCAAGATGGAATTGTTTGAAACCATCCTCCGACAAGTAAATGCAGCGGGGGAAGAGAGGAAAGATGTGTCCCAAATTCAGAAGAAAATCTCGGATCTGAAGTATGCTGTACGGCAAAAAGAAATTAAAAGGCATAATTACAGGTAAATAAATGTTTTCGCTAAATATAATGTTTGGGATGTGCTGTATGCCCCTTTTCTGAGTACCAAACGATTTTCTCTTTTCAGCATGAAAACTGGAGGTGGCTTTCCATCTAAATTGGAGTTTACCCCTGCTGAGGAGATTGTGCTTGGACTTCTCCATCCGGTCGCGGTCGGTGGACATGCTGGTCTAAGGGACACAGACTCCCCGACCCGTACCCACGGTGAGTACTCTTAAATCTGCATGTTTGCCTGTTTGCTAAATAATCTACAGTTCACTAGTAACAAGATAACGGGATGCCCCTATGGTTTGCCTTGCTTGGCCTCGCACTACTGTGGCTGTTTGTGTCCTCTTTTGGTCCCTGGGAATCACACATTTAGGCCCACAGCCATTATGGCAAAGATCAAATGTCCAATTGGATTGTTAAAGTCATGAAGTTTCGCAAGATAAGTGATATATTTGGAATCAATCACAAAACACACATCATTATGTATGGGTTGCCTTTTGGTTGTGTGAGTTGTGTTTGAGTTAACAATTTAATTAGCCACCCCCAAACATATCTGACCTAGAGCAGCGAGACTCAACTGGCGGCCCGGGGTCCCAATGCGGACCTTGGCACCACATTCAAGGACCCCTGCCCAGACAGCCCTGCACTCAGTTACTTCTGTGTTGACGTGCTCAGAGCTGCCCCCTTGATCGGCGATGTAGTGGTTGGTCTCCTGCCCAATGTCATGGCTCCCTGAAACATAGCATTGCAATATGAAGTACTGCACAGGAAGTGGCATTGCAAGGTACACAGTAACTTTGTAAAAATTTCTCTGGCCACAATCGTGTCCCGCTGCCCCTGCTCTGGCCCATCTGCCACAGTCCCCCTATGCCCCCCCCCCCCACATAAGCCCCATACATTTGTAACAGATTGGCTCCATCCATCCCATCACCATCAATACGTTAACTCCCCCCTTTAGCCATCCAATCCCTGTCCCCTCAGCTCTGGCCCATCCAGCCCAGCAAGGGCAAGCAGCCTTTATTAGTTGGCACTTTGAAATCTCCAGCCCCTCCACCAGTGTATTTATTTTTAACTAGACACCCCCTGCGTCAGCACCATGGCCAGACATTCACCTCTCACCACATACCTTGAAATGGGCCTTTACAACAATTGTTTGAGTACCACGGACCTAGCGACTGGTAGGCTAAATCCACAAATGTGCGTTGCAAGTTGTATGCTGACTGGGTACACTTCCTGACTTAGAACTGAGGTCAGTTTTTGAGAGCCATTGCACCTATGTAAACTTGCGTGTGTTTGAACAAAGGTCACCATTGCTCTAGAGTTGAATAATATTACAAATAGAGCTATATTTGATTACCTATCCAAAAAAAGGTTATGTGTGTGTTTACGTGGTTTGTTTTTCTCTTCTTCAGCCCAGCATGATCCCTCAGCAAGGGTAAACTCACCCCCCAGTTTGGTTATGCCTACCAGGTCCGTACAGCATAGGAGCCCAGATCAGAGATTTTCGGTAAGTTAATTTAGTAGCATAAATACTACCAAGTGCTTAAGAATGTGTTAAACTGTTGAAATCCAAAATTTGGACGCCAACTTACACTTTTTTTTTTATATGTCCCTACAGACCCCCACACTCATGGAAGAGATCCAGGACATGGAGGAAGATGATGATGTCTCCGTGCAGGGCACGTCGGATGAACTCCCCCTGGGTCCCAATTTGGAACTGCTCCATAATGTTTCTCTGGCCAATCCTCAGCAGCAGAGTGAATCTCCATCCATTGTGCTTGCACATGGGGAGACTGACACTACAGTCCCCAGTGTTCACTCTGCTGCTGAGGATTTGCAAAGCAGGCCGGTTGCTGTTGAGGGTACGACACCACGCGGCAGGGCACGCCCAAGAGCCAGGGTAATTGTGCGGCGGACACCATTACGCCGCCCCACAATTTCCCAGGGGAGGCAGAGTGCCCTGCTTCAATTATGGACCCAAGAAAGGGACTCTTATCAGGCACAGCTCGCTACAGAGCGTGAGGAAAGGCATGCCGACATGGTCAACATCCATACCAGTCTACAGGGCATCCTCGCGGAGTTGCGTACCCTCAACAGCAACGTGGCCAATGCAAGTAATGGCATCCAGTCAGCCATGGCTGAGATGACCAATATGCAGAGAAACATTGTGGAGCAGTTTCAAATTCACAATGCTGCCATGGCCCAGGCTAGGTCCCATTCACATGGACCTCCACCTGGACCTCCACCTGGGTATTATGGGCAGCCACCCTATTAATCCATGGGTGTGTGGGACATCTTTTCTCTTAACCCCCACTGTATTTACTTGTCCTTTGAGGTTTCAAACAATCCATTTTGTGTTGCTCTGGCAGGTTGTGTTTTGTATTTGCTCCCATATAGCTCCTTAGAGTAATGCTTAAGGCCACTAGCCAATGCCATAGGTCTATGTGGAGTGTATCTGGCCACTTATGGCTTTACATATGTATTTGGTTGGTGCTCCTCCTGTTTGCAGACATGTTTGTGTGACATTATGGCCATGCCCAAATATCCCTGGGCACAGGCAATATTAATGACTGGACTAGGCTGGCCTTTGAACTGGGTGTCCTTGTTTGGTTGTGCCACTCACTTCCAGGTGTAGATGTGCTCGATGTTTTTTTGTAATGTTATCCATTTGTAACCACAGATGTATGTGGAATGATTTCTGTTAAGCACTATAATTTTTCCTTTTCAAAGTAAAAAAAAAACTTCACTTACAATACTTGTTGCGTTTTTAGTGGGAAGACAGCTTGTGCTAAACCAGATAATTTGGGTTTGAAGAGGTGTAACAATGCAAAGCTAAAGCTAAGGAAACTACATGAAATACATTAGGCAACAAGTAAGGTCTAAATGTTTTACTTAGAGGTAATGCCACATTACGGCAAAACAACAAATGTAACAAAAAGGATAACACAGACACACAGAATGGTGAGACAGGGAAAAAAGTTAAGTAAAATGCTGGCTGATCAGGTTGGCTCGAACAGATTGGGCAGACTCACTGGGGGGCCCCACAAAATTCTCGACTTCATCCTCGACGGCTGAAGAGGGCAGGCTGTCCACATAACGTGGGACACGTTCCATGATGGCAAAATTGTGCAAAACAGCACATGCCATTATAATGTCGATCACTTTCTTGGGATCATATTGCAGGGCCCCCCCAGTATGGTCAAGGCAACGAAAACGTGTCTTCAGCAGACCAAAGGCCCTCTCCACAACAGCCCGGGTCTTGCGATGCGCACGGTTATACGCTTCCTGAGAGGCATCCTGGGGCCGCAGCACAGGCGTCATGAGCCAGGGTAGAAGTGGGTACCCGGAATCACCTTAAACAGAGAATTAAATGTAATCAAAATTAAAAAGGCAACACAACCAACACCCCAAATTTCACATATATCATAATGATGTAAGGTAAAGTGTTCCCAAAAAAAACAGGGCACATTAGGGCCCCCAAAAATTCCACTAAGGTATAACCTAAATAAAAATGGCACTTCTATATACCAATTAATTAACAAACATCTGCACGCCCAAGGGTATTTGGATTTTACAGATATTTGTAGTTTTCAGACATGTTACAATTAGGATGCTGCTGAGGGCCTATCCACATTTATCTGGAAACTACAATGTATGCAGTTTAAGTCCACTTTGACATTTAAAGACCAATAGTACAAAAGGAGCCAAAGGTCAAAGATCCTTGGGTATAAACTCCAAACCAATATATTTAGGCCCAAGGAACTTACAGACATCCTAACTAAAGGGAAAACATTCTGAAGGCCAAAGCGAGGCAAGCATTTTTTTGGGAAGTTCCTAATATATGAGCCAAGAAAAAGGCAGTTTCTGGCTTATGTAAAGAATTCAAAAACAAACATATCAACAAATACAAGATTAATGCCACATTTAATAACACACAAATAGGACACACTTACCAAGCAGCCATGCCCCCGAAAATTCACCTGCCTCAAATCTCCGAAACAACCCAGATCGCCTGAGTATATATGAGTCGTGGGACGATCCTGGGTAGCCGGCAAGGACACTCATAAACCGCGTATCCGGACCAACCACGGCCTGGACATTAAGTGAGTGTCCCATTTTACGATTCCTTAAGGCAAAAACATACAAAAAGGGTAATTGATATTTGACCCAAAATAATAAATTAACCACAAAACATGTCTGCACTCTATTGGGAAAGACTAATGAAAAGCCGAGATAAAGCAGCTACACAAATGAGGGATAAACAAATATGCCGCCGCAAAGGAAAACAGGTTACATGACACGTTGGGCAACATAATAACCAATCTCAATACCTATATATATACTCGTCGGCTGCCCTAGGTACGAGTGCCACATGTGTGCAGTCAATAGCACCAATAACGTTGGGCATGTCGGCCACATTATAAAACCCAAGCTTAATGGCGTTTCTGGCTGCCATATCATCCGGAAAATAAATATATTTTTGAGTTATGGCAGCCATGCCTTCCAAAAATTTAGACAGTGCGCGGCTCAGCGTAGGCTGTGACATCCCCACAGAGAGGGCACCCAGCCTCTGGAATGAGCCGTTCGCCAAAAATTGCAGGCAGCCAAGCATCTTGGTCATACCTGAAATTGCATGCCCCTTCCTTGTGGTGCGGGCTAACCATGGCCGCAGCTCACTATATAATTTATGGAGGGAAGCGCGATTAAGCCTGGTCAGCTCGAACAGCTCAACATCATTCATGCTATCGATGTTCATGCGACGACGCAGGGGCAATCTGCTCTCAGACATCTCGATCAACTCAATGCCAAAAAGCATAAGCCCTTGATGTGCCACAAACTCGCTCCGCTCCATCCTACTCCCGAGGCCAAATAGCTGCCGGCAAACATTTCGTAAAGCAGCTCTTTAATGGGCTTCAAAACAATTAGCAATCACCTCTCTGAATTGGGCGCAAGCCCATGTGAAGGACGTAAAAAATAGGATCGGACGCAAATAATACGATTTGGACGGGAAAAACACACGAACTAACGCAAATTATACGATTCTCGTACGAAATGCGTATGTTCATATACGTCTATGCGCGAACGATCGTGCGAATACGAAATGGCCAAAAAAACAAGAAAAAATGACAAACACCCACCCAAACTTACGATTCTCGATACGAAAGTCTCCAAAAATAAATGACGATGATCAGATTTTGTAACAGTTTAGGAGCCTCATGTATGTGCTAAGGTGAAATTACATTAGGGTCGATTCATGGTAGTGTGCGAACAAATTTGCGCACGTTTTTTTGAGCGCCAAATTGCGTTCAGGCTTCCGTCTGATTTATGGTCATCAAAATGGGATGCGCATTTTTTTTTGCGCCAATTTGCGCACTAGCGTTCGCCAATGCGCTAATTTGCACCATTTTGCCGCACCAATCAATAGGTTGAGATTGCCAATTCCAATGAGTAAACAGGCTGATTTCATTCCAAAAACACATGTTGTGGCGCCCGGCATGTTTTTGAACAATGAAAGCGCCAGCTTTTTTGGGGGTTTTTGTTCGAAAAAAGTTGTCAAAAATGTAGGTCAAATCAACAAAAAAGTGGATTGTGGGCCCCAAAGTTTAGCAAAAACACAAACAATAAAAAAAATCATAGTTAAATTATTAAGCTTTAATAGGCAAACTAACAAGGGGAGGGAGGAATAACGAGAACATCTGGGACAAAACATTGGGCAAAATAACTTTAAGGGGTAACTGGAATAAGAATATCCCCCCAACCCCCCCCCCCCCCCCTAAAAAAAATGGAGAACACAGGTTCTCCAGAGACTTTCAGGATGATTCATGACTAGCGCAAGGTATCGGCAGATGAGCGTCTGTACAGAGGAGCTAAGAGCGACCGCTAGTAGACGCTGTAAGCGGGTATTGGGCGCTGTAACAGAGCGCCTCAGTCGCTGTAGTAACCTGGCCGGAATTGATGAATGAGATGTATGTTGGGCACTCTAACACCAGTACAGCGTTGCAGGAAGCAAGAGGTAGCATGTGATAATACATGTGACGCTACATGACGCTGTTAGAGGTGCTATACACTGACCTGCCTGTAATAATACATGTGACGCTACATGACACTGTTAGAGGCGCTATACACTGAGCTGCCTGTAATAATACATGTGACGCTACATGGCGCTGTTAGAGGCGCTATACACTGACCTGCCTGTAATAATACATGTGACGCTACATGACGCTGTTAGAGGCGCTATACACTGACCTGCCTGTAATAATACATGTGACACTACATGACACTGTTAGAGGCGCTATACACTGACCTGCCTGTAATAATACATGTGATGCTACATGGCGCTGTTAGAGGCGCTATACACTGACCTGCCTGTAATAATACATGTGATGCTACATGACGCTGTTAGAGGCGCTATACACTGACCTGCCTGTAATAATACATGTGACGCTACATGACGCTGTTAGAGGCGCTATACACTGACCTGCCTGTAATAATACATGTGACACTACATGGCGCTGTTAGAGGCGCTATACACTGACCTGCCTGTAATAATACATGTGACGCTACATGGCGCTGTTAGAGGCGCTATACACTGACCTGCCTGTAATACATGTGACACTACATGGCGCTGTTAGAGGCGCTATACACTGACCTGCCTGTAATACATGTGACACTACATGGCGCTGTTAGAGGTGCTATACACTGACCGGCCTGTAATAATACATGTGACGCTACATGGCGCTGTTAGAGGCGCTATACACTGACCTGCCTGTAATAATACATGTGACGCTACATGGCGCTGTTAGAGGTGCTATACACTGACCTGCCTGTAATAATACATGTGACGCTACATGGCGCTGTTAGAGGTGCTATACACTGAGCTGCCTGTAATAATACATGTGACACTACATGACACTGTTAGAGGCGCTATACACTGAGCTGCCTGTAATAATACATGTGATGCTACATGGCGCTGTTAGAGGCGCTATACACTGACCTGCCTGTAATAATACATGTGACACTACATGACACTGTTAGAGGCGCTATACACTGAGCTGCCTGTAATAATACATGTGACACTACATGGCGCTGTTAGAGGTGCTATACACTGAGCTGCCTGTAATAATACATGTGACACTACATGACACTGTTAGAGGCGCTATACACTGAGCTGCCTGTAATAATACATGTGATGCTACATGGCGCTGTTAGAGGCGCTATACACTGACCTGCCTGTAATAATACATGTGACACTACATGACACTGTTAGAGGCGCTATACACTGACCTGCCTGTAATACATGTGACACTACATGGCGCTGTTAGAGGCGCTATACACTGACCTGCCTGTAATAATACATGTGACACTACATGACACTGTTAGAGGCGCTATACACTGACCTGCCTGTAATAATACATGTGACACTACATGACACTGTTAGAGGCGCTATACACTGACCTGCCTGTAATAATACATGTGATGCTACATGGCGCTGTTAGAGGCGCTATACACTGACCTGCCTGTAATAATACATGTGATGCTACATGACGCTGTTAGAGGCGCTATACACTGACCTGCCTGTAATAATACATGTGACGCTACATGACGCTGTTAGAGGCGCTATACACTGACCTGCCTGTAATAATACATGTGACGCTACATGGCGCTGTTAGAGGCGCTATACACTGAGCTGCCTGTAATAATACATGTGACACTACATGGCGCTGTTAGAGGCGCTATACACTGACCTGCCTGTAATAATACATGTGACGCTACATGACGCTGTTAGAGGCGCTATACACTGACCTGCCTGTAATAATACATGTGACGCTACATGGCGCTGTTAGAGGCGCTATACACTGAGCTGCCTGTAATAATACATGTGACGCTACATGGCGCTGTTAGAGGTGCTATACACTGAGCTGCCTGTAATAATACATGTGACGCTACATGGCGCTGTTAGAGGTGCTATACACTGACCTGCCTGTAATAATACATGTGACGCTACATGGCGCTGTTAGAGGCGCTATACACTGAGCTGCCTGTAATAATACATGTGACGCTACATGGCGCTGTTAGAGGTGCTATACACTGACCTGCCTGTAATAATACATGTGACACTACATGGCGCTGTTAGAGGCGCTATACACTGACCTGCCTGTAATAATACATGTGACGCTACATGGCGCTGTTAGAGGCGCTATGCACTGACCTGCCTGTAATAATACATGTGACGCTACATGACGCTGTTAGAGGCGCTATACACTGACCTACCTGTAATAATACATGTGACACTACATGGCGCTGTTAGAGGCGCTATACACTGACCTGCCTGTAATACATGTGACACTACATGGCGCTGTTAGAGGAGCTATACACTGACCTGCCTGTAATAATACATGTGACGCTACATGGCGCTGTTAGAGGCGCTATACACTGACCTGCCTGTAATACATGTGACACTACATGGCGCTGTTAGAGGCGCTATACACTGACCTGCCTGTAATAATACATGTGACGCTACATGGCGCTGTTAGAGGAGCTATACACTGACCTGCCTGTAATAATACATGTGACGCTACATGGCGCTGTTAGAGGTGCTATACACTGACCTGCCTGTAATAATACATGTGACACTACATGACGCTGTTAGAGGTGCTATACACTGACCTGCCTGTAATAATACATGTGACGCTACATGGCGCTGTTAGAGGCGCTATACACTGACCTGCCTGTAATACATGTGACACTACATGGCGCTGTTAGAGGAGCTATACACTGACCTGCCTGTAATAATACATGTGACGCTACATGGCGCTGTTAGAGGCGCTATACACTGACCTGCCTGTAATACATGTGACACTACATGGCGCTGTTAGAGGCGCTATACACTGACCTGCCTGTAATAATACATGTGACGCTACATGGCGCTGTTAGAGGTGCTATACACTGACCTGCCTGTAATAATACATGTGACGCTACATGGCGCTGTTAGAGGTGCTATACACTGACCTGCCTGTAATAATACATGTAACACTACATGGCGCTGTTAGAGGCGCTATACACTGACCTGCCTGTAATAATACATGTGACGCTACATGGCGCTGTTAGAGGTGCTATACACTGAGCTGCATGTAATAATACATGTGACGCTACATGGCGCTGTTAGAGGTGCTATACACTGACCTGCCTGTAATAATACATGTGACGCTACATGGCGCTGTTAGAGGTGCTATACACTGACCTGCCTGTAATAATACATGTGACGCTACATGGCGCTGTTAGAGGCGCTATACACTGACCTGCCTGTAATAATACATGTGACACTACATGGCGCTGTTAGAGGCGCTATACACTGACCTGCCTGTAATAATACATGTGACGCTACATGACGCTGTTAGAGGCGCTATACACTGACCTGCCTGTAATAATACATGTGATGCTACATGGCGCTGTTAGAGGTGCTATACACTGACCTGCCTGTAATAATACATGTGACGCTACATGGCGCTGTTAGAGGTGCTATACACTGACCTGCCTGTAATAATACATGTGACGCTACATGGCGCTGTTAGAGGTGCTATACACTGACCTGCCTGTAATAATACATGTGACGCTACATGGCGCTGTTAGAGGTGCTATACACTGACCTGCCTGTAATAATACATGTGACGCTACATGGCGCTGTTAGAGGCGCTATACACTGACCTGCCTGTAATAATACATGTGACGCTACATGGCGCTGTTAGAGGTGCTATACACTGAGCTGCCTGTAATAATACATGTGACGCTACATGGCGCTGTTAGAGGTGCTATACACTGACCTGCCTGTAATAATACATGTGACGCTACATGGCGCTGTTAGAGGTGCTATACACTGACCTGCCTGTAATAATACATGTGACGCTACATGGCGCTGTTAGAGGCGCTATACACTGACCTGCCTGTAATACATGTGACACTACATGGCGCTGTTAGAGGCGCTATACACTGACCTGCCTGTAATAATACATGTGACGCTACATGGCGCTGTTAGAGGTGCTATACACTGAGCTGCCTGTAATAATACATGTGACGCTACATGGCGCTGTTAGAGGTGCTATACACTGACCTGCCTGTAATAATACATGTGACGCTACATGGCGCTGTTAGAGGTGCTATACACTGACCTGCCTGTAATAATACATGTGACGCTACATGGCGCTGTTAGAGGCGCTATACACTGACCTGCCTGTAATACATGTGACACTACATGGCGCTGTTAGAGGCGCTATACACTGACCTGCCTGTAATAATACATGTGACACTACATGGCGCTGTTAGAGGCGCTATACACTGACCTGCCTGTAATAATACATGTGACGCTACATGACGCTGTTAGAGGCGCTATACACTGACCTGCCTGTAATAATACATGTGACGCTACATGGCGCTGTTAGAGGTGCTATACACTGACCTGCCTGTAATAATACATGTGACGCTACATGGCGCTGTTAGAGGTGCTATACACTGACCTGCCTGTAATAATACATGTGACGCTACATGGCGCTGTTAAAGGCGCTATACACTGACCTGCCTGTAATAATACATGTGACACTACATGGCGCTGTTAGAGGCGCTATACACTGAGCTGCCTGTAATAATACATGTGACGCTACATGGCGCTGTTAGAGGTGCTATACACTGACCTGCCTGTAATAATACATGTGACACTACATGGCGCTGTTAGAGGCGCTATACACTGAGCTGCCTGTAATAATACATGTGACGCTACATGGCGCTGTTAGAGGTGCTATACACTGACCTGCCTGTAATAATACATGTGACGCTACATGGCGCTGTTAGAGGTGCTATACACTGACCTGCCTGTAATAATACATGTGACGCTACATGACGCTGTTAGAGGTGCTATACACTGACCTGCCTGTAATAATACATGTGACACTACATGGCGCTGTTAGAGGTGCTATACACTGACCTGCCTGTAATAATACATGTGACACTACATGGCGCTGTTAGAGGCGCTATACACTGACCTGCCTGTAATAATACATGTGACGCTACATGGCGCTGTTAGAGGCGCTATACACTGAGCTGCCTGTAATAATACATGTGACGCTACATGACGCTGTTAGAGGCGCTATACACTGACCTGCCTGTAATAATACATGTGACACTACATGGCGCTGTTAGAGGCGCTATACACTGACCTGTCTGTAATAATACATGTGACACTACATGACGCTGTTAGAGGCGCTATACACTGACCTGCCTGTAATAATACATGTGACGCTACATGGCGCTGTTAGAGGTGCTATACACTGACCTGCCTGTAATAATACATGTGACGCTACATGGCGTTGTTAGAGGCGCTATACACTGACCTGCCTGTAATAATACATGTGACACTACATGGCGCTGTTAGAGGCGCTATACACTGACCTGCCTGTAATAATACATGTGACGCTACATGGCGCTGTTAGAGGTGCTATACACTGACCTGCCTGTAATAATACATGTGACGCTACATGGCGTTGTTAGAGGCGCTATACCCTGACCTGCCTGTAATAATACATGTGACACTATATGGTGCTGTTAGAGGCGCTATACCCTGACCTGCCTGTAATAATACATGTGACGCTACATGGCGCTGTTAGAGGTGCTATACACTGACCTGCCTGTAATAATACATGTGACGCTACATGGCGTTGTTAGAGGCGCTATACCCTGACCTGCCTGTAATAATACATGTGACACTATATGGTGCTGTTAGAGGCGCTATACCCTGACCTGCCTGTAATAATACATGTGACGCTACATGGCGCTGTTAGAGGTGCTATACACTGACCTGCCTGTAATAATACATGTGACGCTACATGGCGTTGTTAGAGGCGCTATACCCTGACCTGCCTGTAATAATACATGTGACACTACATGGCGCTGTTAGAGGCGCTATACACTGACCTGCCTGTAATAATACATGTGACGCTACATGACGCTGTTAGAGGCGCTATACACTGACCTGCCTGTAATAATACATGTGACGCTACATGACGCTGTTAGAGGTGATATACACTGAGCTGCCTGTAATAATACATGTGACGCTACATGGCGCTGTTAGAGGCGCTATACACTGACCTGCCTGTAATAATACATGTGACACTACATGGCGCTGTTAGAGGCGCTATACACTGACCTGCCTGTAATAATACATGTGACGCTACATGGCGCTGTTAGAGGTGCTATACACTGACCTGCCTGTAATAATACATGTGACACTACATGGCGCTGTTAGAGGCGCTATACACTGAGCTGCCTGTAATAATACATGTGACGCTACATGGCGCTGTTAGAGGCGCTATACACTGACCTGCCTGTAATAATACATGTGACGCTACATGGCGCTGTTAGAGGTGCTATACACTGACCTGCCTGTAATAATACATGTGACGCTACATGGCGCTGTTAGAGGTGCTATACACTGACCTGCCTGTAATAATACATGTGACGCTACATGGCGCTGTTAGAGGCGCTATACACTGACCTGCCTGTAATAATACATGTGACGCTACATGGCGCTGTTAGAGGCACTATACACTGACCTGCCTGTAATAATACATGTGACGCTACATGGCGCTGTTAGAGGCACTATACACTGACCTGCCTGTAATAATACATGTGACGCTACATGGCGCTGTTATATGTAATAATACATGGGACACTACATGGCGCTGTTAGAGTCGCTCACCATATTCGCTTTCATAAATGTGGATTTGCGTACAGCGCCCGGTGGTCACCAGGCGCTGCCTGCCGCTATGAGGCGCTACCTGGCGTTATCCCTTCATGAATAAACCCCTAAACATCACTGTGCCCGAACTAGACATTACTTGGGCACAGGCCGGCGGATTTCTTTCCCCTGAATGGAAGGTTCAGGTTGGCGTTGGGCGGGAGACGCGGGACGCGGGAGACGCGCTTCAGACCAGATGGGCTCCATGGCCGTCTCAGGGCACCGGTGAACCCGGAACGAGGAGCTCGGAGGCGCCGATCTTTCATCGGGTCCCTTCCCCGGCCTCCCCTGTGACACGTCCGATGCCCCGGCCTCTCCTCGTCTCTCATCACTCGCCATCTTGGTCCCGAAATTCCAAGCGGTGACCTTCCTCAGCATCAAAAGATCTTCCAGGAAAAGCGTCTCCCCCCCCCCCCCCCCCGTCCTCCATCGCTGCCAATGAAGCCCGTCATTAACTATGAAGCCCGAGAGAGGCCGCGGCCCCCGCGCCTGAGCAGATCCAGGTGTGTCTCCTGAGCCCAGCGCCCGACCCAGACCGGAACCCTGCTTTCCTCCATCATATTGTTATGGCTCACCCCTATAGCTACCGTATAAGTGGCTGCTCCCCACTTATATTATTTCCCACAATGCATTGGGGTGAGCCAAAGACCAACCCATGGACACTCTGCTGGTGGCACCAGCGAGCGCCCCCCCCCCCCGGCCATCATTACCTGCTGCACCTGGGGGTAGAGTAATATATACAGGGCCCCGCCAATGGGGTGTCCAGCCGCACAGGGTACCACCCACCAGTGCCATAACCACATTCCCTCCATCTTTCTATCTCTCCAACATTCCCTCCATCTTTCTCTCTTTCCCACATTCTCTTCATCTCTCTCTCTTTCCTACATTCCCTCCATCTTTCTCTCTTTCCTACATTCCCTCCATCTTTCTCTCTTTTCCACATTCCCTCCATCTTTCTCTCTTTCCCACATTCCCTCCATCTTTCTCTCTTTCCCACATTCTCTCCATCTTTCTCTCTTTCCCACATTCCCTCCATCTTTCTCTCTTTCCCACATTCCCTCCATCTTTCTCTCTTTCCCACATTCCCTCCATCTTTCTCTCTTTCCCACATTCCCTCCATCTTTCTCTCTTTCCCACATTCCCTCCATCTTTCTCTCTTCCCCACATTCCCTCCATCTTTCTCTCTTTCCCACATTCCCTCCATCTTTCTCTCTTTCCCACATTCCCTCCATCTTTCTCTCTTTCCCACATTCTCTCCATCTTTCTCTCTTCCCCACATTCCCTCCATCTTTCTCTCTTTCCCACATTCCCTCCATCTTTCTCTCTTTCCCACATTCCCTCCATCTTTCTCTCTCTCCCACATTCCCTCCATCTTTCTCTCTTTCTCACATTCCCTCCATCTTTCTCTCTTTCCCACATTCCCTCCATCTTTCTCTCTTTCCCACATTCCCTCCATCTTTCTCTCTTTCTCCCACATTCCCTCCATCTTTCTCTCTCTCCCACATTCCCTCCATCTTTCTATCTCTTTCCCACATTCCCTCCATCTTTCTCTCTTTTCAACATTCTCTCCATCTTTCTCTCTTTCCCACATTCCCTCCATCTTTCTCTCTTTCCCACATTCCCTCCATCTTTCTCTCTCTTTCCCACATTCCCTCCATCTTTCTATCTCTTTCCCACATTCCCTCCATCTTTCTCTCTTTTCAACATTCTCTCCATCTTTCTCTCTTTCCCACATTCCCTCCATCTTTCTCTCTTTCCCACATTCCCTCCATCTTTCTCTCTCTCCCACATTCCCTCCATCTTTCTCTCTTTCCCACATTCCTTCCATCTTTCTCTCTTTCTCACATTCCTCCATCTTTCTCTCTCTTTCCCACATTCCCTCCATCTTTCTATCTCTTTCCCACATTCCCTCCATCTTTCTCTCTTTTCAACATTCTCTCCATCTTTCTCTCTTTCCCACATTCCCTCCATCTTTCTCTCTTTCCCACATTCCCTCCATCTTTCTCTCTTCCCACATTCCCTCCATCTTTCTCTCTTTCCCACATTCCCTCCATCTTTCTCTCTCTCCCACATTCCCTCCATCTTTCTCTCTCTTTCCCACATTCCTTCCATCTTTCTCTCTCTCCCACATTCCCTCCATCTTTCTCTCTTTCCCACATTCCCTCCATCTTTCTCTCTCTCCCACATTCCCTCCATCTTTCTCTCTTTCCAACATTTCCTCCATCTTTCTCTCTCTCCCACATTCCCTCCATCTTACTCTCTTTCCCACATTCCCTCCATCTTTCTCTCTTTCCCACATTCCCTCCATCTTTCTCTCTTTCCCACATTCCCTCCATCTTTCTCTCTTTCCCACATTCCCTCCATCTTTCTCTCTTTCCCACATTCCCTCCGTCTTTCTCTATTTCCCACATTCCCTCCATCTTTCTCTCTTTCCCACATTCCTCCATCTTTCTCTCTCTCCCACATTCCCTCCATCTTTCTCTCTCTTTCCCACATTCCCTCCATCTTTCTCTCTTTCCCACATTCCCTCCATCTTTCTCTCTTTCCCACATTCCTCCATCTTTCTCTCTATTCCACATTCGCTCCATCTTTCTCTCTTTCCCACATTCCCTCCATCTTTCTCTCTCTCTCCCACATTCCCTCCATCTTTTCTCTTTCCCACATTCCCTCCATCTTTCTCTCTTTCCCACATTCCCTCCATCTTTCTCTCTTTCCCACATTCCCTCCATCTTTCTCTCTTTCCCACATTCCCTCCATCTTTCTCTCATTTCCACATTCCCTCCATCTTTCTCTCTTTCCCATATTCCCTCCATCTTTCTCTCTTTCCCACATTCCCTCCATCTTTCTCTCTTTTCCACATTCCCTCCATCTTTCTCTCTTTCCCATATTCCCTCCATCTCTCTCTCTTTCCCACATTCCCTCCATCTTTCTCTCTTTTCCACATTCCCTCCATCTTTCTCTCTTTCCACATTCCCTCCATCTTTCTCTCTTTCCCACATTCCCTCCATCTCTCTCTCTCTTTCCCACATTCCCTCCATCTTTCTCTCTGTCCCATATTCCCTCCATCTTTCTCTCTTTCCCACATTCCCTCCATCTTTCTCTCTTTTCCACATTCCCTCCATCTTTCTCTCTTTTCCACATTCTCTCCATCTTTCTCTCTTTCCCATATTCCCTCCATCTTTCTCTCTTTCCCACATTCTCTCCATCTTTCTCTCTTTCCCATATTCCCTCCATCTTTCTCTCTTTCCTGCATTTCCTCCATCTTTCTCTCTTTCCCACATTCCCTCCATCTTTCTCTCTTTCCCACATTCCCTCCATCTTTCTCTCTTTCCCACATTCCCTCCATCTTTCTCTCTTTCCCACATTCCCTCCATCTTTCTCTCTTTCCCACATCCCCTCCATCTTTCTCTCTTTCCCATATTCCCTCCATCTTTCTCTCTTTCCCACATTCCCTCCATCTTTCTCTCTTTCCCACATCCCCTCCATCTTTCTCTCTTTCCCACATTCCCTCCATCTTTCTCTCTTTCCCACATTCCCTCCATCTTTCTCTCTTTCCCATTTTCCCTCCATCTTTCTCTCTTTCCCACATTCCCTCCATCTTTCTCTCTTTCCCACATTCTTTCCATCTTTCTCTCTTTCCCATTTTCCCTCCATCTTTCTCTCTTTCCCACATTCCCTCCATCTTTCTCTCTTTCCCACATTCCCTCCATCTTTCTCTCTTTCCCATATTCCCTCCATCTTTCTCTCTTTTCCACATTCCCTCCATCTTTCTCTCTTTCCCACATTCCCTCCATCTTTCTCTCTTTCCCACATTCCCTCCATCTTTCTCTTTCCCATATTCCCTCCATCTTTCTCTCTTTCCCACATTCCCTCCATCTTTCTCTCTTTCCCATATTCCCTCCATCTTTCTCTCTTTCCCACATTCTCTCCATCTTTCTCTCTTTCCCACATTCCCTCCATCTTTCTCTCTTTCCCACATTCCCTCCATCTTTCTCTCTCTCCCACATTCCCTCCATCTTTCTCTCTTTCCCATATTCCCTCCATCTTTCTCTCTTTCCCACATTCCCTCCATCTTTCTCTCTTTCCCACATTCTCTCCATCTTTCTCTCTTTCCCACATTCCCTCCATCTTTCTCTCTCTTTCCCACATTCTTTCCATCTTTCTCTCTTTCCCACATTCCCTCCATCTTTCTCTCTTTCCCACATTCCCTCCATCTTTCTCTCTCTCCCACATTCCCTCCATCTTTCTCTCTTTCCCATATTCCCTCCATCTTTCTCTCTTTCCCACATTCCCTCCATCTTTCTCTCTTTCCCACATTCTTTCCATCTTTCTCTCTTTCCCACATTCCCTCCATCTTTCTCTCTTTCCCACATTCCCTCCATCTTTCTCTATTTCCCACATTCCCTCCATCTTTCTCTCTTTCCCACATTCTCTCCATCTTTCTCTCTTTCCCATATTCCCTCCATCTTTCTCTCCCACATTCCCTCCATCTTTCTCTCTTTCCCATATTCCCTCCATCTTTCTCTCTTTCCCACATTCCCTCCATCTTTCTCTCTTTCCCATATTCCCTCCATCTTTCTCTCTTTCCCACATTCCACCCATCTTTCTCTCTTTCCCACATTCTTTCCATCTTTCTCTCTTTCCCATATTCCCTCCATCTTTCTCTCTTTCCCACATTCCCTCCATCTTTCTCTCTTTCCCATATTCCCTCCATCTTTCTCTCTTTCCCACATTCCCTCCATCTTTCTCTCTTTCCCACATTCTCTCCATCTTTCTCTCTTTCCCATATTCCCTCCATCTTTCTCTCTTTCCCATATTCCCTCCATCTTTCTCTCTTTCCCACATTCCCTCCATCTTTCTCTCTTTCCCATATTCCCTCCATCTTTCTCTCTTTCCCACATTCCCTCCATCTTTCTCTCTTTCCCACATTCCCTCCATCTTTCTCTCTATTCCACATTCCCTCCATCTTTCTCTCTTTCCCATATTCCCTCCATCTTTCTCTCTTTCCCACATTCCCTCCATCTTTACTTTGTAAAGCGCTACGGAAGATGATGGCGCTATATAAATAAACAATAATAATAATAATAATAATAATCTTTCTCTCTTTCCCATTTTCCCTCCATCTTTCTCTCTTTCCCACATTCCCTCCATCTTTCTCTCTTTCCCACATTCTTTCCATCTTTCTCTCTTTCCCACATTCCCTCCATCTTTCTCTCTTTCCCACATTCCCTCCATCTTTCTCTCTTTCCCACATTCCCTCCATCTTTCTCTCTTTCCCACATTCCCTCCATCTTTCTCTCTTTCCCACATTCTCTCCATCTTTCTCTCTTTCCCATATTCCCTCCATCTTTCTCTCTTTCCCACATTCCCTCCATCTTTCTCTCTTTCCCACATTCTTTCCATCTTTCTCTCTTTCCCACATTCCCTCCATCTTTGTCTCTTTCCCACATTCCCTCCATCTTTCTCTCTTTCCCACATTCCCTCCATCTTTCTCTCTTTCCCACATTCCCTCCATCTTTCTCTCTTTCCCACATTCTTTCCATCTTTCTCTCTTTCCCATATTCCCTCCATCTTTCTCTCTTTCCCATATTCCCTCCATCTTTCTCTCTTTCCCATATTCCCTCCATCTTTCTCTCTTTCCCATATTCCCTCCATCTTTCTCTCTTTCCCACATTCCCTCCATCTTTCTCTCTTTCCCACATTCCCTCCATCTTTCTCTCTTTCCCACATTCTTTCCATCTTTCTCTCTTTCCCATATTCCCTCCATCTTTCTCTCTTTCCCACATTCCCTCCATCTTTCTCTCTTTCCCATATTCCCTCCATCTTTCTCTCTTTCCCACATTCCCTCCATCTTTCTCTCTTTCCCACATTCTCTCCATCTTTCTCTCTTTCCCATATTCCCTCCATCTTTCTCTCTTTCCCATATTCCCTCCATCTTTCTCTCTTTCCCACATTCCCTCCATCTTTCTCTCTTTCCCATATTCCCTCCATCTTTCTCTCCCACATTCCCTCCATCTTTCTCTCTTTCCCATATTCCCTCCATCTTTCTCTCTTTCCCACATTCCCTCCATCTTTCTCTCTTTCCCATATTCCCTCCATCTTTCTCTCTTTCCCACATTCCCTCCATCTTTCTCTCTTTCCCACATTCTTTCCATCTTTCTCTCTTTCCCACATTCCCTCCATCTTTCTCTCTTTCCCACATTCCCTCCATCTTTCTCTATTTCCCACATTCCCTCCATCTTTCTCTCTTTCCCACATTCTTTCCATCTTTCTCTCTTTCCCACATTCCCTCCATCTTTCTCTCTTTCCCACATTCCCTCCATCTTTCTCTATTTCCCACATTCTTTCCATCTTTCTCTCTTTCCCACATTCCCTCCATCTTTCTCTCTTTCCCACATTCCCTCCATCTTTCTCTATTTCCCACATTCCCTCCATCTTTCTCTATTTCCCACATTCCCTCCATCTTTCTCTCTTTCCCACATTCTCTCCATCTTTCTCTCTTTCCCATATTCCCTCCATCTTTCTCTCTTTCCCACATTCCCTCCATCTTTCTCTCTTTCCCATATTCCCTCCATCTTTCTCTCTTTCCCACATTCCCTCCATCTTTCTCTCTTTCCCATATTCCCTCCATCTTTCTCTCTTTCCCACATTCCCTCCATCTTTCTCTCTTTCCCACATTCTTTCCATCTTTCTCTCTTTCCCACATTCCCTCCATCTTTCTCTCTTTCCCACATTCCCTCCATCTTTCTCTCTCTCCCACATTCCCTCCATCTTTCTCTCTTTCCCATATTCCCTCCATCTTTCTCTCTTTCCCACATTCCCTCCATCTTTGTCTCTTTCCCACATTCCCTCCATCTTTCTCTCTTTCCCATATTCCCTCCATCTTTCTCTCTTTCCCACATTCTTTCCATCTTTCTCTCTTTCCCACATTCCCTCCATCTTTCTCTCTTTCCCACATTCCCTCCATCTTTCTCTATTTCCCACATTCCCTCCATCTTTCTCTCTTTCCCACATTCTTTCCATCTTTCTCTCTTTCCCACATTCCCTCCATCTTTCTCTCTTTCCCACATTCCCTCCATCTTTCTCTATTTCCCACATTCCCTCCATCTTTCTCTCTTTCCCACATTCCCTCCATCTTTCTCTCTTTCCCACATTCCCTCCATCTTTCTCTCTTTCCCACATTCCCTCCATCTTTCTCTCTTTCCCACATTCCCTCCATCTTTCTCTCTTTCCCACATTCCCTCCATCTTTCTCTCTTTCCCACATTCCCTCCATCTTTCTCTCTCTCCCACATTCCCTCCATCTTTCTCTCTTTCCCACATTCCCTTCATCTTTCTCTCTTTCCCACATTCCCTCCATCTTTCTCTCTTTCCCACATTCCCTCCATCTTTCTCTCTTTCCCACATTCCCTCCATCTTTCTCTCTTTTCCACATTCCCTCCATCTTTCTCTCTTTCCCACATTCCCTCCATCTTTCTCTCTTTCCCACATTCTCTCCACATTACTGAGCTCCACTCCCCAGGGTTCTGGTTCTTCTCAGCCATCCAATAACTAGCTCAGGAGCTGCTGAGCTCCACCCCCAAGGTTCTGGTTCTTTCCAGCCATTTAATAACTAGCCCACGAACCGCTGAGCCCCGCCCCCAGGGTTCTGGTTCTTTCCAGCCATCCAATAACCAGCACAAGAGCTGCTGAGCTCCACCCCCAGGGTTCTGATTTTTTCCAGCCATCCAATAACCAGCCCAGGAGCTGCTGAGCCCCACCTCCAGGGTTCTGGTTCTTTCCAGCCATCCAATAACCAGCCCAGGAGCTGCTGAGCCCCACCTCCAGGGTTCTGGTTCTTCCCAGCCATCCAATAACCAGCTCAGGAGCTGCTGAGCTCCACCCCCGGGTTCTGGTTCTTCCCAGCCATCCAATAACCAGCTCAGGAGCTGCTGAGCTCCACCCCCGGGTTCTGGTTCTTCCCAGCCATCCAATAACCAGCTCAGGAGCTGTTGAGCTCCACCCCCAGGGTTCTGGTTCTTCTCAGCCATCCAATAACCAGCTCAGGAGCTGCTGAGCTCCACCCCCGGGTTCTGGTTCTTCCCAGCCATCCAATAACCAGCTCAGGAGCTGTTGAGCTCCACCCCCAGGGTTCTGGTTCTTCTCAGCCATCCAATAACCAGCTCAGGAGCTGCTGAGCTCCACCCCTAGGGTTCTGGTTCTTCTCAGCCATCCAATAACCAGCTCAGGAGCTGCTGTGCTCCACCCCCAGGGTTCTGATTCTTCTCAGCCATCCAATAACCAGCTCAGGAGCTGCTGAGCTCCACCCCCCAGGGTTCTGGTTCTTTGTAGCCATCCAATAACCAGCCCATGAGCTGCTGAGCTCCACCCCCAGGGTACTGGTTCTTCCAAGCCACCCAATAACCAACCCATGAGCTGCTGAGCCCCACCCCCAGGTTCTGGTTCTTCTCAGCCATCCAATAACTAGCTCAGGAGCTGCTGAGCCCCACCCCCAGGGTACTGGTTCTTCTCAGCCATCCAATAACCAGCCCATGAGATGCTGAGCCCCACCCCCAGGGTCCTGGTTCTTGTCAGCCATCCAATAACCAGCTAAGGAGCTTCTGTGCTCGACCCCCAGGGTTCTGGTTCTTCTCAGCCATCCAAAACCAGGCCATGAGATGCTGAGCCCCACCCCCAGGGTCCTGGTTCTTCTCAGCCATCCAATAACCAGGCCATGAGCTGCTGAGCTCCACCCCCAGGGTACTGGTTCTTCTCAGCCATCCAATAACCAGCCCATGAGATGCTGAGCCCCACCCCCAGGGTTCTGGTTCTTCTCAGCCATCCAATAACCAGCTAAAGAGCTTCTGTGCTCGACCCCCAGGGTTCTGGTTCTTCTCAGCCATCCAATAACCAGGCCATGAGATGCTGAGCCCCACCCCCAGGGTCCTGGTTCTTCTCAGCCATCCAATAACCAGGCCATGAGCTGCTGAGCTCCACCCCCAGGGTACTGGTTCTTCTCAGCCATCCAATAACCAGCCCATGAGATGCTGAGCTCCACCCCCAGGGTACTGGTTCTTCTCAGCCATCCAATAACCAGCCCATGAGATGCTGAGCCCCACCCCCAGGTTCTGGTTCTTCTCAGCCATCCAATAACCAGCCCATGAGATGCTGAGCCCCACCCCCAGGGTCCTGGTTCTTCTCAGCCATCCAATAACCAGGCCATGAGCTGCTGAGCTCCACCCCCAGGGTACTGGTTCTTCTCAGCCATCCAATAACCAGCCCATGAGATGCTGAGCCCCACCCCCAGGGTTCTGGTTCTTCTCAGCCATCCAATAACCAGCACACGAGCTGCTGAGCTACACCCCCAGGGTACTGGTTCTTCTCAGCCATCCAATAACCAGCCCATGAGCTGCTGAGCCCCACCCCCAGGGTTCTGGTTCTTCTCAGCCATCCAATAACCAGCCCATGAGCTGCTGAGCCCCACCCCCAGGGTTCTGGTCCTTCTCAGCCATCCAATAACCAGCTCAGGAGCTGCTGAGAGTGTAGAGTGAATTGGGTGAGGGGCCCCAAAGCAGTGCAGTGCGGCCCTCCAGGAATTCTCTCTGTTCTCCTAATGGCCAGTCTGCCCCGGCTCTGCCCCAATTGATGTGGGACAGACAGGGCTGTATTTACCATTAGGCAAACCTAGACCTTTTTCTTTCTATTTATTCTTTATTTCCTACTTTCATCTGATCTTTATGCCATTTCCCTTTATTTCTTTAATCTGTTCTTTCTGCCATTCCCTTTCTTTCGTTCATCTGTTCTTTCTGCCATTCCCTTTCTTTCTTTCATCTGTTCTTTCTGCCATTCCCTTTCTTTCGTTCATATGTTTCTTCTGCCATTCCCTTTCTTTCTTTCATCTGTTCTTTCTGCCATTCCCTTTCTTTCGTTCATCTGTTCTTTCTGCCATTCCCTTTCTTTCGTTCATATGTTTCTTCTGCCATTCCCTTTCTTTCTTTCATCTGTTCTTTCTGCCATTCCCTTTCTTTCGTTCATCTGTTCTTTCTGCCATTCCCTTTCTTTCGTTCATATGTTTCTTCTGCCATTCCCTTTCTTTCTTTCATCTGTTCTTTCTGCTATTCCCTTTCTTTCTTTCATCTGTTCTTTCTGCCATTCCCTTTCTTTCGTTCATCTGTTCTTTCTGCCATTCCCTTTCTTTCTTTCATCTGTTCTTTCTGCCATTCCCTTTCTTTCGTTCATATGTTTCTTCTGCCATTCCCTTTCTTTCTTTCATCTGTTCTTTCTGCCATTCCCTTTCTTTCTTTCATCTGTTCTTTCTGCCATTCCCTTTCTTTCGTTCATCTGTTCTTTCTGCCATTCCCTTTCTTTCTTTCATCTGTTCTTTCTGCCATTCCCTTTCTTTCGTTCATCTGTTCTTTCTGCTATTCCCTTTCTCTTTCATTCATCTTTACTTCTATTATTTCTGCCAGTATTTTTATTCTTTGTTTCCTTCATTCTATTCTATTCTTTCCTTCTAGTCTTTTTACTTTCATTCCATCTATTCTTTGCTTTTTCTTTTATCTGTTATCTCATTCCTTTTATTTCTTATTTCCCTCTATTGTGTTTTTCTGTCATTCCCTCTATTCTTTTTGTCTTTCCTTCTCTTTCTTTTTTTCTGTCGATCCTTCTATTCTTTTTCTCCTTCCATCTTTTTTTTTTTTCTCTAGCCGGCCCTGCTCAACGTTACTCAACAAAAAGGGGTGCAGCACCTAATTGCAAAAGGGGGGAGGTGGACAATTAGTCCGCCCCACCCCAATCATAGGAGCACCAATCAATATCAACACAAACAATATTAATAACAAACCAAAATTTATTGTGCAACAGTAAGACGTAAAACACACAATACACCACAAAAGACAATGATTAAAAACAATGCTCAAACCCCCTTATGCATCCAGTCAGCAACCATTATATCTGGGAAACTCAACATCTAAAAGGAACGGAACCTGCCGGCATAAAAACCTAACCCTATTATCCCAAAAATTATTGATCACTATTAATCAAGGGAATTCATTAATCACTAAAGTGACAGTGCAAAAGGTGCAACAATTACAATCAATATCATCAGACCATATCAGCAGATACTAATGAATAGGAAAGACATAAAGAAGAAACCGCACAAAATAATCATTCATAGTAATCAAATGTTTGCAAGCCATGGACCCAAAAGTGCAAAGTGCATAAGAACATGAAAATCAAAAAAGAAGAAAATAAGAGGTATAATACAAGACCATAGTAATGCAGCCGTTCCACAGAGATCAGAGCACTTGAAGTGCCTAAATATGGCCCTGGGGACAGAGAGGCATTATGGGCCTTATTTATCACGGGCTAGCGCCAGGTAGTGTCTGACGAGCGCCAGGTACCGCCAGCTATCGGCGGCTACCGACTCAAGTACGCCCGGCGGCGGTCACAATGACGCATTTATCAAGCAAAATGAGGCTAGCGCCGGCGAGAGCGACGGCTAGCGCGGCATTCATCATGAAGCCGCCTGGACCGAACAGCGCCGCTGCAAATTCCCTCACAGCACCAGGTATGACCTGTCGCTCCCTGGCGATGTCCATTGCATTTCAATGGAGCAATCTATAAGTAATCATAATTAATTGGTATTAATTTTTTTTTTTTTTTTTTTTTTAATGTCAAAAATTCGGAGACCACTTCTGCAATGTTAGGATTTATTTTTAAGTAAAAAAAAAATTTAAAAAAAATTTGTGCAGAATTGATCTAACAGGTCTGAGATTAATGTATTCATATAACAAAATGATTCTAAAAACATGTATAATGTTACAATCAAAAAATATGGTTGTTTAGGGGTTAAAAACTAGTTAACACCCATCGCCGCCAGCGCTCTGGGGTTTAAACAAGGAATGGACAGCGACAGCAAATTCGGAGCGTGATTTGTTAATGAATATGAAGCTAGCCGTTCGCTCTGGCCATTCGTTGTCAGGCGCTCACATACAACGCTGGACCTGTGAAACAGCGACCCCTAAGCCCGTATTCAACATTACCGCACACCGACTGAGTCGCTGGCAACAAGCTAACGCCAGCCAAGCACAGCGAATACTGGCTGGCGCTGAAAAAATCACGCTACAGTCGCTCATCTGGCGCTACCTGGCGCAATTAATGAATCGGCCTCCCCGTGTGCGGAGAGCCCCTTTAGCAGTCGCCGCGGGCCTGCGCGTGCAATTTTGGGATCACGTCTCCCGATGACCCCGAACAGCTCTTTGGATTCGGGCGCAGCCATCTGTAATAAATAAGCGTGATTTAGAGAGCGCTAAGCCGGCGCTGGCACCGCGCGCCCCCTCCGCCGGTGAAAAGGTTTTGGGAAAACACGAAAATATTTGCTACATAATGATTTTCTACTGTATGAAAATTGCCCGCAGCCCCCCGGCGCTGCGCGGATGGGCCCGGGATAACAAATGGAGGCGCTGCGGCGAGGAGAGAGGGGCGCGCCACGAACAATTTATTCTGGATAAGGAGCGGGTGATGAATCAGCGTTCGCGCGTCTCTCGTTACACGCCGTCCGTCCGCGTCTTTGATATAGAAGCCAGAAGGATCGCTATCCGCCGCGTCGAGAACGCTAAAAAAAAACGCTCTCCTCCCTTAATTGAAAGTGATAGAACTCATCGCGCTGCGCAGATTACAAACACATGGGGCTCGGCTCATCAGAGGCCATCAATCTGCGGCCCCCTCCCTGGGCACGGCCCCGCGCTCCTCAAAGAGCCGCCATGATGAATAATTCAGAGGCACATCCGCATCGATTATGCATTTGTGCGAGCTGGACGAGGCCGCTGATGTTAAAGGTAAATTCCGACTGTAACCAGGTTCACTGTAAACCTCCAACTGGGATGTCCAAGGGGTCGTCAGTGAATGTCGTCTAAGCTCAGGCTCCCCCACTCCAACAGCTTCACTTAGAAGCTCCACTAACCCAACAGCTTCACCCAGAAGCTCTGCCAATCCAACAGCTTCACCCAGAAGCTCCATCACTCCAACAGCTTCACCCAGCAGCTCTGCCAACCCAACAGCTTTACTCAGAAGCTTCACCCAGCAGCTCTGCCAACCCAACAGTTTCACCCAGAAGCTCTGCCAACCCAACAGTTTCACCCAGAAGCTCCACCAACCCAACAGCTTCACTCAGCAGCTCTGCCAACCCAACAGTTTCACCCAGAAGCTCCACCACTCCAACAGTTTCACCCAGAAGCTCTGCCAACCCAACAGCTTCACCCAGAAGCTCCACCACTCCAACAGCTTCACCCAGCAGCTCTCCCAACCCAACAGTTTCACCCAGAAGCTCTGCCAATCCAACAGCTTCACACAGCAGCTCCGCCAGTCCAACAGCTTCACTCAGAAGCTCCCCCACTCCAACAGCTTCACCCAGAAGCTCTGCCTATCCAACAGCTTCACACAGCAGCTCCGCCAGTCCAACAGCTTCACTCAGAAGCTCCCCCACTCCAATAGCTTCACCCAGAAGCTCTGCCAACCCAACAGCTTTATTCAGAAGCTCCCCACTCCAACAGCTTGACCCAGAGGCTCTGCTAATCCAACAGCTTCACACAGCAGCTCCGCCAATCCAACAGCTTCACACAGCAGCTCTGCCAACCCAACAGCTTTACTCAGAAGCTCCACAAAGAAGATCTGCCAACCCAACAGTTTCACTCAGAAGCTCCACCAACCCAACAGCTTCACTCAGAAGATCTCGCAACCCAACTGTTTCACCCAGAAGCTCCACCAACTGAACAGCTTCATTCAGAAGCTCCACCAACCCAACAGCTTCACACAGCAGCTCCACCACTCCAACAGCTTCACACAGCGGCTCACCCAACCCAAAAGGTTCACTCAGAAGCTCCACCAAGCCAACAGCTTCACACAGCAGCTCCACCAACCCAACTGTTTCACCCAAAAGCGCTGCCAACCCAACAGCTTCACCCAGAAAATCTGCCAACCCAACTGTTTCACCCAGAAGCTCCACCAAGCCAACAGCTTCACACAGCAGATCCGCAAACCCAACAGCTTCACCCAGAAGCTCCCCCAACCCAACAGCTTCACACAGAAGCTCCACCAACCCAACTGTTTCACCCAGAAGCTCCACCAATCCAACAGCTTCACACAGCAGATCCACCAACCCAACAGCTTCACCCAGAAGCTCTGCCAACCCAACAACTTTCCACAACAGCTTCACCCAGAAGCTCTGCCAACCCAACAGCTTCACTCAGAAGCTCCATAACCCAACAGCTTCACACAGCAGCTCCACCAACCCAACAGCTTCACTCAGAAGCTCCATAACCCAACAGCTTCACACAGCAGCTCCTTCAACCAAACAGCTTCACCCAAAAGCTATACCAGCCCAATAGATATACACAAGAAGGTCCACTAACACAACAGCTTCACCCAGAAGCTCTACCAACCCAACAGCTTCACTCAGAGGCTCATCCAACCCAACAGCTTCACCCAGAAGCTCCACCAACCCAACAGCTTCACCCAGAAGCTCCACCAACTCAACAGCTTCAATCAGAAGCTCCTCCAAACCAACAGCTTCACTCAGAAGCTCCGCCAACCAAACAGCTTTACTCAGAAGCTCCACCAACCCAACAGCTTTACTCAGACGCTTCACCAACCCAACAGCTTCACTCAGAGGCTCAACCAACCCAACAGCTTTACCCAGAAGCTCCACCAACCCAACAGCTTCACACAGCAGATCCACCAACCCAACAGCTTCACACAGAAGCTCCACCAACCCAACAGCTTCACACAGAAGCTCCACTAACACAACAGCTTCACACAGCAGATCCACCAACCCAACAGCTTCACACAGAAGCTCCGCCAACCCAACAGCTTCACCCAGAAGCTCCACCAACCCAACAGCTTCACCCAGAAGCTCTGCCAACCCAACAGTTTCACCCGGAGGCTCAACCAACCCAACAGCTTCACCCAGAAGATCTGGCAACCCAACAGTTTCACCCAGAAGCACCATAAACCCAACAGCTTCACACAGCAGATCCACCAACCCATCAGCTTCACCCAGAAGCTCTGCCAACCCAGCAACTTCACTCAGAAGCTCCACCAACCCAACAGCTACACTCAGAAGATCTGGCAACCCAACTGTTTCACCAAGAAGCTCCACCAACTGAACAGCTTCATTCAGAAGCTCCACCAACCCAACAGCTTTACCCAGAAGCTCTGCCAACCCAATAGCTTCACCCACAAGCTCCACCAACCCAACTGTTTCACCCAGAAGCTCCACCAATCCAGCAGCTTCACACAGCAGATCCACCAACCCAACAGCTTCACCCAGAAGCTCTGCCAACCCAGCAACTTCACTCAGAAGCTCCACCAACCCAACAGCTTCACTCAGAAGATCTCACAACCCAACTGTTTCACCCAGAAGCTCCACCAACTGAACAGCTTCATTCAGAAGCTCCACCAACCCAACAGTTTTACCCAGAAGCTCTGCCAACCCAACAGCTTCACACAGCAGCTCCACCAATCCAACAGCTTCACATAGCAGCTCGGCCAATCCAACAGCTTCACACAGCAGCTCCGCCAACACAACAGCTTTACTCAGAAGCTCCACCAAGAATCCACCATCTGGCAACCCAACATTTTAACCCAGAAGCTCTGACAACTCAACAGCTTCATTCAGAAGCTCCACCAACTCAACGGCTCCACAGAGCAGCTCCACCAACCCAACGGCTTCACTCAAAAGATCTGGCAACCCAACTGTTTCACCCAGAAGCTCCACCAACCCAACAGCTTCATTCAGAAGCTCCACCAGCCCAACAGCTTCACTCAGAAGCTCCGCAACCCAACAGCTTCATTCAGAAGCTCAACCAACCCAACAGCTTTACCCAGAAGATCTGGCAACCCAAGAATTTCACCCAGAAGCTCCACTAACCCAACAGATTCACATAGCAGCTCCTCCAACCCAACAGCTTCACCCAGAAGCTTTACCAACCCAACAGCTTCACAAAGCAGCTCCACCACACCAACAGCTTCACACAGCAGCTCCTTCACATCAACAGCTTCACACAACAGCTTCCCCAACCCAACAGCTTCACACAGCAGATCTAACAAAACAACAGCTTCACCCAGAAGCTCCACCAACCCAACTTTTTCATCCAGAGGCTCCACCAACACAACAGCTTAACCCAGAGGCTCCACCAACCCAACAGCTTCACTCAGAAGCTCTGCCAATCCAACAGCTTCACACAGCAACTTCTTCAACCCAACAGCTTCACCCAGAAGCTCCACCAACCCAACAGCTTTACACAGTTGCTCCACCAACCCAACAGCAGCTCCTCCAACCCAAAAGCTTAACAAAGCGGCTCCACCCACCCAACAGCTTCACCCAGAAGCTCCGCCAACCCAACAGCTTTTCACAACAGCTTCACCCAGAAGCTCTGCCAATTCAACAGTTTCACACAACATAGCAGCTCCACCAACCCAACAGCTTCACTCAGAAGCTCTGCCAATCCAACAGCTTCACCCAGAAGCTACACTAACCCAACAGCTTCACTCAGAAGCTCCACCAACCCAACTGTTTCACCCAGAAGTTCTGCCAACCCAACAGCTTCACAAAGCAGCTTCCACCAACCCAACAGCTTCACACAGAAGCTCCACCAACCCAAAAGCTTCACACAGAAGCTCCACCAACCCAAAAGCTTCACCCAGAAGCTCCACCAACCCAACAGCTTCACAAAGCAGCTTCCACCAACCCAACAGTTTCACACAGAAGCTCCACCAACCCAACGGTTTCACCCAGAAGCTCCACCAACCCAACAGCTTCACAAAGCAGCTTCCACCAACCCAACAGCTTCATACAGAAGCTCTACCAACCCAACAGCTTCACCAAGAAACTCTGCCAACAAAACAGCTTCACACAGCAGCAGGACATGGGGGCTTCTTATCTGTGCCGGCATCAGCACTGGGTAGCAGGGCAGGTGCTAGAGCCTCTTCACCTTGGGAGGCCCACCTTTTATGATAGTCATGTGACACACCTCTTCCCAATATTGAGCCAGTTATTCCTTCTCCCGAGATGGCCCCTATGCAGGACACAGGGGCGTGCTGTAACCAGGGCTGGGTATTAGCCAGGGGCAGACTGGCCTTTCTTTTGCTCTTTCTTTCCTTCTGTCATTCATATTTTCTTCTCTTTTGCGTTCTTTTTCATTTCTTCTTATGTTTCTTCCTTTGTCATTCCCTCTTTTCTTTCTGCAACATTCCTTATTTTCTTTCTTTGGCATTTCTTCTTTTTTTTCTACGTAATTCCTTCTTTTCTTTCTGTGTAATTCCTTTTTTTATTTCTTTGGCATTCCTTCTTTTCTTTCTTTGGCATTCCTTTTTTTCTTTCTGCATCATTCCTTTTCTTTCTGCGTCATTTATTCTTTTCTTTGTCATTCCTTTTTTTCTTTCTGCATCATTCCTTTTCTTTGTCCGTCATTCATTCTTTTCTTTGTCATTCCTTTTTTTCTTTCAGCGTCATTTCTCCTTCACTTTCTTTCTGCATCATACTTTCTTTTTTCTTTCCTTCTGTTTTTTCCTTCCATTATTTCTTTGTCAAACCTTCCTTTTCTTTCTATCATTCCTTCTTTCCTTTCTTTCTTTCTTTCTCACTTTCTCACCATAACAAGGCGTAATATTCACCACGCCTGCATCATTTCTCATTTTCTTTCATTCTGCATCATTCTTTTTTTTTCTTTCCTTCTGTTCTTTCCTTCTATTCTTTTTTGTCAATACATCTTTTTCTTTCTATCATTCCTTCTATCATTCCTTTCCTTTCTTTATTTCTCACTTTCTCACCATAACAAGGCGTAATATTCGCCATACCTGCAGCTTTACTGCCATGTGTGTCATGACACAATGCAAAGGGGCCTGCTGAGACTGTCAGCCAAGGGCCCACATGAACCTGGAGCCTGGTTTGCATGGCCCCGTCTACTCATTAATAATCATCTGCGGTGCTTGGTGTGTGTGCGCCAAGTAAATACATTCCAATACATTTACCGATCACCAGAGATGAAGCTGATTGGGGGGTAGGAAGGCAATGGCCCATTACAGGGTGTTTGTTGTTCTAATAATTATCCCCAAGTACATGTTTAGCATTGCTCATAGCCCACCTGTTCCATGAGCGGGGCCGGGGTCAGAGGGTGGGGTCGGAGGTCACAGGCTAATCGCATGGCTCAGATGGGTTTCGGGGAAGAGTTTTATTGGACAGATTAGTGAGGATGAGCCGATAACCCAAATAACAGCCTGAGATGGGATATTACCCAGAGGCCCCTGGGACGGCCACCCTCCACAGCTGCTTAATGAGGCCTCCGCTTCCAGCTCCTCTGTTTGTAAAGCAAAAGCCTTTTCCTGCAGACAGATGTCCCAAAAATCACCCTCTGGATTTCGAAACAGATGAATTCCAGACATGTCAGGCATCTGTCACTCACCACCGTGCCCCCCCCCCCCATGCTGCCCCACCCAACAGGCTTCAGATACTGTGCTAAGAGGGATGAAAAAGTGGCGAAAGAGCTTACAATCTATTAGGGTATAAGGGAGGATACAGAAGGAGAAGAGCTTACACTCTATTAGGGTATAAGGGAGGATACAGAAGGAGAAGAGCTTACAATCTATCAGGGTATAAAGGATGAAACAGGAAGAGAATAGCTTACACTCTATTATGGTATAAGGGAGGATACAGGAGGAGAAGAGCTTACACTCTATTAGGGTATTAGGGAGAATACAGGAGGAGAAGAGCTTACACTCTATTAGGGTATAAGGGAGGATACAGGAGGAGAAGAGCTTACACTCTATTAGGGTATAAGAGAGGATGCAGGAGGAGAAGAGCTTACACTCTATTAGGGTATAAGGGAGGATACAGGAGGAGAAGAGCTTACAATCTATTAGGGTATAAGGGAATTTTTATTGGAAAACAAACAAACAAATCTCTGCTAATCAGCATTAATACATAATATAAAGATAACGTATACTTGTATACAATAAACATAACACAGCAGAATACTACATACTATACATTATCTATCGTGTCTATACTCTTAATGGTTAATCAGTGCAGATACATCAGGTTACAGATCAGGGGTTAGGTGCCATCATTATGTAGAGCAGTAACACATTAAACACCATCATAGATCTGAATCATCAGAGTCGTCCTGCCTGCCAGTCACTTCCATATCAGAGTCTATAGGGTCTATAGCTGCTGGTGACTTTTTCTTAGTCGGTGGGTCCTCCTCTGACCCCGAGTCACATTCTCTGGCTATACGCTTTAACTCTTGCTCCAGCTCCATAGTATCGTGCCCAGAAATATCTGCACCTGACTCAGCCAGTATGCTATATCGGTTGGATATAACTGTCACTGTTGTATCTGTTCTGCCCTTGGGCTTTTTCCCTGGCTTTTGGACTAAGGACCATGCGCCTTCTGGTCTGCGGGTGGACTTGTCTTTTTTTTTCCCTCTCTTATCACCAGGGACTTTACTATCTGCAGAAGAGGCTGGAGCAGGGCAATGGGCCATAGCAGGGGAAGGGGCTACAGGGGAAGATGGGCTATCAGCTTGCTCCGGTGCTGGCCGTGGGATGGCGGCCACAGGCTGTGGGGTTACATCTGTCTGATCTCTTATCTCAGTTGTCTCAGACCCTGGCCTTGTTACTATCTGCCCAGACATCAGAGCCTCCTCCTCTGTAACCTCACCTGCTGCCTCCAGCTCCTCCACAGCCTGGCTATAGAGGTTATGGAAGGCCTCCGAGCAGTCCTTATGGTAGTGACCAATCTGACCACACAAGTTACACCGGACATTTGTACAAATGGCGCTGGTGTGACCAATCTCCCCGCACAGGTTACACTTCACTACAGTACACACTCCGGCCACATGACCGGCCTTCCCACACTTAAAGCACAAGCGGGGCTGACCGGCATAGAAACACACCCCCCTCTCACGGCCGATAAAGAAGGAGTTGGGCAAATGTAAGGTAACATTACTGTGCTGCCTGAGCTTCACCAGCACCCTCCAGCCTCCCGTCCAGATCCCATCATCATCAAGACACTTTGTCAGGTCAGACACCATATCACAATGTCTCCTCAGCCATATCACAATATCCTGCGGGGGGGACGGACTCATTCCAGAACAAGATATTAACGCTCACAGTACCCGGCTTTGATATCGGGATAAGGATAAACTGGTCCCATCCCTCAGCGCCCCTAAACTTTGTCACACCTGCCCAGAACCTGTCCAAGCTGGCCATGAGCTTGAAGCTTATATCGTAGCCCTGCCTGTCCGGGAGGTTTATGACGGCCAATATATCTGCGGGTGTGAACCCCATCTGGTTACATAGGAGCTCCCGGATCACATGTCTCCTGTCTGGCAGATCTTCCTTTGCCCCCTTATTCTTAAATCTTACCACGTTCCTCCTCTTAAATGCCTGACCGGTGTAATGTAAGCCGGGGCTAAAAGATGGGGCACCGCGGCTCCAGGCATTCTGAGGAGGAGCATGGCCAGATGCATTGCCAGTATTATCACTGCGGGGTCTGGATTGCGGGGGACCCGCTACCTGTGGCTGAACACCTATGGGAGGAAAAACATTATTAGTACATGCAGATGATTCAGTCCCATTACTATCAGGGACCGCAGGCTGTTCATTGTCCCAAACAGATTGTAATGCATTGCGACTTGCTTGCTTGTTTCCTCGATCGATGTTCAACAATGTGGGGGACAGTTCAGAGGTGTCACTATGTCCCGGCTGTGACCCCTGGGATTGCAATTTGGGGGGTCTCTCCAACTTCCATAGTGTCATTGGCTGCATCACATCCATTCTCAGGCTGGGGGAGGGCACCTTGTGAAACACAGAGTTAATTGTTATTCAGGGATTGCTCACTGCTGCCCCCTGGGGATGGTTGGTTTAATTGGCTGGCATCAGGAAAATATGAGGCAGAATCTTGCAGCACTGGGGTCCTGTACAGCAGCTCCTGTGAGGATGTCTCCTGCTTTGATGGTGAGGGGGGAACTGAGCTGGGTTCAGGTATCTGTCTGTGTTTTAGGAGCTTCTGAGACTCCTCAAACCAATCCAGGTTCTTGTATCTCTCTGCCATGGGCCCCATTTGTTTCTCAAGTGTCTCAATGTTTTTAACAACTATAGCAAGCTGTGTGCGGAAAGTCTGTAACAGCTCATCACAAGCGGCTGCGTTCTGGGGGTATGCTGCCTTCATTTTATTTACTTCATCTATTTGTCTTTGCCGCTCTGTCCTGGATGCTCTTAAGTTGTTCATGTTGTTGACTAAATCTGGAATTTTGTCTGCAAGCTGCAGTTCTGGTGCGCGCTCTGTCTCTTTAAGACTTGCCTTGCGCCTTGGCTTTTCTGCTGGGTCTTTGAATGTCTCTGCTGCCTCAGTCCTGGGAGACTTGTGGCCATTTGCCCCCATCTCAGCATTTGCATTGTCTGATAACTTCCCAGATTTATGACTAGTGGCAGATTTAGCAGATTTCCCCCCAGTTATGGGGTCACCGGTGGCCGGCTGGGTCTTGGATCGCAGGGCCCGGGACTCTCGGCTCACACACACATTCTGCTGCAGGTTTTCCTGCATTGTCAGTCTTTCCAAAGATGTCCTCCTCAGCTTGTGCTGCTTCCCACTGCCGGCCTGAGCTGGCTGCTGAGTGTCCATCACAACAGGTTGTTGGATCTCCCTGCCTGGATCAGCACAGTCACTTTGCTGGGGCTGCCGCCCTCCCTGCATTACATGCTGCACACAGACACTGCTACACGGCCCATCATTATTATCCACCACTTCCATTCCAGCTTCACTTTACTGTAACTTTCTTCCATTAAGACTCTTCCACCTTCATTGTAATCCACCGCGGTCAGCCGGTCAGCAGCATATTCAGTAGCCAGAGGGTCTCTAACATGGACTCCAGATTCAGACCCAGAAGCCTGGAGCTCACCTGGGGAGCGACCCCACCCAAGGCAGCCAGGCCCTGGGCTAGAGCCAGACATTCACAGCACCTGCAGAGCTCACTCACACACCTCCTCCCACCTTAACGATCTATTGGGGTATAAGGGAGGATACAGGGGAGAAGAGCTTACAATCTATTAGGGTATAAGGGAGGATACAGGAGGAGAAGAGCTTACACTCTATTAGGATATAAGGGAGGATACAGGAGGAGAAGAGCTTACACTCTATTAGGGTATAAGGGAGGATACAGAAGGAGAAGAGCTTACACTCTATTAGGGTATAAGGGAGGATACAGAAGGAGAAGAGCTTACACTCTATTAGGGTATAAGGGAGGATACAGAAGGAGAAGAGCTTACAATCTATTAGGGTATAAGGGAGGATACAGAAGGAGAAGAGCTTAAACTCTATTTGGGTATAAGGGAGGAAACAGGAGGAGAAAAGCTTACACTCTATTAGGGTATAAGGGAGGATACAGGATGAGAAGAGCTTACACTCTATTAGGGTATAAGGGAGGATACTGGAGGAGAAGAGCTTACACTCTATTAGGGTATAAGGGAGGATACAGAAGGAGAAGAGCTTACAATCTATTAGGGTATAAGGGAGGATACAGAAGGAGAAGAGCTTAAACTCTATTTGGGTATAAGGGAGGAAACAGGAGGAGAAGAGCTTACACTCTATTAGGGTATAAGGGAGGATACAGGAGGAGAAGAGCTTACACTCTATTTGGGTATAAGGGAGGATACAGGAGGAGAAGAGCTTACACTCTATTAGGGTGTAAGGGAGGATACAGAAGGAGAAGAGCTTACACTCTATTTGGGTATAAGGGAGGATACAGAAGGAGAAGAGCTTACAGGCTATTAGGGTATAAGGGAGGATACAGAAGGAGAAGAGCTTACACTCTATTTGGGTATAAGGGAGGATACAGAAGGAGAAGAGCTTACACTCTATTTGGGTATAAGGGAGGATACAGAAGGAGAAGAGCTTACAGGCTATTAGGGTATAAGGGAGGATACAGGAGGAGAAGAGCTTACACTCTATTAGGGTATAAGGGAGGATACAGGAGGAGAAGAGCTTACACTCTATTTGGGTATAAGGGAGGATACAGGAGGAGAAGAGCTTACACTCTATTAGGGTATAAGGGAGGATACAGGAGGAGAAGAGCTTACACTCTATTAGGGTATAAGGGAGGATACAAGAGGAGAAGAGCTTACACTCTATTAGGGTATAAGGGAGGATACAGGAAGAGAAGAGCTTACACTCTATTAGGGTATAAGGGAGGATACAGAAGAGGAATGAATCAAAGTGGAGAGCGATAGTAAACTTCTCAATCAATGTTAGAGGTCCCCTTTAACAGAATAGTGTATTTCCAAAGTAAAAGGATTATCTCTCGGGTTACCTTCAGAATGATGTGATTTTATAGTGGAAGAATGACAATTTAGTAATATAGTATAACATCTGTATAAAGCCAAGGATACACATGTATCAGTAAGTGTTACATTTAAAGTAATAGTTTGAGTCCTCAATTTAGTAAATTTGCCTTCAAATATCTTAAAGTGGCCTCAGTTTATTTCAGAATAACGAGTGATTCATAGAAGAGAGAACATTACACGTGTGTATAAATGCTTAAAGAATTGCCAACCAATGGCTTATGGTTTATAATGTGATTTTCCTCTTTGCTGGGCATCCCCGATGTGTAAAACCCCCGGGATCACCGCAAAATGTACCTTTCGGCCATTTCAAGGTGCAGGCTGCTCCCCCCCCCCCCCCCCCCGCAATCAGCATCCCTTGCCGCTCCTCAATACGTACGGCATAGAATGCTGTTCAGAGGAAAGGCTGTGTTTGTAAGGTGGGATCTCAGGCAACATAAGCTGGACTTGCTGATCCAATGGGCAGCAGCAAATATGCAACGAATAGATAGATAGATAGATAGATATGGGATAGATAGATAGATAGATAGATAGATAGATAGATAGATAGATATGAGATAGATAGATATGAGATAGATAGATAGATAGATAGATAGATAGATAGATAGATAGATATGGGATAGATAGATAGATAGATAGATAGATAGATAGATAGATAGATAGATATGAGATAGATAGATAGATAGATAGATAGATAGATAGATAGATAGATAGATATGGGATAGATAGATAGATAGATAGATAGATAGATAGATATGAGATAGATAGATAGATAGATATGAGATAGATAGATAGATAGATAGATAGATAGATAGATAGATAGATAGATAGATAGATATGGGATATATATGAGATAGATAGATAGATATGGGATAGATAGATAGATAGATATGAGATAGATAGATAGATAGATAGATAGATAGATAGATAGATAGATAGATATGAGATAGATAGATAGATAGATATGGGATAGATAGATAGATAGATAGATAGATAGATAGATATGGGATAGATAGACATGGGATAGATAGATAGATAGATAGATATGGGATAGATATGAGATAGATAGATAGATAGATAGATAGATAGATAGATAGATATGAGATAGATAGATAGATAGATAGATAGATAGATAGATAGATAGATATGGGATAGATAGATATGGGATAGATAGACATGGGATAGATAGATAGATAGATAGATAGATAGATAGATAGATATGAGATAGATAGATAGATAGATATGGGATAGATAGATAGATAGATAGATAGATAGATAGGTGATAGATAGATTGATAGATAGATAGATAGATAGATAGATATGGGATGGATAGATAGATAGATAGATAGATAGATAGATAGATATGAGATAGATAGATAGATAGATAGATAGATAGATAGATAGATATGGGATAGATAGATAGATAGATATGGGATAGATAGATAGATAGATAGATAGATAGATAGATATGAGATAGATAGATAGATAGATAGATAGATAGATAGATAGATAGATAGAAAGATATGAGATAGATAGATAGATAGATAGATATGAGATAGATAGATAGATAGATAGATAGATAGATAGATATGAGATAGATAGATAGATAGATAGATAGATAGATAGATAGATAGATAGAAAGATATGAGATAGATAGATAGATAGATAGATAGATAGATAGATAGATATGGGATAGATAGATAGATAGATAGATAGATAGATAGATAGATAGATATGGGATAGATAGATAGATCATTACAAGGTATACCGACTCACAATGACATCCCTTATCATCAGCAGCTGGAATATCCAAGGGCTCAATTCTTCAGCTTTTGGATCCAAATCGAACGACCCAGACTTTAAAGAAAAAGTAAAAACTGTAGACATACAAATCCTCATGGAGACATGGACCAGAGCAGAGGATGAATCCCTAGCACCCATGGGCTACAGGGAATTTTCCGTGTCTGCCCAGAAAAACAAAACTGCCAAACAGGGTCGCCGCTCGGGTGGCATATTAATCTGGTACAGGGAGGCGCTTAAAAATCACATGAGAGCGGTCAAACGAGGAGACAATCATATCTGGATTAAAATTAGCAGCTCCATCCTCACCTCTCAATATGACATCTACCTGTGTGCAGCATATATCCCTCCAGCCGAGTCCCCCTACTACAACCCAGACATATATGAGGTCCTACAAAATGAGGCTGCCCAATTCCAGTGTCAGGGCAGGGTGCTGATCTGTGGAGACCTCAATGTCAGGACAGGTATAGAGAAGGACTATCTCACCTCTGATGGCAATGCCTATATCCTAGGAGGTGACACCTACTTCTCAGACTCTATACAGACACTAAGAAACAGCTACGACAGGACTATAAACAAAAGCGGGAAAAAACTGTTGAACCTGTGCCGGAGCCTGGGACTGTACATAATGAATGGGCGTATCCGGGGTGACTGTCTAGGACGATTCACACTAAACTCCCATGTGGGCAGCAGTGTGGTGGACTATGTCATCACAGACGCAGACCCCGCGAGTATCAACGCCTTCATAGTCACTCCTGACACGCACCTCTCAGACCACAACCAGATCCTGCTGTACATGAGATCCACCGAGCACCCATCCACACAGCAGCCCCACCAGACTGGTCTCTACAACCTGCCACCATCCTTCAAGTGGCTCAGACAATCCGCCAATGAGTACAACAATGCGACCAACCGAGCGGAGATCAAAGAAATGCTCATAAACTTTCACACTAACATCTACGAGCCAAACCAACAAGGAGTCACCCTGGCAGTGAAGGACTTTAATACCATCCTGCACACCATGGCAGAACTAGCAGGCCTCAAACGGACCAACCTCAAGAGACCTTCTAATAAACAGTCTGAGAAATGGTTTGACAAGGAATGCAGGGCTCTACGTCATTCCCTAAGGACAGCCTCTAACAAAAAACACAGAGACCCCAATGACAAGGATGTGAGGGAAACCTATGACACCCTACGGAGGCAATACAAGCGCACCCTCAGAGAGAAAAAACAAAGGCATCTCTCCCACAAAATCCAGCAGCTCGAGGACTCCCTCCAGGACAACTCATTCTGGGAGACCTGGCACCATATCGACACAAAGCCAAAGAAAAACTCCCTCCAAATCCAAAATGGCAACATCTGGCTCAGCTACTTCAGGGTCCTCTACAAAAACCTCCCTGAAGAAGAGCAAACCCCGGAACAACAACAAATAACCACAAAACTGAGGGACATGGAGGAGGCAATCAAGGACTTCCAAACCCCCCCTAGACTGGCCAATCACCATGCAAGAAATCCAGGAAAACATCTCCCTGCTGAAATGCAGAAAGGCCAGTGGCCCTGACGGCATCCTGCCAGAGATGATCAAATACAGCTCCCCAGACATACACGCTGCACTGGCAAAACTATTCACCCTGGTCCTGAGCTCCGGACACTTCCCTCAAGACTGGAAACGAGGTCTCATAACACCCATCTACAAGAATGGGGACCAATATGACCCAGCGAACTACCGAGGGATCTGTGTCAGCAGCACTCTGGGGAAGCTATTCAGCAGCACCATCAACAGAAGGGTCCTCACCTTCCTCACACAGCAAGAGGTCCTCAGTAAAAGCCAAGCCGGGTTCATGCCAAACCATCGCACCACCGACCACATCTATAGCCTGCACAGCCTTATCAAGACTCACGTCCACAACACCAAACAGGGGAAGATCTTTTCCAGTTTTGTGGACTTCAAGAAGGCGTTTGACTCAGTGTGGCACCCGGGCCTGTTCCTGAAACTCCTGCAGAGTGGAATAGGGGGGAGAACATATGATGTCATCAAGAGCTCATACACTGGGAACCAATGCAGTGTGAATGGCAAGAGGACGGCATACTTCCACCAGGGCCGAGGAGTCAGACAGGGCTGCAGCCTGAGCCCAACGCTCTTCAACATCTACATCAATGAACTGGCTGCAGCTCTGGAGGCTTCCTCAGCACCAGGCCTCCTCCTGCATGACCGCGAGGTGAAGTTCCTGCTGTACGCCGATGACCTCCTGCTGCTGTCCCCGACAGAGACAGGCCTCCAAGACAGCCTGGCAGTACTGGAGAAATTCAGCACCACATGGGCACTACCCATCAATTCTAAGAAGACCAAAGTCATGGTGTTCCAGAAGAGGGGCCAGAATAAAGCCTCCATTCCCTCCTTCACATTAAACGGGTCTGCACTGGAAAAAACCGACAGCTACACCTACCTGGGGCTGGAGCTTAACCAATCAGGGAGCTTTAAGCCAGCAATAGAGGCCCTGAAAGGAAAAGCCTGCAGAGCTTTCTACGCCATCAGAAAGCGACTGTACCACCTCAAACCACCAGTGAGGGTCTGGATGAAGATCTTTGATGGGGTCATTGCCCCAATCCTACTTTATGGCAGTGAGGTTTGGGGCCCAATCACCTACCCAGACCAGTCCAAATGGGACCCAAGCCCAACAGAGACCTTTCATCTGGAGTTCTGCAAGTACCTCCTCCAGGTCCATCGCAGCACCTCCAACATGGCGTGCCGGGCAGAGTTGGGCAGGTTCCCTCTATGGTTCCAGGTGCAGAAGAGGGCGCTGTCATTCTGGGGGCACATACAGAGCAGCAGCCCCGACTCCTACCACCACAAAGCCTCCCTGAGCCATGGGGTCCAGAACAAACCCTGTGCCCTCCAACTGAGTGTCAGTCACCTGTCCAGCCAAAACCCCCGATATGCCCTGACAAAAGCCCAAATAAAGGGGGTGATAGAGAGCTGCCAGGAGCAATATATAGAGGATTGGAAGAAAGAAATAAGCAACTCCCAGAAACTTACCATCTACCAATCACTAAAGAGGGACTACACCATGGCCCCATACCTGGAGAGGCTGCACCATGGCCCCATACCTGGAGAGGCTGCCCCATGGCCCCATACCTGGAGAGGCCACACCATGGCCCCATACCTGGAGAGGCTGCACCATTGCCCCATACCTGGAGAGGCTGCACCATGACCCCATACCTGGAGAGGCTGCACCATGGCCCTATACCTGGAGAGGCTGCACCATGGCCCCATACCTGGAGAGGCTGCACCATGGCCCCATACCTGGAGAGGCTGCACCATGGCCCCATACCTGGAGAGGCTGCACCATGGCCCCATACCTGGAGAGGCTGCACCATGGCCCCATACCTGGAGAGGCTGCACCATGGCCCCATACCTGGAGAGGCTGCACCATGGCCCTATACCTAGAGAGATTGCACCATGGCCCCATAGCTGGAGAGGCTGCACCATGGCCCTATACCTGGAGAGGCTGCACCATGGCCCCATACCTGGAGAGGCTGCACCATGGCCCCATACCTGGAGAGACTGCACCATGGCCCCATACCTGGAGAGACTGCACCATGGCCCCATACCTGGAGAGGCTGCACCATGGCCCCATACCTGGAGAGGCTGCACCATGGCCCCATACCTGGAGAGGCTGCACCATGGCCCCATACCTGGAGAGGCTGCACCATGGCCCCATACCTGGAGAGGCTGCACCATGGCCCCATACCTGGAGAGACTGCACCATGGCCCCATACCTGGAGAGGCTGCACCATGGCCCCATACCTGGAGAGGCTGCACCATGGCCCCATACCTGGAGAGGCTGCACCATGGCCCATACCTGGAGAGGCTGCACCATGGCCCCATACCTGGAGAGGCTGCACCATGGCCCCATACCTGGAGAGGCTGCACCATGGCCCCATACCTGGAGAGGCTGCACCATGGCCCATACCTGGAGAGGCTGCACCATGGCCCCATACCTGGAGAGGCTGCACCACCCCAAACACAGGCAGACCCTGAGCCTCTATAGACTGAGCGCCCACAGCCTGGAGATGGAGACAGGTCGGCACAGGCAGACATACAAGCCACAGGAGAGCCGACTGAGCAGGGGGCCCTGGAGGATGAGGCCCACTTCCTGCTACACTGCAGCAAATATTCATCCACCAGGGACACTTACTTCCAGAGACTCTCCACCCTCATCCCGAACTTCACCTCCATAGATGATGAGTGTACCCATATACTGCCCGTTAATCCCGCCCAACCCCTTACTGCCTCTATACGTCTCCAACTCCCACCATCACTGGACCATTGTACACCCAATTCTTCCCCTATAACCCAACACCCCCCCCCCCTTTGTTATTCCCTTTTGCTTTGGCAATGCTGTTTTTTTGGACCTGCCAATAAAGGATAGATAGATAGATAGATAGATAGATAGATAGATAGATAGATATGAGATAGATAGATAGATAGATAGATAGATAGATATGAGATAGATAGATAGATAGATAGATAGATAGATAGATAGATATGGGATAGATAGATAGATAGATAGATAGATAGATAGATAGATATGAGATAGATAGATAGATAGATAGATAGATAGATAGATATGAGATAGATAGATAGATAGATAGATAGATAGATAGATATGGGATAGATAGATAGATAGATAGATAGATAGATAGATAGATAGATATGAGATAGATAGATAGATAGATAGATAGATAGATAGATAGATATGGGATAGATAGATAGATATGAGATAGATAGATAGATAGATAGATAGATAGATAGATAGATAAATAGACAGACAGACAGATAGATAGATAGATAGATAGATAGATATGAGATAGATAGATAGATAGATAGATAGATAGATAGATATGGGATAGATAGATAGATATGGGATAGATAGATAGATAGATATGGGATAGATAGATAGATAGATAGATAGATAGATATGGGATAGATAGATAGATAGATAGATAGATAGATAGATAGATAGATAGATATGGGATAGATAGATAGATAGATAGATAGATAGATAGATAGAGGCACAGGCTGCTCCTGTGTGTTACAGTGTGATCCCATTAGTGCCCGCCCCCTCTGCTTTAGATGCTGATTGGGGCTTCCCTGCTGCCAATCACTTGCCAAGATGACTGACAGCTCTGCAGCCCACCCTCACACCTCACTGACATTGCCTGACTCGCCTGTTTATTTTACACATTGTGCCAATACAAATAGTTCACATTCTGCTCCCCGCAGGACACCGTCCTATTATATCATCACCTCAACTGTGAGTCCTCATTGTACCTCCAACCAACACACCAACAGGGCCACCTACCTGCACAGCCAGAGCTGCCCCACACCTTCTACTGCTGGGATTACTGGGAGGGAAGGACAGGAGGTCATGTGACTGCTTCTGTGTACAGCGCTGTGGTATATGTCAGCGCTATATAAATTTATAATAACAGTGTGTGAGTGTGGGGGAGACATTAGAGTTTGAGCTCTGAGGGACAGGAGGTCATGTGACTGCTTCTATGTACAGGGCTGTGGTATATGTCAGCGCTATATAATGTATAATAACAGTGTGTGAGTGCGGGGGAGACATTAGAGTTTGAGCTCTGAGGGACAGGAGGTCATGTGACTGCTTCTATGTACAGGGCTGTGGTATATGTCAGCGCTATATAATGTATAATAACAGTGTGTGAGTGTGGGGGAGACATTAGAGTGTGAGCTCCGAGGGACAGGAGGTCATGTGACTGCTTCCATGTACTCTGTACAGTTGCTGCGTGTTGCGGTGAGCCTGGCAGAAGCGCGGCGGGGAGTGTGATGTCACGACGGCGGTAATCCGTGATTAGGAGATGATTATGGGCTGATTGTCCGGTAATTATTCCTGGGTGGGAGAATAGAAGTTTATTTGGGTAACTTCACACGCGGATAGCGCGCGGCGCGGCCGGTTATGACATCATAATTTTTTCGGGATGGTGGGGTGTTTGCATTGGGCGTCGTCACGCGTTGATGAATTAGGTGCAGATTGGGAGCATCGGAGGATCTGCCAGTAACTGCTTTGTATCAGTTCGCTATTGTGGGGCTCATGCAGGATGGTAGCCCAGGGGTCTCCAGGGGGGATCTAATCCTTCAGTCTCTCAACACCTGCTGACAGGCCACCGGGTCCTTGGGGAGGTGGCTGTAGCCGAACGCAGTCTGGCCAAACATGAACTGTGCTTGCGGCGGACCCCTCACTGCGACCGGGCGGCCTTTGAAAAATATACAGAGTTTCCTGCCAGGCCTGACTTCATGCCTCTCATGTGCTGTGTAAATAGGAGAACGCGCCTGCACATGTGTCAGCCATAATGGATTACACGTCACTGACAAGGCATCTGTTCACACCGAGACCCTCATTTATTTACCCGTCTCATCTGCGCCGACACCGCCGGGAATCCTCACCTGTGCCCGGGGATCACTGTAACTCCATCCTGTACCCCTACTATCCATCCTGTACCCCTACTATCCATCCAGCCCCCCTCTGACTCCATCCTGTACCCCTACTATCCATCCAGCTCCCCTCTGACTCCATCCTGTACCCCTACTATCCATCCAGCTCCCCTCTGACTCCATCCTGTACCCCTACTATCCATCCAGCTCCCCCTCTGACTCCATCCTGTACCCCTACTATCCATCCAGCCCCCCTCTGACACCATCCTGTACCCCTACTATCCATCCAGCCCCCCTCTGACTCCATCCTGTACCCCTACTATCCATCCAGCTCCCCTCTGACTCCATCCTGTACCCCTACTATCCATCCAGCTCCCCTCTGACTCCATCCTGTACCCCTACTATCCATCCAGCCCCCCTCTGACACCATCCTGTACCCCTACTATCCATCCAGCCCCCCTCTGACTCCATCCTGTACCCCTACTATCCATCCAGCCCCCCTCTGACTCCATCCTGTACCCCTACTATCCATCCAGCCCCCCTCTCTCTCCATCCTGTACCCCTACTATCCATCCAGCCCCCCTCTCTCTCCATCCTGTACCCCTACTATCCATCCAGCCCCCCTCTGACACCATCCTGTACCTCTACTATCCATCCAGCCCCCCTCTGACACCATCCTGTACCTCTACTATCCATCCAGCTCCCCTGTGACTCCATCCTGTACCCCTACTATCCATCCAGCCCCCCTCTGACACCATCCTGTACCTCTACTATCCATCCAGCCCCCCTCTGACACCATCCTGTACCTCTACTATCCATCCAGCTCCCCTGTGACTCCATCCTGTACCCCTACTATCCATCCAGCCCCCCTCTGACACCATCCTGTACCTCTACTATCCATCCAGCCCCCCTCTGACACCATCCTGTACCTCTACTATCCATCCAGCTCACCTCTGACTCCATCCTGTACCCCTACTATCCATCCAGCTCCCCTCTGACTCCATCCTGTACCCCTAATATCCATCCAGCCCCCCTCTGACTCCATCCTGTACCCCTACTATCCATCCAGCTCCCCTCTGACTCCATCCTGTACCCCTACTATCCATCCAGCTCCCCTCTGACTCCATCCTGTACCCCTAATATACATCCAGCTCCCCTCTGACTCCATCCTGTACCCCTACTATCCATCCAGCTCACCTCTGACTCCATCCTATACCCCTACTATCCATCCAGCTCCCCTCTGACTCCATCCTGTACCCCTAATATACATCCAGCCCCCCTCTGACTCCATCCTGTACCCCTACTATCCATCCAGCTCCCCTCTGACTCCATCCTGTACCCCTACTATCCATCCAGCTCCCCTCTGACTCCATCCTGTACCCCTACTATCCATCCAGCCCCCCTCTGACTCCATCCTGTACCCCTACTATCCATCCAGCTCCCCTCTGACTCCATCCTGTACCCCTACTATCCATCCAGCCCCCCTCTGAGTCCATCCTGTACCCCTACTATCCATCCAGCCCCCCTCTGACTCCATCCTGTACCCTTACTATCCATCCAGCTCCCCTCTGACTCCATCCTGTACCCCTACTATCCATCCAGCTCTCCTCTGACCCCATCCTGTACCCCTACTATCCATCCAGCTCCCCTCTGACACCATCCTGTACCCCTACTATCCATCCAGCCCCCCTCTGACTCCATCCTGTACCCCTACTATCCATCCAGCTCCCCTCTGACTCCATCCTGTACCCCTACTATCCATCCAGCTCCCCTCTGACTCCATCCTGTACACCTACTATCCATCCAGCTCCCCTCTGACTCCATCCTGTATCCCTACTATCCATCCAGCTCCCCTCTGACCCCATCCTGTACCCCTACTATCCATCCAGCCCCCCTCTGACTCCATCCTGTACCCCTACTATCCATCCAGCCCCCCTCTGACTCCATCCTGTACCCCTACTATCCATCCAGCTCCCCTCTGACTCCATCCTGTACCCCTACTATCCATCCAGCCCCCCTCTGACTCCATCCTGTACCCCTACTATCCATCCAGCTCCCCTCTGAGTCCATCCTGTACCCCTACTATCCATCCAGCTCCCCTCTGACCCCATCCTGTACCCCTACTATCCATCCAGCTCCCCTCTGACTCCATCATGTACCCCTACTATCCATCCAGCCCCCCTCTGACTCCATCCTGTACCCCTACTATCCATCCAGCTCTCCTCTGACCCCATCCTGTACCCCTACTATCCATCCAGCCCCCCTCTGAGTCCATCCTGTACCCCTACTATCCATCCAGCTCCCCTCTGACTCCATCCTGTACCCCTACTATCCATCCAGCCCCCCTCTGACTCCATCCTGTACCCCTACTATCCATCCAGCTCTCCTCTGACCCCATCCTGTACCCCTACTATCCATCCAGCCCCCCTCTGAGTCCATCCTGTACCCCTACTATCCATCCAGCTCCCCTCTGACTCCATCCTGTACCCCTACTATCCATCCAGCCCCCCTCTGACTCCATCCTGCACCCCTACTATCCATCCAGCCCCCTTTGACTCCATCCTGTACCCCTACTATCCATCCAGCTCCCCTCTGACTCCATCCTGTACCCCTACTATCCATCCAGCTCCCCTCTGACTCCATCCTGCACCCCTACTATCCATCCAGCCCCCTTTGACTCCATCCTGTACCCCTACTATCCATCCAGCTCCCCTCTGACTCCATCCTGTACCCCTACTATCCATCCAGCTCTCCTCTGACTCCATCCTGTACCCCTACTATCCATCCTGTACCCCTACTATCCATCCAGGCCCCCTCTGACTCCATCCTGTACCCCTACTATCCATCCAGCTTCCCTCCGACTCCATCTTGTACCCCTACTATCCATCCAGCTCCCCTCTGACTCCATCCTGTACCCCTACTATCCATCCATCTCCCCTCTGACTCCATCCTGTACCCCTACTATCCATCCAGCTCCCCTCTGACTCCATCCTGTACCCCTACTATCCATCCAGCTCCCCTCTGACTCCATCCTGTACCCCTACTATCCATCCAGCTCTCCTCTGACTCCATCCTGTACCCCTACTATCCATCCAGCTCTCCTCTGACTCCATCCTGTACCCCTACTATCCATCCAGCTATCCTTTGATTCCATTCTGTATCCCTACTATCCATCAAGCTCCTCTCTGACTCCATCCTGTACCCCTACTATCCATCCAGCTCCCCTCTGACTCCATCCTGTACCCCTACTATCCATCCAGCTCCCCTCTGACTCCATCCTGTACCTCTACTATCCATCCAGCTCCCCTCTGACTCCATCCTGTACCCCTACTATCCATCCAGCTCTCCTCTGACTCCATCCTGTACCCCTACTATCCATCCAGCTCTCCTCTGACTCCATCCTGTACCCCTACTATCCATCCAGCTATCCTTTGATTCCATTCTGTACCCCTACTATCCATCAAGCTCCTCTCTGACTCCATCCTGTATCTCTACTATCCATCCAGCTCCCCTCTGACTCCATCCTGTATCTCTACTATCCATCCAGCCCCCCTCTCTCTCCATCCTGTACCCCTACTATTCATCCAGCTCCCCTCTGACTCCATCCTGTACCCCTACTATCCATCCAGCTCCCCTCTGACCCCATCCTGTACCCCTACTATCCATCCAGCCCCCCCTCTGACTCCATCCTGTACCCCTACTATCCATCCAGCCCCCCCTCTGACCCCATCCTGTACCCCTACTATCCATCCAGCCCCCCCTCTGACTCCATCCTGTACCCCTACTATCCATCCAGCTCCTCTCTGACTCCATCCTGTACCCCTACTATCCATCCAGCCCCCCTCTGACTCCATCCTGTACCCCTACTATCCATCCAGTTCCCCTCTGACTCCATCCTGTACCCCTACTATCCATCCAGCTCCCCTCTGACCCCATCCTGTACCCCTACTATCCATCCAGCCCCCCTCTGACTCCATCCTGTACCCCTACTATCCATCCAGCTCCCCTCTGACTCCATCCTGTACCCCTACTATCCATCCAGCCCCCCTCTGACTCCAACCTGTACCCCTACTATCCATCCAGCCCCCCTCTGACTCCATCCTGTACCCCTACTATCCATCCAGCTCCCCTCTGACTCCATCCTGTACCCCTACTATCCATCCAGCCCCCCTCTGACTCCATCCTGTACCCCTACTATCCATCCAGCTCCCCTCTGACTCCATCCTGTACCCCTACTATCCATCCAGCCCACCTCTGACTCCATCCTGTACCCCTACTATCCATCCAGCTCCCCTCTGACTCCATCCTGTACCCCTACTATCCATCCAGCTCCCCTCGGACTCCATCCTGTACCCCTACTATCCATCCAGCTCCCCTCTGATTCCATCCTGTACCCCTACTATCCATCCAGCCCCCCTCTGACTCCATCCTGTACCCCTACTATCCATCCAGCTCTCCTCTGACTCCATCCTGTACCCCTTACTATACACCCAGCTTCCCTCTGACTCCATCCTGTACCCCTACTATCCATCCAGCTCCCCTCTGACTCCATCCTGTACCCCTACTATCCATCCAGCTCCCCTCTGACTCCATCCTGTACCCCTACTATCCATCCAGCCCCCCTCTGACTCCATCCTGTACCCCTACTATCCATCCAGCTCCCCTCTGACTCCATCCTGTACCCCTACTATCCATCCAGCTCCCCTCTGACTCCATCCTGTACCCCTACTATCCATCCAGCTCTCCTCTGACTCCATCCTGTACCCCTACTATCCATCCAGCTCTCCTCTGACTCCATCCTGTACCCCTACTATCCATCCAGCTCTCCTCTGACTCCATCCTGTACCCCTACTATCCATCCAGCTCCCCTCTGACTCCATCCTGTACCCCTACTATCCATCCAGCTCTCCTCTGACTCCATCCTGTACCCCTACTATCCATCCAGCTCTCCTCTGACTCCATCCTGTACCCCTACTATCCATCCAGCTCCTCTATGACTCCATCCTGTACCCCTACTATCCATCCAGCTCTCCTCTGACTCCATCCTGTACCCCTACTATCCATCCAGCTCTCCTCTGACTCCATCCTGTACCCCTACTAGCCATCCAGCCCCCCTCTGACTCCATCCTGTACCCTACTATCCATCCAGCTCTCCTCTGACTCCATCCTGTACCCCTACTATCCATCCAGCTCCCCTCTGACTCCATCCTGTACCCCTACTATCCATCCAGCTCCCCTCTGACACCATCCTGTACCCCTACTATCCATCCAGCTCCCCTCTGACTCCATCCTTTACCCCTACTATCCATCCAGCTCCCCTCTGACTCCATCCTTTACCCCTACTATCCATCCAGCTCCCCTCTGACTCCATCCTTTACCCCTACTATCCATCCAGCTCCCCTCTGACTCCATCCTTTACCCCTACGATCCATCCAGCTCCCCTCTGACTCCATCCTTTACCCCTACTATCCATCCAGCTCCCCTCTGACTCCATCCTTTACCCCTACTATCCATCCAGCTCCCCTCTGACTCCATCCTTTACCCCTACTATCCATCCAGCTCCCCTCTGACTCCATCCTTTATCCCTACTATCTATCCAGCTTCGCTCTGACTCCATCCTGTACCCCTACTATCCATCCAGCTCCCCTCTGACTCCATCCTGTACCCCTACTATCCATCCAGCTCCCCTCTGACTCCATCCTGTACCCCTACTATCCATCCAGCTCCTCTATGACTCCATCCTGTACCCCTACTATCCATCCAGCTCTCCTCTGACTCCATCCTGTACCCCTACTAGCCATCCAGCCCCCCTCTGACTCCATCCTGTACCCTACTATCCATCCAGCTCTCCTCTGACTCCATCCTGTACCCCTACTATCCATCCAGCTCCCCTCTGACTCCATCCTGTACCCCTACTATCCATCCAGCTCCTCTCTGACTCCATCCTGTACCCCTACTATCCATCCAGCTCCCCTCTGACTCCATCCTGTACCCCTACTATCCATCCAGCTCTCCTCTGACTCCATCCTTTACCCCTACTATCCATCCAGCTCCCCTCTGACTCCATCCTTTACCCCTACTATCCATCCAGCTCCCCTCTGACTCCATCCTTTATCCCTACTATCTATCCAGCTTCGCTCTGACTCCATCCTGTACCCCTACTATCCATCCAGCTCCCCTCTGACTCCATCCTGTACCCCTACTATCCATCCAGCTCTCCTCTGACTCCATCCTGTACCCCTACTAGCCATCCAGCCCCCCTCTGACTCCATCCTGTACCCCTACTATCCATCCAGCTCTCCTCTGACTCCATCCTGTACCCCTACTATCCATCCAGCTCCTCTATGACTCCATCCTGTACCCCTACTATCCATCCAGCTCTCCTCTGACTCCATCCTGTACCCCTACTAGCCATCCAGCCCCCCTCTGACTCCATCCTGTACCCTACTATCCATCCAGCTCTCCTCTGACTCCATCCTGTACCCCTACTATCCATCCAGCCCCCCTCTGACTCCATCCTGTACCCTACTATCCATCCAGCTCTCCTCTGACTCCATCCTGTACCCCTACTATCCATCCAGCTCCCCTCTGACTCCATCCTGTACCCCTACTATCCATCCAGCTCCTCTCTGACTCCATCCTGTACCCCTACTATCCATCCAGCTCCCCTCTGACTCCATCCTGTACCCCTACTATCCATCCAGCTCCCCTCTGACTCCATCCTGTACCCCTACTATCCATCCAGCTCCCCTCTGACTCCATCCTGTACCCCTACTATCCATCCAGCTCCTCTATGACTCCATCCTGTACCCCTACTATCCATCCAGCTCTCCTCTGACTCCATCCTGTACCCCTACTATCCCTCCAGCTCCTCTCTGACTCCATCCTGTACCCCTACTATCCATCCAGCTCCCCTCTGACTCCATCCTGTACCCCTACTAGCCATCCAGCCCCCCTCTTACTCCATCCTGTACCCTACTATCCATCCAGCTCTCCTCTGACTCCATCCTGTACCCCTACTATCCATCCAGCTCCTCTCTGACTCCATCCTGTACCCCTACTAGCCATCCAGCCCCCCTCTGACTCCATCCTGTACCCTACTATCCATCCAGCTCTCCTCTGACTCCATCCTGTACCCCTACTATCCATCCAGCCCCCCTCTGACTCCATCCTGTACCCTACTATCCCTCCAGCTCCTCTCTGACTCCATCCTGTACCCCTACTATCCATCCAGCTCCCCTCTGACTCCATCCTGTACCCCTACTATCCATCCAGCTCCCCTCTGACTCCATCCTGTACCCCTACTATCCATCCAGCTCCCCTCTGACTCCATCCTGTACCCCTACTATCCATCCAGCCCCTCTCTGACTCCATCCTGTACCCCTACTATCCATCCAGCCCTCCTCTGACTCCATCCTGTACCCCTACTATCCATCCAGCCCCCCTCTGACTCCATCCTGTACCCTACTATCCATCCAGCTCTCCTCTGACTCCATCCTGTACCCCTACTATCCATCCAGCTCCCCTCTGACTCCATCCTGTACCCCTACTATCCATCCAGCCCCTCTCTGACTCCATCCTGTACCCCTACTATCCATCCAGCTCCTCTCTGACTCCATCCTGTACCCCTACTATCCATCCAGCCCCCCTCTGACTCCATCCTGTACCCCTACTATCCATCCAGCTTCCCTCTGACTCCATCCTGTACCCCTACTATCCATCCAGCTCTCCTCTGACTCCATCCTGTACCCCTACTATCCATCCAGCCCCCCTCTGACTCCATCCTGTACCCCTACTATCCATCCAGCTTCCCTCTGACTCCATCCTGTACCCCTACTATCCATCCAGCCCCCCTCTGACTCCATCCTGTACCCCTACTATCCATCCAGCCCCCCTCTGACTCCATCCTGTACCCCTACTATCCATCCAGCTCCCCTCTGACTCCATCCTGTACCCCTACTATCCCTCCAGCTCCCCTCTGACTCCATCCTGTACCCCTACTATCCATCCAGCTCCCCTCTGACCCCATCCTGTACCCCTACTATCCATCCAGCCCCCCTCTGACTCCATCCTGTACCCCTACTATCCATCCAGCCCCCCTCTGACTCCACCCTGTACCCCTACTATCCACCCAGCTCCCCTCTGACTCCATCCTGTACCCCTACTATCCATCCAGCTCCCCTCTGACTCCATCCTGTACCCCTACTATCCATCCAGCTCCCCTCTGACTCCATCCTGTACCCCTACTATCCATCCAGCTCCCCTCTGACTCCATCCTGTACCCCTACTATCCATCCAGCTCCCCTCTGACTCCATCCTGTACCTCTACTATCCATCCAGCTCCCCTCTGACTCCATCCTGTACCTCTACTATCCATCCAGCTCCCCTCTGACTCCATCCTGTACCTCTACTATCCATCCAGCTCCCCTCTGACTCCATCCTGTACCTCTACTATCCATCCAGCTCCCCTCTGACTCCATCCTGTACCCCTACTATCCAGTGCTACTCTAAGGATATATGCAGAGAACTTCTTTAAGGTCACACTTGTTTCTTCGTATGAGTGAAAATGTAACGGCCATATTTTATTCACTGTGAGTTAGATATTTTCTTATGGTCCTTCGGGTGCTGCTGCGATGCGATGTTTGTATAGAGTGCCAGCTTTATGGCTCCCACGTGCACCGTTGCTGACTTTCCTTAAAATCCACCACTGCTGGAATTACAGAACCTGCCAGAAGGAGGAGGTGGGCCGGGGGGGGGGGGGGGGGGGGGGTGTTGCTCTTGGCTCTCAGTGAGGGGATACAGGATGTTGTAACTGTTACATTGTCACTGCACCCGGCACCACTACCCTCACTGCTCCCACCTGCACAGCGAGGCTCCCACACCTACAGAAGAATGAGATATATACCATAACTTCCAACATTTCAGGGTGGGAAAGAGGGACAGTTGTTAAATGAAGCCACACCCCCTCATTGAGGGATGGATGAAGCCACACCCCCTCATTGAGGGATGGATGAAGCCACGCCCCCTCGTTGAGGGATGGATGAAGCCACGCCCCTCATTGATGGATGGATAGGAGACACATTGTAACAATTACAACAACAGAAACACTTTGAATAGGAGAATGAATCATTTATTGCTGCAGATCTGCATGTTACACCTCAAAGAGGGACAATATGTAAATGAAGCCACGCCTCCTCATTGATTGATAGATGAAGCCACGCTCCCTCACTGTGAGATGTGTGAAGCCACGCCCCCTCATTGATGGATGGATAGGAGATAGGATGTAACAGTTACAACAATAGAAACACTTTGAATAGGCAAATTAATCATTTATTGCTGCAGATCTGCATGTTACACCTCAAAGAGGGACAATTCGTAAGTGTCAGTGTTCTGGGACCACCAAGTGTCAGTGTTCTGGGACCACCAAGTGTCAGTGATCTGGGACCACCTAGGGTCAGTGTTCTGGGACCACCAAGTGTCAGTGTTCTGGGACCACCAAGTGTCAGTGTTCTGGGACCACCGAGTGTCAGTGTTCTGGTACCACCGAGTGTCAGTGTTCTGGGACCACCGAGTGTCAGTGTTCTGGTACCACCGAGTGTCAGTGTTCTGGGACCACCGAGTGTCAGTGTTCTGGGACCACCGAGTGTCAGTGTTCTGGGACCACCGAGTGTCAGTGTTCTGGGACCACCAAGTGTCAGTGTTCTGGGAACACCGAGTGTCAGTGTTCTGGTACCACCGAGTGTCAGTGTTCTGGGACCACCGAGTGTCAGTGTTCTGGTACCACCAAGTGTCAGTGTTCTGGGACCACCGAGTGTCAGTGTTCTGGGACCACCGAGTGTCAGTGTTCTGGGACCACCGAGTGTCAGTGTTCTGGTACCACCGAGTGTCAGTGTTCTGGGACCACCGAGTGTCAGTGTTCTGGGACCACCAAGTGTCAGTGTTCTGGGACAACCAAGTGTCAGTGTTCTGGGACCACCAAGTGTCAGTGTTCTGAGACCAACAAGTGTCAGTGTTCTGGGACCACCAAGTGTCAGTGTTCTGGGACCACCAAGTGTCAGTGTTCTGGGACCACCAAGTGTCAGTGTTCTGGGACCACCAAGTGTCAGTGTTCTGGGACCACCAAGTGTCAGTGTTCTGAGACCAACAAGTGTCAGTGTTCTGGGACCACCAAGTGTCAGTGTTCTGGGACCACCAAGTGTCAGTGTTCTGAGACCACCAAGTGTCAGTGTTCTGGGATCACCAAGTGTCAGTGTTCTGGGACCACCAAGTGTCAGTGTTCTGGGACCACCTAGGGTCAGTGTTCTGGGACCACCGAGGATCAGTGTTTTGGGACCACCGAGTGTCAGTGTTCTGGGACCACCGAGTGTCAGTGTTCTGGGACCACCAAGTGTCAGTGTTCTGGGACCACCGAGTGTCAGTGTTCTGGGACCACCAAGTGTCAGTGTTCTGAGACCAACAAGTGTCAGTGTTCTGGGACCACCAAGTGTCAGTGTTCTGGGACCACCAAGTGTCAGTGTTCTGAGACCACCTAGGGTCAGTGTTCTGAGACCAACAAGTGTCAGTGTTCTGGGACCACTAAGTGTCAGTGTTCTGGGACCACCGAGTGTCAGTGTTCTGGGACCACCGAGTGTCAGTGTTCTGGGACCACCAAGTGTCAGTGTTCTGGGACCACCAAGTGTCAGTGTTCTGGGACCACCAAGTGTCAGTGTTCTGGGACCACTAAGTGTCAGTGTTCTGGGACCACCGAGTGTCAGTGTTCTGGGACCACCAAGTGTCAGTGTTCTGGGACCACTGAGTGTCAGTGTTCTGGGACCACCGAGTGTCAGTGTTCTGGGACCACCAAGTGTCAGTGTTCTGGGACCACCAAGTGTCAGTGTTCTGGGACCACCAAGTGTCAGTGTTCTGGGACCACTGAGTGTCAGTGTTCTGGGACCACCAAGTGTCAGTGTTCTGAGACCAACAAGTGTCAGTGTTCTGAGACCAACAAGTGTCAGTGTTCTGGGACCACCAAGTGTCTGGTACCAACCAGTGTCATGGTTCTGGGACCATCTCACGTCAGTGTTCTGGGACCACCAAGTGTCAGTGTTCTGGTACCAACCAGTGTCAGTGTTCTGGGACCACCTTGTGTCAGTGTTCTGGGACCACCAAGTGTCAGTGTTCTGGTACCAACCAGTGTCAGTGTTCTGGGACCACCTTGTGTCAGTGTTCTGGGACCACCAAGTGTCAGTGTTCTGGGACCACCTTGTGTCAGTGTTCTGGGACCACCAAGTGTCAGTGTTCTGGGACCACCTTGTGTCAGTGTTCTGGGACCACCGAGTGTCAGTGTTCTGGGACCACCAAGTGTCAGTGTTCTGGGACCCCCTTGTGTCAGTGTTTTGGGACCATCTCACGTCAGTGTATCAGTGCCTTGGCTCCCGGCACACATTGGCATGCAGTACGTGGGTGCGGCACTCGTGCCTCGGTCTCTCGGCGCACTTTGTCCCCAGCTGGCGACGCTTGTGCGGCGGGCATCCTTGGCGCTCTCCCCCTCCGGCCGCACTATGTCTTCATGAAGTGCAAACACGTCGCCCTCTTTGTCCCTCTCCATCCCTCAGATGGTGCGGTCATTAATTCCCCGCGGCGGGGGCGTAACAGGAGCCCCTCGCGCCCCCGCATGGCGCACTGATCCCCGCAGCATGGGACGCCGGCCGCACTTCAGGAGCCTGAGTGGCCAGATCTAAATGTGGAGCCCGGGCGCCTCCTGCCAAGCCGCTGGTATGCTGTGCTGAAACAGGGAAATCGCTACGGCTGCCCCCCCCCCCCCCCTGCGGCCGGTAAGAGGATCTCCCGGGTGACCTGCCATCGCCTCTTATCAGGAAACTTTCCACGCGAGCACACTGCCGCTTGCCAGATACATCCCAGGATGTGCCACTTCCCATATTGTATATCCATAAGGCACAGAGCAGAAGATTGCTTTTTCTTCAAAAATCTAACAATTTTTTTCAAGGGTATCCCACGGTGCATGCACATCCAAAACACGTGCCCACCACCTATTGGGTATATGCTTACCAGATGTATCAAATAAACAGGCCAAATTCCAAAGGATGTAGACCAATAAAAATTCTCATCATCCAATGTTCTCTTATAAATAATAGCTCCAAGATATATGGTATATAAATCCAATACGTAAAACAAAAGAGCACAGACAGAAAACAAATTCCAGGTAATGTAAAGGCAAGTAAAATCAGCTGACATCAAGTAATCCTTTTTCACCTCCTCCACTGCGGCCGCACAAGGGGATGTCAAATGTGATGTACAGATTACAAGTTGATGTGATCGTTTCCTTAAAAGTATAAAACCGCTTTCCTCTCGCCTAACGCGTTTCGTTGCTTAATTGCAACTTTATCAAGGGCTGGTCAGCGCAGTCTTAATTTATAGAAGATAAGAAGTCCTCCCCCGTTAAGTAATTGTCCAATAAGGGACAAAGAAAAGCACATGTCAGTATCTATCATGCTCGTTGTCGCGGGGCGGGTCCGATGACCTATCAGGGACGTAACAAAGACGTCCCTGTCTCCATGGTGAGAAGCGCGGAAGACGCTCGGCCTTCCCTCGAGCCGTTCGTCTATCTCCATATAATCACTTCCCATATTGTTCAGTTCTATAAAACACTAGGTCCGGTTAAAGCGGACCAAAACCCAGCGCAATCGGCACGGGAATCTATAAGATTGATTGGCGATCGATTTCCTCCCTTGGGGCATCCAAAATTGGGATTCCCCGCTGTGTGAAACCCCCCCCAGGTCGTCCCATACACTTACCTTGCTTCCCGGTCCAACGGCGCATGCGCGAGCATCCTTCTAGCAGGGCGCGTGCCCACATCAGGTATTTGTGAATGGCAGGCGGGGGCACGCTCCCTGTTAGAGGGAAGCGGGGGATGCGGCCGCCAGCGTGCTCAGAACCGCTCACCTTAAAAGACGTGACATCAAAGTGTTTCTATTGTTGTAACTGTTACAATGTATCTTCTATCCATCCCTCAATGAGGGGGCGTGGCTTCATCCCTACCTCAATGAGGGGGCGTGGCTTCATTCGTCCCTCAATGAGGGGCGTGGCTTCATCCATCCCTCAACGAGGGGCGTGGCTTCATCCATCCCTCAATTAGTGGGCGTGGCTTCACCCTTCCCTCAATGAGGGGCGTGGCTTCATCCATCCCTCAATGAGGGGGCGTGGCTTCATCTATCCCTCAATGAGGGGGCGTGACTTCACCCATCCCTCAATGAGGGGCGTGGCTTCATCCATCCCTCAATGAGGGTGCGTGGCTTCATTTAAATATTGTACCTCTTTGAGGTGTAACATGCAGATCTGCAGCAATAAATGATTCATTTGCCTATTCAAAGTGTTTCTATTGTAACTGTTACAATGTATCTTCTATCCCTCCCTCAATGAGGGGGCGTGGCTTCATCCATCCCTCAATTAGGGGGCGTGGCTTCACACATCCCTCAATGAGGGGCATGGCTTCATACATCCCTCAATGAGGGGCGTGGCTTCATACATCCCTCAATGAGGGGCGTGGCTTCATACATCCCTCAATGAGGGGGCGTGGCTTAATTTAACAAATGTCCCTCTTCCCCACCCTGAAAAGTTGGTAGGTACGCAATTTGATGGACTCCATGTCTGCCCGGCGCTGAGTGAAGGAACTGCTCGTATTGGTAAGTGTGAAGGTGGCGGCACTGCATGGAGGAGCCGCGGGGGACAAAAGGTGAGTATAGAATTTTTATTTTAATCCTAGGACGGGAACTTTAAAGTAGACCAAAACCCACGAGTTTCACTATCCCCCGCGTTTGGTCCATAAATCTTGGGGCATCCCAATCTGCGATGCCCCACTTTGAGCGACTTTCCACCAGTCGCCCGATATCTCCTCAGTGTTCAGGCGTGGTTCTGCTCCAATCAGCTTCTCAATATTAAAGTGGAGCGAAACCCACGCCGATCGGCCTGGGAATCTATAAGATTCAATTCCCTCCCACCGGGGCATTCAAAACCGTGATGCTCCGCTGTGTGCCACCCCCCGGTCGCCCCATTCACCCTACCTTGCTCCCCGGACCAACGACGCATGCGCAAGCCGCAGCTGCATCCCCCACTTCCTTTAGCAGGGTGCGTGTCTATGCCGGGCATTTGTGAATGGCACGCTCCCTGTTAGAGGGAAGTGGCTATTAGCGTGCTCGGGGGTGGTGGCCTTCGACGACGTGATGTCAGCAGCTCTGAGAGCGCTGATTGGACGAGCGGCGACACACGCGTCGTAGGCCCAGGAAGAGATGAGTTGGCATCGGTGATCTGGGGGGTGTCACACAGCGGGGCATCACCCATTGGGGGAGAGGACCAAAACCCAAGATAGTCAAAACCCTGGGTTTTGGTCCACTTTAAATTCGCAATTAGGGATGCCCACTGTGCCAAACCTCACCTGGCGCCCGAACTTCCGACCTCATCGGCCAACCCACGGCACATGCGCGGCTGCCGCTGGCATCTCTTGCATCCTTCTAGGCCTGCGAGCAACTGCAACTGATACTGATTGGCTGCACAGCCGCAATGGGATGCTGCGCACCGACTCCATTCAGTTTCTTTAGCTGCACATTAAAGTGGAGCAAAACCCAGGATTTTGACTATCGTGGGTTTTGGTTCTTTCCTCCGCGGGTACCCCGATCGGGGATGTGTGAACCCCCCCCCCCCCCAGGTCACCCGAACCTCTTCCTGGTCCTATGGCGCATGTGCAGCCGCTCGTCCAATCAGTGCGCTTGGATCTGCTTCTGCTACCCTGTATCAGGGAAATTGGGATGCCCCGCTATGTGACCCCCCAGATCGCTGAGCACAACTCACCTCTCCCGGGTCCTATGGCGGCTGCTCGTCCAATCAGAAAGCTCGGAGCCGCTGACATCACGTCGTCGAAAGCAAGTGGATCCGAGCACGCTGAAAGCCGCATCCCCCGCTTCCCTCTAACAGGGCCGGCCATTCACAAATGCCTGCTAGAGGGATAGCGGGGATGCAGCTGCGCCTCGCGCATGCGCCGTTGGTCAGGGAACAAAGGTAAGTGTATGGGGCGATCTGGGGGGTATCACACAGTGGAAATTTTGGATGCCCCGAGAGGGAGTCGATATTATCTATATATATATATATATATATATATATATATATATATATATATATATATTATGATATATCTATAATCTTATAGATTCCCAGGCTGATCGCCATGGGTTTTGGTCCACTTTAATATTGATAAGCTGATTGGAGCAGAACCGCGTCTGAACACTGAGGAGATATCGGGCGAATGTTGCACACATGGGGGCATCCCAGATTAGGATGCCCCAAGATTTATGGACCAAAACCCGGGGGATAGTGAAACTCATGGGTTTTGGTGCACTTTAAAGTCCTCATCCTGGAACTAAAAGGGAAAAGGTCTATACTCCTCCATGCAGTGCCGCCACCGTCACACTTACCAATGCGGGAGAACGAGCAGTTCTGTCACCCAGCGCCGGGCAGACACGGTGGAGTGCTTTAAATTGGCCTTATGCCCCTCCCCCCGCGACATGCCCACTCCATTCATTGCAATGGACAGAGTAGGTAAGTCCGACATGTCCACTCCAGAGAAGGTAAGTGGTGATGGAAAGCCCCGGGGACGGAGATGCGAGAAGTGGGGCAACACCGGACCTGCATGGAGGTGCTACAGGGGACAAGAGGCGAGTATAGAACCTGCTCAGGTCATCCCTAAAACCTTACCTTTCCCTGGTATGGTGATTGGTGACGTTAGTCTGTTAGAAAAAGATGAGTATCTCTCTAATGCAGGGCTTACTGACGGTGTGAGGTGCATTAGTTTCTTGTCCCCCATCAGATGGAGCTCTGCTAGAAAAAAGGTGAGTATCTCTCTAAAGCAGGGTCACTGATGGCGTGAGGGGGGAGGTGCAGTAGTTTCCTGTCCCCCATCAGATGGAGCTCTGCTAGGAAAAGGTGAGTATCTCTCTAATGCAGGGTCACTGATGGCGTGAGGGTGGAGGTGCAGTAGTTTCCTGTCCCCCATCAGATGGAGCTCTGCTAGGAAAAGGTGAGTATCTCTCTAATGCAGGGCTCAGTAACGGTGTGAGGGAGTAGGTGCAGTAGTGAGGTTATTGTCCCTATAGCACAGAGCTGTATGGGAGGGTTCAGGTCCGCTTTAACCCTTAGTCCTCCGGCAGTGCCCCCCCCCCCCCCCCCCCGGGCCCCCCTCTCAGCTGCTCCCTGGCCGGGCTCCAGTTCGGGCTCTTATAAGCTCACAGGCGGCTAATTCCCCAGAATGTCACAGGAGAAGCATCCGAGGCCCAAATCCCGGGAATTAGTGATAATTACTCCCCACAAAGCTGCGTATCCGCGGGCGGGGGCGCGCACATTCCCGCTCTAATCCCGCTGGAAAGAACCCGGATCACATTATACAAGATGTCCTCTCGTGTGCCGGAGCCCGGAGAGACCCCCAACCCAACTGCCCCGCCACCCCAAGGATACCTACCCACATGCCCAGAGACTCCCAACCCCACCCGGCCTGCTCAGGGGGCAAACCCAACTGCCCTACCACCTGGCGGATACCTACTTACCCACCTGGAATATCCCAACTCACTGCCCTGAATATCACAACCTACCTGTCGGCTCAGAGAATCCCAACTTGCTGCCCGGAAAATCTCAACCTACCCCTTGAGAAACCCAACCTGCCAACCTAGCGGTCCCAAAATACCCCAACCTACCCGACCCCCAATATCCCAACCTACCAACTCAAATTATCCCAACTTAACTGATCTGGAATATCCCAACCTACCCACCAAGAATATCCCAAACAACCCAACTCCCAGAGAATCGCAACTTGCTGCCTGGAAAATCTCAACCTACCCCTTGAGAAACCCAACCTAACCACCGGGAATATGCCAACCTAGCAGTCCCAAAATGCCCCAACCTACCCGATCCCCAATATCCCAACCTACCAACTCGAATTATCCCAAATTAACTGATCTGGAATATACCAACCTACAAACCTGCCCAGAGACCCCCAACCCCACCCAGCTTGCTCAGGGGCAAACACAACTGCCCCTCCACCTGGAGGATACCTACCTACCCACCCAGAAAATAATGCCTTGAGTATCCCAACCTACCCACCTGGAATATCCCAACTCACTGCCCTGAATATCACAACCTACCTGTCTGCTCAGAGAATCCCAACTGCCTGGAAAATCTCAACCTACCCCCTGAGAAACCCAACCTACCCACCGGGAATATGCCAACCTAGAGGTCCCAAAATACCTCAACCTACCCGACCCCCAATATCCCAACCTACCAACTCAGATTATCCCAACTTAACCGATCTGGAATATCCCAACCTACCCAACTCCCAGAGAATCGCAACTTGCTGCCTGGAAAATCTCAAAAGGTCTGACCAGCAGAATCCCAACCTACCCCCTAGAAATACCCAACCAACCCACCTGGAATATCCCAACTTACTTGCCCGGAATATCCCAATCTAACCCACCTGAAGGATCTCAACCTATCCACACGGAGTATCCCAACCTACCTGCCTGCTTAGAGAATTCCGACTTGCTACCAAAATCCCAACCTTCCCCCCCCCCCCCCCCCATTAAATCCCAACCTACCCACCCAGAATATTCCTACTGACCCGACCCGGAATATCCCACCCTACCCACCTGGAATATTCCAACCTATCAACTAGGAAAATCTGAATTTACCCACCCGGAATATCCCAACCTACCCACCTGCCTAGGGGACAACTGCCCCACCACCCAGAGGATACCTACCTACATGCCCAGAGACTCCCAACCCCACCCGGCCTGCTCCGGGGGCAAACCCAACTGCCCTACCACCTGGAGGATACCTACTTACCCACCTGGAATATCCCAACTAAATGCCCGGAAAATCTCAACCTACCCCTTGAGAAACCCAACCTACCCACTGGGAATATGCCAACCTAGCGGTCCCAAAATGCCCAAACCTACCCGACCCCCAATATCCCAACCTACCAACTCGAATTATCCCAACTTAACTGATCTGGAATATCCCAACCTACCCACCTGGAATATCCCAACCTACCCACCTGGAATATCCCAACCTACCAACTCGGATTATCCCAACTTAACCAATCTAGAATATCCCAACCTACCCACCTCCCAGAGTATCGCAACAGCAGAATCCCAACCTACCCCCTAGAAAAATCCAACCAACCCACCTGGAATATCCCAACTTACTTGCCCGGAAAATCCAAGTCTAACCCACCTGAAGGATCTCAACCTATCCACACGGAGTATCCCAACCTACCTGCCTGCTTAGAGAATTCCGACTTGCTACCAAAATCCCAACCTTCTTCCCCCCCCCCCCCCAGAAAATCCCAACCTACTCACCCAGAATATTCCTACTGACCCAACCCGGAATATCCCACCCTACCAACCTGGAATGTTCCAATCTATCAACTAGGAAAATCTGAACTTACCCACCCGGAATATCCCAACCTACCCACCTGCCTAGGGGACAACTGCCCCACCACCCAGGGGATACCTACCTACACACCCGGAATATCCCAACCTACCCACCTGTCCAGAGACCACCAACCCCACCCGGCCTGCTCAGGGGGAAACTGCCCCACCACCCGGAGGATACCTACCTACCCACCTGGAATATCCGAACCTACCCACCTGCCCAGAGACCCCCAACCCCACCCAGCTTGCTCAGGGGGCAACTGTCCGTCCACCCAGAGGATACCTACCTACCCACCCGGAATATTCCAACCTACCCACCTGCCCAGAGACCCCAACCGGCCTGCTCAGGGGGCAAACCCAACTGCCCCTCCACCCGAAGGATACCTACCTACCCACCCTGAAAAAAAATGTCTGGAGTATCCCAACCTACCTGCCTGGAAAATCCCAACCTACCCACAAGGAACATCCCAACCTACCCTGCCTGCCCAGGGAATCCCAACTTGCTACTAAAATCCCAAACTTCCTGACCCGCAGAAACCCAATCTCCCTCCAACCCCCTAAAGAACCCCAACCTACCTGACCCCCAATATCTCAACTTATCAACTAGGAAAATCCCAACCTACCTGACCCCCAATATCTCAACTTATCAACTAGAAAAATCCCAACCTACCTGACCCCCAATATCTCAACTTATCAACTAGGAAAATCCCAACCTACCTGACCCCCAATATCTCAACTTATCAACTAGGAAAATCCCAACCTACCTGACCCAAAATATCTCAACTTATCAACTAGGAAAATCCCAACCTACCTGACCCAAAATATCTCACCTAGAATATCCCAACCTAACAATTTAGAATATCCCAACCTACCCGACCTGGATTATCCCAAGCAACCTGACCTGAAATAACCCAACCTACCCACCCGGAATATCCCAACCTACCCACCTGCCCAGAGACCCCCAACCCCACCCGGTCTGCTCAGGGGGCAACTGCCCCTCCACCCGGAGGATACCTACCTACCCACCCACCTGGAAAATCCCAACCTACCCAGAGACCCCCAACCCCACCCGGCCTGCTCAGAGGGAAAACACAACTGCACCTCCACCTGGAGCATACCTACCTACCCACCCGGAATATCCCAAACACTGCCCTGAATATCCCAACCTACTTGTCGGCTCAGCGAATCCCAACTTGCTGCCTGGAAAATCTCAACCTACCCCCTAGAGAAACCCAACCTACCCACCGGGATAATCCCAACCTACCAACCTGCCCAGAGACCCCCAACCCCACCCAGCTTGCTTAGGGGCAAACACAACTGCCCCTCCACCTGGAGGATACCTACCTACCTAACCACTCAGAAATAAATGCCTTGAGTATCCCAACCTACCCACCAGGTATATCCCAACTCACTGCCCTGAATATCCCAACCTACCCCCCTAGAGAAACCCAACCTACCCAACCTGGAATACCCCAACCTACCTGACCCAAAAAATCCTAATCTACCCACCCGGAATATCCCAACCTACCTGTCGGCTCAGTGAATCCCAACTTGCTGCCCGGAAAATCTCAACCTACCCCCTAGAGAAACCCAACCTACCCACCGGGAATATGCCAACCTACCTGACCAAGAACATCCCAACCTACCCAACCTGGATTATCCCAACCTACCTGACCAAGAATATCCCAACCTACCTGACCTGAAATATTGCAACCTACTCGACCCAGAGCGTCCCAGCTGCCTCGACCCGGATTACCCCAACCTACCCGACCCAGATTATCCCAACCTACTCACCCAGAGAATCCCAATCTACTCACCCAGAGAATCCCAACCTACCCACCCAGAGAATCCCAACCTACCCACCCAGAGAATCCCAACCTACCTGTCCTGAAAATCCCCACCTCTCATTCCTTACGTGGGGCCCAGCCATCACATATAATAGCTTGTTGGATGTTGGGAAGGAGGGTGACAATGAGGTTGTATTGGGCCCAAACGTTTCTGATGGTGGTCCCAGCTTTATCACGTTGTACTATTGTGATGTTGGAGCCTATAGATCTACTGCTGAGGAGCCTGGTCTATCATTCTACTTAGAGTGATGTAGGGGTGCGCGCTCCCTGTAGTGGTCAATGTGACAACTGGTGTAATACAACACACTGACCACTAGAGGGAGCCTCTTCAGCACACTGCCATCATGAGCTCCTTCTGCTTAGTGTGATGTAGGAGCACGCTCCTTCTAGTGGTCAGTGTGTGTATTACACCCTCCATCACACTGCACACTGACCACTAGAGGGAGCACTAACATACATGGAAAAAATACCATTTTGTGATTACTCACCTGTAAAATGGGTATTACAAGTATGTCTCACACCCTGCTTCGGAATGATTAATAACACGTGGCTTATAGTCCAGTGGAGGGCGAACTTCTGCAGAGATGACTAGAAAAAAAGAAGCCCCTCCCAGTCCATAAATACCTGGGACCTCCCACACATTCGCCAGTATAGGAAAGCAGTAAGGGGACCAGGAAGAGCCAATAAAATCTATAAGAAAATTTTTTCACCAAAAAGAGGATCCAAGATACAACATACTTGTAATACCCATTTTACAGATGAGTAATCACAAAATGGTATTATTCCAAATATGTCTCACACCCTGCTTCGGAATGATTAATAACACGTGGGACATCCAATAGCAGTGTCCTAAAAGGTGGGGATCCCAAGCAATAATGCACAAAGTAAACCACTGCAGCTTGCAAAACTTTGCGGCCAAAAAACAGCATCCGCTGAGGCCCCGAACATCAACCTTATAAAACTTGGGAAAAAAGTATGAACAGAAGACAAAGTACAGCACGAGTAGAATGAGCAGTGATCTGAAAAGGGGGAACTGGCCTGACGTATCCATTTACTAATGGTAGACTTGACGGGCGTCAAACCCTTCTTGGGCCCAGAGGGCACCACAACAAGGCGTCCGTCCTACGGAAAGGAAGAAGTAGCTACCAAATAGTACTTCACACAGCGAACCACATCCAAAGAGTGCAGGACCCTCTCCTTGTCGTTGCTGGGCTTAGGACACAAGGAAGGGAGAACCACATCCTGAATGAGATGGAAAGCAGAGACCACCTTAGGAAGGAAATCAGGTTTAAAGCAAACCACCTTGTCCTGGTGTCTCTCAAAGTACGGGGCCTGAATAGACAGAGCCGCCAACTCAGAAACACATCGAACGGAGGTGATAGCCACCAAAAAGGGAACCTTTTGTGTGGGAATAGAAAGTGCAACATCCTGCACCGGCTCAAAAGGAGGACCCTGGAGGGCCGAAAGAACCAAATTAAAATTCCAAACAAGCAACAAGGGCTTGCGAGGGGGCCGCACGTGAGTGACCCCCTGGAAAAAAGTCTTAACCAAAGGATGAAGAGCAAAAGACCTATGAAAGAAAACCGCCAAGGCGGAGATCTGCCCCTTCAGAGTACTAAGCTGAAAGCCCAGACCTAAACCGTGTTGAAGAAACTCCAAAATTCTGGGAATCGAAAACACCCTACAAGTCAAGGCCCTAGCCTCACACCAATCAATATAGGGCCGCCAAGTCCTTTAGTAGATGTTAGAGGAAGACTTCTTCCTAGCCCTAACCAGCGTCTGGATCACAGCATCAGAAAAAACCTCTTCTTTCAGGATGGAGGTTTCAGCAGCCAAGCCGTCAAAGCCAGCGTTTGTAAATTGGGATAACAAAGCTGACCCTGAGTGACCAGATCCAGAAACAGGGGCAACCTGTACCGATCGACCGCCAGCCGCACGTCTGTGAACCACAGCTGCCTTGGCCACCTTGGAGCCACCAGAATTGCTGGCACATCCTCTTGCGCACCACCCTGCCTACCAAGGAGAAGGGGGGAAAAGATAGAGGAAACCCAGATCCCGCCAGGCAAGGGACATGGCATCCACTGCCAGAGCCAGAGGATCCTGAGACAGAGACACAAAGGCATGAAGCTTGCGGTTGTGACGGGAGGCAAAGAGATCCACCTCCGGGAACCCCCATTTGTGACAAATGGATAGAAATACCTTGTTGTTGAGGGACCACTCCCCTCGGCGGGAGGACCCCTGCTCAGAGAGTCCGCTTCCACATTCTCCACCCCTGGAATGTACACCGCTGAGATGCATGGAACATTGCTCTCGGCCCATGCAAGAATCAGAGACACCTCCCTGAGGGCACTCCTGCTGCGAGTCCCTCCCTGGTGATTGATGTAAGCGACCGCAGTCCGATTGTCTGACCGAACCTGAACCGGTGAGCCTTGGAGGTGATGCGTCAAGTGCGACAGCACCAACCGAATAGCCCTCAGCTCCAAGACGTTGATGGGGGTGTGCGCCTCCTGAGGACCCCGCAGCCCCTGGAACTGATGTTCCTTCCAGAAACCCCCCCAGCCCAACAGGCTGGCATCCGTGGTGACCATCTCCCAACAAGGGGCCAGAAAAAATCAGAAAATTCCTCGGTTCCAGCCACCACTGAAGAGACCGCCGGACGAGGGGAGACATTGTAAATGACTGATACAAGGACAGAGGGCATCTGTCCCAATCCAATAACAGAATGAGTTGAAGAGGCCTCATGTGAAACTGAGCAAAAGGAACTGCCTCGAAGGAGGCCACCATCAATCCCACCAGCCTCATCCCTTGCTGGATGGACGGGCGAGGGATGGACAGAAGAAGACGTATCCGATCTTGAACCGTCTGCACCTTCGACTGAGGTAGGAACTCCCTGGTCTGAATGGTATCCAGAGTCATGCCCAGAAAGGAAACCTCCCTTGACGGGGAGAGGGAATACTTGGGGTAGTTGATCACCCAACAGAACCTCTCCAGCGTTGACACCACCAACCTGGTGTCCAGCGCCACTTGACCGAGAGAGGATGCCGTGATGAGAAGGTCGTCCAGATACGGCACAATGCGAAATCCCTGGGCTCTGAGAAGGGCCTTTATACCCGCCAACACCTTGGTGAACACCCTTGGTGCCGAGGTCAGCCCAAAAGGAAGAGCCACAAACAGATAGTGCTGATCTCCCACCACAAATCTGAGAAACTGTTGGTGTCCTGGGAAGATCGGCACATGAAGGTAAGCGTCCTTGATGCCTATGGACGTCATAAAATCCCCTGGACGAAGAGAGTGGATGGCCGAACGCAGAGTCTCCATGCGAAATTTCTTGGTTCTGATGAACCTGTTGAGAATCTTTAGATCCAGAATGGGTCTTATGGAGCCATCCTTTTTGGACACTGTAAAAAGGTTGGAGTAATAGCCCCGGCCTCTCTCTGAGGAGGGCACCGGGCAGATGACCCCCATGTCCAGAAGGTTTTGTACTGCCAATAAAAGCCCCTGCGCGGCCCGGGGGTCCGAAGGAACCCAAGACCTGAGGAATCTGTGAGGAGGCCGGAACTCGAACTCCAGCTTGTACCTGGAAGAGACCACTTCCAGGATCCATTTGTCTGAGACCTCCCGGGTCCAGACCTGGGCGAAGTGCCGTGGCCATCCCCCCACCCGCGAGGGTGAGGGCGCCCCCTCATTGCTGAGAGGGCTTGGCAGCAGCCTTGGGTTTGGCACCCCAGGCAGTTCCGGGGCGGGCACGTCCTCTGCCCCTACCCCAGGAGTCACCTCTGAACGCAGAGTAAGCAACCTGCTTGCTCGAGAGCCACGAAAAGAAGGATTAAAGGAGCCTGCCCCCCGAAAGGAGCGGCGTTGCTTTTTGCGTTGTGGCAGCTTTCCTCCTTTCACCACCGAGTCCAATTTATCTCCAAACAGGCGCATACCCAAGAAGGGTAGCGATGTGAGCTTCTTCTTAGCCACCATATCAGCCGCCCATTGGCGCAACCAAACCGATCGGCGTAAGCCACAAGCAAAGCCGAGGTTCTACTACACATGCATACTGTATCGTCCAAGGCTGATAATACAAAGGTCATGAACAAATCACACCGCGTAAGTGCTGCAAATTCATCACTAGCAGGGTTAAGATGGGATACATTCAACAGGCCCCTAATTACAGATCTGGTAGCCACAGCCGTGACAGCTGAAGCACAAACAGGACGCAAAGCCGAACCCACGCTGGCAAAGGCATGTGACGCCATTTGAGCCAGACGTCGGTCCTCACTATCCTTCAGCGTAGTGGAGTCTGGTGAGTGCACCACCGATGTGTTGGACAAACCCAGAACCGGAGCATCGACCTCTGGGGGCGACGACCAGCGCTTCGCCGTGTCCACAGGAAAGGGATACTTCCTATCCCACCCCTGAGGAACTCCGGGAAGCCGGCTGGGCTTTTCCCATTCCTTTGGGGCAGTTGTGGCCTAGAGGTAAGGGAGCAGACTTGTGACAGGTTCGAATCCTGGTCCTGGGACATGACAGAAGTGCTCTTGAGCAAGGCACCTAACCCCCCAACTGCTCCCTGGGCGCCGTAATTAGGGCAGCCCACCACTCTGGGCATGTGTACACTCACTGCACGGATGGGTTAAATGCAGAGGACAAATTCCTATGTGTGCGCAAGCATACAATGGCCATCTATGCATTAAAAAAAAAAAAAAGAATCAATTTGTCAAAATGCTTCTAATCAGGAAACTCCAGTGGTCCCCAAAAATCCCCCCTTTTGCGGAGGGGCCTCCACAGGAGGGGAAATAGCAAGAACCTAATGGGTCAGAAGTCTGGGATTATCCACAGTATCCCCACGCTCCTGCCCAGCATCAGCATCCAAATGCCGTCTCTTAGCTGGGGCCTTCCTGGCCGCAGAGCTAGCAATCATCTTCTCAATGTTGGCCAATCTAGCACATACATCAGATTGCGACTCCCCACTGATGACAACGTCACCTGGGGTCAAAGCCTGGCTTGGGGGTGTAGGTGATGAGGCCAGCGGCGCTGATCCAGACGCCAGGGGCCCTGATTGCCGCGCAATGGCCTGCTGTGCACATGGTACGCAAATAAGCACATTATCCCCCGCAAGGGATACCCCACAACCCACACACTGCCGGGGTTGCCCCGAAGGGATCCCGAGCCCGGTATCCTGGGAAGCCTCCATATGGTGATTTTTTATGGTAGTCGCAATGACCAGTGGGAATTGCGCCAGTAAGCTACCCGGGATGCCCCTTAACGTCCGTTAGTGGGAGGATTTGTAAAGCCCCAATTTAAGTGAGGGACCTAAGGACCGGGAGAACCCCCTTTTAACTATCAAGGAAGGTAATCCCCCTGGAAGACATAATAAAAGAAGGGGACCATAAGCAACAATCCATTACAGCGATCATACTTCCAGATATAAACACAGACAGACCATATAACTGTATAACCTAAATGTATATAAGCAAGATAATGCAGCATACAAGGCACCCCCGTAACAACCATAAACAAGAAATTGGTTAATAAAACGAGCCCCGCAGGGCACTCACAGTAAGAAGCAAGATGGCGACCTGGACACACCAGCAAGAGGCATACATTTTCCATGTATGTTATGTGTAGTGCACAGGGTGGACGCACTGTGGAATATTTTGAACCCCTTATCTTTATTTGACTTGCTTCCCTCCTTCATATATATGGTCTAATCCTATAAGTGTGCTACAACTTTGGTTCGAACACTAGAGGGAGCACACTGCCATCATGAGCTCCTTCTGCTTAGTGTGATGTAGGGGTGCGCTCCCTCTAGTGGTCATTGTGTGGCATTACACCTGCTGCCACACAGCACAATGACCACTAGAGGGAGCGCACTGCCATCATGAGCCCCTTCTGCTTAGTGTGATGTAGGAGTGCTCTCCCTCTAGTGGTCAGTGTGTGTATTACACCCTCCATCACACTGCACACTGACCACTAGAGGGAGCACTGCCATCATGAGCTCCTTCTGCTTAGTGTGGTGTAGGGGAGTGCTCCCTCTAGTGGTCAGTGTGTGTATTACACCCTCCATCACACTGCACACTGACCACTAGAGGGAGCACACTGCCATCATGAGCTCCTTCTGCTTAGTGTGATGCAGGAGCGCACTCCCTCTAGTGGTCAGTGTGTGTATTACACCCTCCATCACACCGCACACTGACCACTAGAGGGAGCACACTGCCATCATGAGCTCCTTCTGCTTAGTGTGATGTAGGAGCGCACTCCCTCTAGTGGTCAGTGTGTGTATTACACCCTCCATCACACCGCACACTGACCACTAGAGGGAGCACTGCCATCATGAGCTCCTTCTGCTTAGTGTGATGTAGGAGCGCACTCCCTCTAGTGGTCAGTGTGTGTATTACACCCTCCATCACACTGCACACTGACCACTAGAGGGAGCACACTGCTATCATGAGCTCCTTCTGCTTAGTGTGGTGTAGAAGCGCGCTCCCTCTAGTGGTCAGTGTGTGGTTTTAGGTTATGCCTATACTGACCACCTAAACTATTACCCATGAACCCCTGTGGCTTACCCTGTGCTGTGCAGTCTCCTCCACCTAAGTAACCCCCTGCGCATGCACCTTTAAGCTGGCCGATTATATTAGCAAGCCGGCACCACCACCTGGCTGAGCCTATCAGTCGGTCGCCCCATCGCCTGGCCGGCTCCTGTCCTGCTGTCGCCCACTTTTCAGGGTGATCGGCTTAGGTGCTGATATTCCGGAGCTGGTGAAAATTAATTGGAGGACCGGTGGCGTGGGCCCGCGGCATCCTCATGGCGCTACGCCGCGTTCCCGGCCGTGTCAGCAGGTGACGGCTGATCTCCTCTCCGGATCTCTGCTCCCGAGTGTCAGTGTATTGTGTTTATCTCCTCGCACCCTCGCGTCAAGCCTCCTCCTATCAACACCCCATTAATAGAGGATGAGACGAGGACAGGGCGGCTCGCGCGGGCTCCCACTGTGACTCCGAGGCACAAGAACAGAGACTGATGGGACTGTTCAGAGCTTCCCGTGAGATGATTATCTCATAACCTCTCAGGTTTGCTTCATAATCTTTGGCGCACACACTCCAAGCTGATGAGCACCTGTCATTGTCCCTAACCCAGCGATAAGCACCGACGGCAGAGAAACCAGGTTCCAACTGCTGGAGGCCAACAATAGAGGCTCAGGACCCAGTCTTCAACCCTAAGGCTAGGAATCTAATGGTCACCCTGGTCTCCCCTAGAGCCTCCTGCAAGGGTGAATAGATTTACTCTCCTGGTCGTGCCTGAGCAGACGGCAGTGATCACCTGGTTGACGGAGAGGCAGATGAGAAGACAGAAGCCCGGGTCAGGGGTCACAGGTCAGGATGCAGGTCAAAGGAAGCAGCCAAGGTCATGCATGGGCTGACAATTCAGGGATATTTTAAACAGAGGAGGCCGAGGATCAAACACCTCCAAAGGAAAAGCTGGTAGCAAAGTCCAGCAAGGGTCATACACAAATAAGCAGATACAAAGGTAATCCAAGGGAATGGAACTCAGGAACTGATCTGCACAGGATATGCCTATGGAAATCTTCTTGTGCCATCTTGTTGTCAGGGACTTCCTTATAAAGTGCCTCGAGTAGCAGGATCCGTTCACTTCTAGTCAACTGGAACTCTGACGCACAGGAACAGAGACTGATGGGGCTGTTCAGAGCTTTGCGTGAGATGATCATCTCATAACCTCTTCAGGTTTGCTTCAGTCTGAAAAAAGAAAACTATGGCGTGCACACTCCAAGCTGATGAGCACCTGTCACCGTCCCTAACCCGGCGACAAGCACTGATGGCAGAGAAACCTGGTTCCAACTGCTGGAGGCCAACAACAAAATCTACTGCTCAGGACCCAATTATCGACCCTAAGGCTAGGAATCTAATGGTCACACTGGTCTCCCCTAGAGTCTCCTGCAAGGGTGAAAAGATTACCTATCCTGGTCATGCCTGAGTAGATAGAAGTGATCACCTGGTTGATGGAGAGGCAGATGAGAAGACAGAATCTCGGGTTAGGGGTCACAGGTGAGGATTCCAGTCAAAGGAAGCAGCCAAGGTCATGCGCGGGTTGACAGTTCAGGGATTTTTTTAATACAAGAAGCTGAGGGTCAAACACCTCCAAAGGGTAAGCTGGTAGCAAGGTCCAGCAAGTGTCATACACATATAAGCAGATACAAAGGTGATCCATAGGATTGGATCTCAGGAACTGAGCTGCACAGCAGATTACTGTGGAAATCTTCTGGTGCCATCTTGTTGTCAGGGACTTCCTTATAAAGGGCCTAGAGTAGCAGGATTGGTTCACTTCTAGTCAACTGTGACTCCGAGGCACAGGAACAGAGACTGATGGGACTGTTCAGAGCTTCGCGTGAGATGATCATCTCATAACCTCTTCAAGTTTGCTTCAGTCTGAAAAAAAAAACGTTAGTGCGCACACTCCAAGCTGATGAGCACCTGTCACTGTCTCTAACCTGGTGGCAATCACTGATGGCAGAGACACCTGGTTCCAACTGCTGGAGGCTGACAATAGAAGCTACTGCTCAGGGCTCGATCTTCGACAATAAGGCTAATAATCTAATGGTCACCTTGGTCTCCCCTACAGCCTCCTGCAAGGGTGGATAGGTTTTCTATCCAGGTTGTGCCCAGGGAGTCAAGGGCCTGAGCAGACAGCAGTGATCACCTGGTTGATGGGGAAGCAGATAAGAGACAGAAGCCTGGGTCAGGGGTCACAGGTGAGGATGCAGGTCAAAGGAAGCAGCCAAGGTCATGCGTGGGTTGACAATACACGGATATTTTAAACATAGGAGTCCAACACCTCCATCCAGCAAGGGTCCTTGGAATCCAAGGGAAGGAACTGAGCTGCACAGCAGATGAATATGGAAATCTTCTGGCTTGTTGTCAGGGACTTCCTTATAAAAGGCCTAGAGTAGCAGGATTGGTTCACTTCTAGTCAAGTGACAAGCAGCATTGTCTAATTAGCCTGCTCTTCCCCAGTCAGCTGACATGCTGTAAAACAACATTAACCCCCGCTCATGTTGACCAAACCAAACCCCCACTTGCGCATTAGCATCTGCACGTGACAAACTGGATCATGTCAGGTACATGACAGTCACTTATCAAGACATCTGCTTCTCTATGGTCATCCCATGGCTGACTATAGATGATCAGAGAGAGAAAGACTACTGGGGAAATGGCCTTTCTTTGCTTTAATCTCACAATGAGCCCTTGAGGAGCATTGTAACATTGATATGGCTTAGGCCTAACTGGATAAGCTCCCACCAAATAGTTGAGAAGCTCAATGTTTATAGATGCCCAAAACCTTCTACAGAGCCTTTGTTGGCCAAGTGTAACTCAAATCAGAAGCATTTCTTAGCTTCTCACTGACAATGGGCCATCTACCACCCATCATCACCCAAAAGATATGGCAGCTGGAGGAGATATAGTCATGGGTGGGCTGACAGAAGACTAAACTTAGATGTAGCAGAGGTAGTGAGTTAGGGACAATGTAGAAAGAAACTCAGTGGATTAGGGTGTACTTTAGAGGGAGTGGGAAAGTGACCCTCAGTCCAGGCCTGTTGGGGAATGGGGACTTTCCTCTTTTAGGTCTCTGTACACTGGACAATTTCATGGACATAGCAGAGGTCTATGGGCTGGTGGCAGACCAGACATGGACGTAGATGTAGCAGAGGTAATGGGCTGTGGTAGACCAGACATACAGTAGTTGTGGATGTAGCAGAGGTCATAGACTGGTGGAAGATCAGACACGGACCTGGATGTAGCAGAGTTCATAGGCTGGTGGTAGACCAGACATACATTAGTTGTGGGTGTAGCAGGGTTCATGGGCTGGTGGTAGACCAGACATAGCTGTGGTTGTAGCAGAGGTCATGGGCTGGTGGCAGACCAGACATGGACGTGTATGTAGCAGAGGCCGGAGGCTGGTGGTAGACCCGACTTGATTGTGGATGTAGCAGAAGTCATGGGCTGGATGTGGTTGTGGGTTGGCATTAGCCTGGATGTAGTCATGATGGTAGCAGAGGTCATGGGCTATTGGCAGACCAGACGTGGTAATTTTTGTAGCAGAGGTCATGGGCTGGCGGTAGACCAGACATGGTCGTAGTCGTGGGCTAGCATAAGACTGGATGTGGTCATGATGGCAGCAGAGGTCATGGGCTGGTGGTAGACCAGAAATGGTCATTGTTGTAGCAGAGGTCATGGGCAGGTGGCAGACCAGATGTGGCCATTGTTGTTGCAGAGGTCATGGGCAGGTGGCAGACCAGACATGGTCATTGTTGTAGCAGAGGTCATGGGCTGGTGGTAGACCAGATGTGGCCATTGTTGTTGCAGAGGTCATGGGCAGGTGGCAGACCAGACATGGTCATTGTTGTAGCAGAGGTCATGGGCTGGTGGTAGACCAGGTCATGGACTGGCATAAGACTGGATGTGGTCATGATGGCAGCAGAGGTCATGGGCTGGTGGTAGACCAGAAATGGTCATTGTTGTAGCAGAGGTCATGGGCTGGTGGTAGACCAGATGTGGCCATTGTTGTAGCTGAGGTCATGGGCAGGTGGCAGACCAGACATGGTCATTGTAGCAGAGGTCATAGGCTGGTGGTAGACCAGACATGGACGTGGTCGTGGGCTGGCATTAGAGTGGAGAGCCGGGAAGTGACCATCAGACCAGGACACATTTGAGGATGGAGCCTTTCTCTGTTATGTCGGGGCAGATGGAGAGTACTTACTGCACTGCTGAGAGTCTTCTGGTGGGGACGCCCTGTGATTCCAGGTCTACTTAAAGTGGACCAACACCCAGGATTTTGACTATCCTGGGTCTTGGTCCACTTCGGTGGGGCACCCCCGATCGGGGTGCCCCGCTGTGTGAAACCCCCCCCCCGATCACCCGAAAAACTCACCTCTCCCCACTCCCAGCGCCGACGGACAAGCGGTTTGACAGCCGCGGACAAGCGGCTCCTCGGCCGCCGCCTCCCGCGCGTCACTCTTGACGCGCGCGCGCCCGCGCACGTCTAGAGGGGCGCGAGGGAGGCGGCGGCGGCCGGCCGCCGCCAATGACAAGGTAAGGGGATTTGGGGTGTTTGGGGGGGGTTTCACCCCGCGGGACATCCCGATCTCGGATGTCCCGCGAGGAGGGAGGTGATCGGCCCGGTAATCTTATAGATTCCCGGGCCGATCACGGGAGGGTGATGGTCCACTTTAAAAGTGAAAAATGTCTGTAGGTTCAAGTTCCCCAGATGGTCCTTAATTGCTCCAGCCAGCCAATCCAAAGTGTCTCCAGGTTAGTCAAGTGTGATTTCCCAGTCCCCCAATCTGGGTATGTACTTAGGCCCCAAAGAGCACACACACTGGCACTTCTGCCTGTCCCATCCTAGATGGGGATCCCCTCATACATCATACTTTTATAGACATCTTTCTGGATTCCCCTACTCTGGGCCCTACCATTTACTACACAGCAAGAGCAACACCTAGGGGTCGATTCAGAGCCGGGTGAGAAAACTCACTTTAGAATAGAAAACTGCCATTCACTTTGTTTACCGGGTGTAAACTTTCACCTGGTTCTGAATCAGCCCCAAGGTAGACAATGAATGTAAATGGCAATTTTCTCTCTTGAGAAAAAAAAAAGAGTATTCTCACCTGGCTCTGAATTGACCTCCTAATGTCCACATTCCCTTACTGCACCGCATTTCTCTCTTCAAACCACCTTTAAAAAGTTTGATAAACTCCCTGTATACAGGAGACCTTTAATACATATGTACAAAAAACGGGGAACACAGATGCATATCATATATGAAAATATGTAACATTGAATTTGTATTTAGACTTTTAAAAAAAGTCGGACATTCAGATACATAATACACAGGTTATCACTACATTGTAACACTTTCCAAGGAATAGTATCTTATACAGGCAGCACATATGCCTTACAACTGTTTCGGATCAACCTGACCCCTGTGTCATAGCGTATCTCTGACGAAGGGTCAGGTTGACCAGAAACGGCTGTAAGCTTTTGTCCTTGGAAATGAATATGGTTACATAATCAATATGCTGTTTAAGGCTGTGGAATATACTGTTATTATACTATACTGTGGATGTTCAGTGCGGGTGTCTCCTGGAGTCCTTTGTGGGCTCTTTAAAACAGACATGAACTCCTGCTGCTGTTACATTGTATCATTTATCTGCACTTAGCACTTTATACAGTATATGACTGAAGGTCATTCTCTGCCGCTGATACATTGTGATAGAATATCTCTGTGCAGGAGACACTTTATATTATGTTGTGATTCTCAGAGTGATGTTTATTGTGCTGTGAATACATGTTTGTATCCTGCAGGGATCTGTTTGTCTTTTGTATATATAAATGTTTTGTAGTTACATGTTGGAGGAAGTTTATTACGACTTGAACTTTCATTATTAAAAATCTAATTTTGCATAATAATTGTGCACACCTTATATATATTCGTTTACAGAAGGCATAATAGATAGATACGAGATAGATAGATAGATATTAGATATGGGATAGATATTAGATAGATCGGTGTGTATTATAGTGGGGGTGTGTGGGATTATTTAAGGGCTCTATCCCACATCAGTGTGTATTATAGCAGGGCGCACAGGATTATTTCAGGGCTCTATCCCCATCTCTAAAACACATCGGTGTGTATTATAGTGAGGGTGCGTGGGATTATTTAAGGGCTCTATTCCTATCTCTAAAACACATCGGTGTGTATTATAGTGGGGGTGCGTGGGATTATTTAAGGGCTCTATCTCTATCTCTAAAACACATTGGTGTGTATTATAGTGGGGGCGCGTGGGATTATTTAAGGGCTCTATCTCTAAAACACATTGGTGTGTATTATAGTGGGGGTGCGTGGGATTATTTAAGGGCTCTATCTCTAAAACACATCCGTGTGTATTATAGTGGGGGTGCGTGGGATTATTTAAGGGCTCTATCCCTATCTCTAAAACACATCCGTGTGTATTATAGCGGGGGCACACGGGATTATTTTAGGGCTCTATCCCTATCTCTAAAACTTATCGGTGTGTATTATAGGAGGGGCGCACAGGATTATTTCAGGGCTCTATCCCTATCTCTAAACCACATTGGTGTGTATTATAGTGGGGGTGCGTGGGATTATTTAAGGGCTCTATCCCTATCTCTAAAACATATCCGTGTGTATTATAGCGGGGCGCACAGGATTATTTCAGGGCTCTATCCCTATCTCTAAAACACATCGGTGTGTATTATAGCGGGGCGCACAGGATTATTTCAGGGCTCTATCCCTATCTCTAAACCACATCGGTGTGTATTATAGCGGGGCGCACAGGATTATTTCAGGGCTCTATCCCTATCTCTAAACCACATCGGTGTGTATTATAGTGGGGGTGCGTGGGATTATTTTAGGGCTCTATCCCTATCTCTAAAACACATCGGTGTGTATTATAGTGGGGATGCGTGGGATTATTTAAGGGCTCTATCCCTATCTCTAAAACACATCGGTGTGTATTATAGCGGGGGTGCACAGGATTATTTCAGGGCTCTATCCCTATCTCTAAAACACATCGGTGTGTATTATAGCGGGGGCGCACAGGATTAATTCAGGGCTCTATCCCTATCTCTTAAAACACATTGGTGTGTATTATAGCGGGGGCACACAGGATTATTTCAGGGCTCTATCCCTATCTCTTAAAACACATTGGTGTGTATTATAGCGGGGGCGCACAGGATTAATTCAGGGCTCTATCCCTATCTCTTAAAACACATCGGTGTGTATTATAGCGGGGGCGCACAGGATTAATTCAGGGCTCTATCCCTATCTCTTAAAACACATCGGTGTGTATTATAGTGGGGGTGCACAGGATTATTTCAGGGCTCTATCCCTATCTCTTAAAACACATCCGTGTGTATTATAGTGGGGGTGCGTGGGATTATTTAAGGGCTCTATCCCTATCTCTAAAACACATCCGTGTGTATTATAGCGGGGGCACACGGGATTATTTTAGGGCTCTATCCCTATCTCTAAAACATATCGGTGTGTATTATAGCGGGGGGGGGGGGGTTGCGCAGGATTATTTTAGGGCTCATTACAGCAGAATCTGGGCAAACATTGTTTTTCTACTTCCTCGGACGTGGATGGTAAATTTTTCTTGGCTGTAAAAAGCTTCAGCTGTTGCTGTGCTCTCGGGGTAACGCTCGCTGTATGTAAACTTCCACTGATTGCTGGGATTGGAATCGATATCCGGGCCCCTCCGGAGATGGGGGGGGATAGAAACACATTAAGTGCAAATTAATCTTGAAGGGAAAAAATAGAGGATTTTGGCCGCGGCCGGCGACAGCTGAGAAGCGCGATTAAACCATCGGCGCTCGGAGTGTTTCCAATTAATGCCTAATTAAATCAGGGAAGCCGTTTAGTCACAGCCAGGCCGGGTTGCGTCCTTCCTCGGCGTGGCGCATTCCTCCTTCCTACAATCGCGCTTTTCCATCTCGTCCCAGATACACGATCGGCCTCGGAGATGTCATTCAATCGTACGTCAATATTTTCCTTCCATTAGCCGGCGTGTTGCTTAATTCAATAGAAGGGCCGACGTTTCTCCGGCCTGTTTGGTGGGGACGGTCGGGGGAGGGGGGTTGTTTTTGAAGTCAAGGTCACCGCGGTTCTATTTTCTTTGCTTGTTGATGTTCCTCTGCAATTTCACTACTGTGGAAGATGGGCGAGATGGGCCTCATCAGGAACCTATCAAAGCATTAAATAGGCCCCGTCACCCGATACTTCAAAGGTTCCCGGCCCGTCCTGCTCTTGCCTAAGAAGAACTCTTCAATGGCGGACCAGACGCTTTACTGGTATGGAAAAGTAATTCTCCGAACCCCCCAAAGGCCCAGGACTGGCCAAGGAACCCCTGACCCGTACACATCCCCACTGTACCCACAAGCCAAGGAACCCCAGACCCATACCCACTGTACCCACAAGCCAGGGAACCCCATACCCATCCCCACAAGCCAAGGAACCCCAGACCCCTACTCATCCCCACCGTACCCACAAGCCAAGGAACCCAGCCCCCTACCCATCCCCACTGTACCCACAAGCCAAGGAACCCCCGGCCCCTACACATCCCCACTGTACCCACAAGCCAAGGAACTCCAGCCCACTACCCATCCCCACTGTACCCACAAGCCAAGGAACCCTCGACCCCTACCCATCCCCACTGTACACACAAGCCAAGGAACCCGACCCCTACACATCCCCACAAGTCAGGGAACCCCAGCCCCCTACCCATCCCCACTGTACCCACAAGCCAAGGAACCCTCGACCCCTACCCATTCCCACTGTACCCACAAGCCAAAGGAACCCCCGGCCCCTACCCATCCCTACTGTACACACAAGCCAAGGAACCCCAGACCCCTACACATCCCCACAAGCCAAGGAACCCAGCCCCCTACCCATCCCCACTGTACCCACAAGCTAAGGAATCCCAGCCTCCTACCCATCCGCACTGTACCCACAAGCCAAGGAACCCCAGCCCCCTACCCATCCCCACAAGCCAAGGAACCCCAGCCCCCTACCCATTCCCACTGTAGCCAAAAGCCAAGGAACGCCAGCCCCACTGTACCCACAAGCCAAGGAACCCCAGCCCCCTACCCATCCCCACAAGCCAAGGAACCCCAGCCCCCTACCCATTCCCACTGTAGCCAAAAGCCAAGGAACACCAGCCCCCTACCCAGCCCCACTGTACCCACAAGCTAAGGAACCCCAGCCCCACTGTACCCACAAGCCAAGGAACCCCAGACCCCTACCCATCCCCACAAGCCAAGGAACCCCAGACCCCTACCCAGCCCCACTGTACCCAAAAGCCAAGGAACCCCAGACCCCTACCCAGCCCCACTGTACCCACAAGCCAAGGAACCCCAGACCCCTACCCAGCCCCACTGTACCCACAAGCCAAGGAACCCCAGACCCCTACCCAGCCCCACTGTACCCACAAGCCAAGGAACCCCCGGACCCCTACCCATTCCCACTGTACGCAGAAGCCAAGGAACCCCCGACCCCTACCCATTCCCACTGTACCCACAAGCCAAGGAACCCCCGGCCCCTACACATCCCCACAAGCCAGGGAACCCCAGCCCCCTACCCATCCCCACTGTACCCACAAGCCAAGGAACCCCCTACCCCTACCCATCCCCACTGTACACACAAGCCAGGGAACCCCAGACCCCTACACATCCCTACAAGCCAAGGAACCCAGCCCCGCTGTACCCACAAGCCAAGGAACCCCAGATCCCTACATATTCCCACTGTACCCACAAGCCAAGGAACCCCAGCCTCCTACCCATCCTCACTGTACCCACAAGCCAAGGAACCCCCGACCCCTACACATCCCCACTGTACCCACAAGCCAGGGAACCCCAGCCCCCTACCCATCCCCACTGTACCCACAAGCCAAGGAACCCCCGACCCCTACCCATTCCCACTGTACCCACAAGCCAAGAAACCCCCGGCCCCTACCCATCTCCACTGTGCACACAAGCCAAGGAACCCCAGACCCCTACACATCCCCACAAGCCATCCTCACTGTACCCACAAGCCAAGGAACCCCCGACCCCTACACATCCCCACTGTACCCACAAGCCAGGGAACCCCAGCCCCCTACCCATCCCCACTGTACCCACAAGCCAAGGAACCCCCGACCCCTACCCATTCCCACTGTACCCACAAGCCAAGAAACCCCCGGCCCCTACCCATCCCACTGTACCCACAAGCCAAGGAACCCCAGCCCTCTACCCATCCCACTGTACCCACAAGCCAAGGAACCCCAGCCCTCTACCCATCCCACTGTACCCACAAGCCAAGGAACCCCAGCCCCACTGTACCCACAAGCCAAGGAACCCCAGACCTCTACCCATTCCCACAAGCCAAGGAACCCCAGCCCCCTACCCAGCCCCACTGTACCCACAAGCCAAGGAACCCCAGACCCCTACCCATCCCCACTGTACCCACAAGCCAAGGAACCCCCGACCCCTACCCATTCCCACTGTACCCACAAGCCAAGGAACCCCCGGCCCCTACACATCCCCACTGTACACACAAGCCAAGGAACCCCAGACCCCTACACATCCCCACTGTACCCACAAGCCAAGGAACCCCAGACCCCTACACATCCCCACAAGCCAAGGAACCCAGCCCCCTACCAATCCCCACAACCCAAGGAACCCCAGCCCCCTACCCATCCCACTGTACCCACAAGCCAAGGAACCCCAGACCCCTACTGTACGCACAAGCCAGGGAACCCCAGACCCCTACCCATCCCCCACTGTACCCACAAGCCAGGGAACCCCAGCCCCCTACCCATCCCCACTGTACCCACAAGCCAGGGAACCCCAGACCCCTACCCATCCCCACTGTACCCACAAGCCAGGGAACCCCAGCACCCTACCCATTCCCACTGTACCCACAAGCCAGGGAACCCCAGCCCCCTACCCATCTCCACAAGCCAAGGAACCCAGCCCCCTACCAATCCCCACAAGCCAAGGAACCCCAGCCCCCTACCCATCCCACTGTACCCACAAGTCAAGGAACCCCAGACCCCTACTGTACGCACAAGCCAGGGAACCCCAGACCCCTACCCATTCCCACTGTACCCACAAGCCAAGGAACCCAGCCCCCTACCAATCCCCACAAGCCAAGGAACCCCAGCCCCCTACCCATCCCACTGTACCCACAAGCCAAGGAACCCCAGACCCCTACTGTACGCACAAGCCAGGGAACCCCAGACCCCTACCCATCCCCCACTGTACCCACAAGCCAGGGAACCCCAGCCCCCTACCCATCCCCACTGTACCCACAAGCCAGGGAACCCCAGCCCCCTACCCATCCCCACAAGCCAGGGAACCCCAGCACCCTACCCATTCCCACTGTACCCACAAGCCAAGGAACCCCAGCCCCCTACCCATCCCACTGTACCCACAAGCCAAGGAACCCCAGACCCCTACTGTACGCACAAGCCAGGGAACCCCAGACCCCTACCCATCCCCCACTGTACCCACAAGCCAGGGAACCCCAGCCCCCTACCCATCCCCACTGTACCCACAAGCCAAGGAACCCCAGCACCCTACCCATTCCCACTGTACCCACAAGCCAAGGAACCCCAGCCCCTACCCATTCCCACTGTACCCACAAGCCAGGAAACCCCGGCCCCTACCCATTCCCACTGTACCCACAAGCCAAGGAACCCCAGCCCCCAAAGTTAAAGCCAGGGCTGGCTCCAGGTTTATGCGGGCCCTTGGGAAAAAGAGTCTCTGTGGGCCCCTTGTGGTGTGGTATGACACCCCATACAAACTGAAGTTGCATGTTTGGCGAATAAAGCCAAAGAATAGAAAGAAAAGAGAAGGAATGACAAAGTATAGATGGAAAATAAGGAATGGGAGAAAAAATGAAGAGATGGGAGGAAAGAAAAAAAAGGTGATTACTCACCTGTAGAATTGGTATTATATGTATACAGCACGTCCTGCTCCAGAGATAATTCCTTACGTTTGGGTAATACATCCACAAGAGGGCGCTGGACTGCAGAGACAGCAAAAAAGTGGCTCCTCCCGGCCCCTTATATTCCAGGGACCTCCCACAAATTCCCCAGTATTGACAAGCAGTTAGCAAGAAGCCGGGAGAATAACAACCATAATCAAACAATTTTAACCATGATAACAACCACCATACAGAGGCAATAAGAATAATGAAAACAAGGGCGGGGTGGAGCAGGGCGTGCTGTATACATATAATACCAATTCTACAGGTGAGTAATCACAGAATTGTATTATTCTAAGTACACAGCACGTCCTGCTCCAGAGATAATTTCTTACGTTTGGGACATCCAATAGCAGTGTCCGTAAGGTAGGGTGGGATCCCCAAAAGCAACAACATGCAGATTAAACCACTGCCGCCTGCAGAACTTTGCGGCCAAAAGCAGCATCAGCTGAAGCCCGAACATCAACCTTGTAAACCTTAGAAAAGGTATGAACAGAAGACCAAGTAGCGGCCTTGCAAACTTGTTCAACAGAAGCCTGGTGCTGAAAGGCCCAAGAGGCACCATTAGCACGAGTGGGATGAGCAGTAAGGCAGAAGCAGAATAGGCCTGAACCGCAGCCTGATGGATCCACTTGCTGATGGTAGACTTAGCTGGAGCCAAACCCTTCCTAGGACCAGAAGGGGCCACAAAAAGAACATCAGTCGTCCTGAAGGGCTCAGTAGCCACCAAATAGAACTTCAGGTTCCTGACCACATCCAAGCAATGTAGAGACCTCTCCTTAGGGTTACTAGGATTTGGACACAGAGAAGGCAGAACAATATCCTGATTGAGATGAAAAGCAGACACAACCTTAGGCAGAAAATCTGGTTTAAAGCGAAACACCACCTTGTCCTGGTGTCTCTCAAAGTAAGGGGGCTTGATGGAAAGCGCCGCCAACTCAGAAACACGCCTAACAGAAGTGATAGCCACCAAAAAGACTACCTTAAGCTTAAGAATGGACAAATCAGCCTCATGCACAGGCTCAAAAGCAGACCCCTGCAAGGCAGATAGGACCAAGTTCAAGTCCCAGACTGGTAACATAGGCTTACGTGGGGGGCGCACATGAGTAACCCCCTGGAAAAAAAGTATTGACCAGATGATGCTGAGCAAAAGATCTCTGAAAGAAAACAGCCAAGGCAGAAACATGACCCTTCAGAGTGCTGAGTTGAAGCCCCAGATCCAAACCATGTTGGAGAAATTCCAGAATCCTAGGAATAGAAAACACACGACAGGGAAGAGATTTGGCCTCACACCATTCAATGTAGGTACGCCAAACCCTATAGTAGATGGAAGAAGAGGACTTTTTCCTAGCCCTGATCATGGTGTTAACAACAGAGGCAGGCAGCCCCTTTTCCATCAAGATGGAGGTTTCAGCGGCCAGGCCAGAGTTTGTAAATTGGTGTAGCGTAGCCGCCCCTGAGTGAGCAGGTCTGGATCCCTGGGCAGGGCGTATTGATCCACCGCCAGCTGCACGATGTCTGCGAACCACACTCTTCTTGGCCAACAGGGGGCCACCAGGATTGCTGGCACTCCTTCCTGAGCTATCTTTCGCAGAACCCTGCCCAACAGGGGAAACGGGGGAAAGACATACAGTAGCTGAAAGCCCTGCCAGGGCATTGTCAGAGCATCCATGGCTAAGGCCAGAGGGTCCTGGGACAGAGACACAAAGACTGGAAGCTTGTGATTGTGACGGGACGCAAACAGATCCACATCTGGCTAACCTCAACGGTGACACAGAGAGCGAAACACCCTGGAATGTACACAGCTGAGATGCAGGGAACATTGTCCTCTGCCCAGGACATGATCAGAGACACTTCCTTGAGGGCCCCCTTGCTTCGGGTCCCTCCCTGATGATTGATGTAGGCAACCGCTGTCTGGTTGTCCGAGCGTACCTGAACTGCCCAACCCCGAAGGTGCGGGGTCAAGTGGGCTAGAACCAACCTGATCGCCCTCAGTTCCAGAATGTTGATAGGGATGTGGGCCTCCTGAGGGCCCCACTGCCCCTGGAATGTTAGGGATCTCCAGAAGCCCCCCCAACCTGTCAGACTGGCATCCGTGGTGACTGTCTCCCAGCAGGGGGCCAGAAAGGATCTGCCCACCAACAGGTTCCTTGAGTCCAGCCACCACGAGAGGGACCGCCTGGCTAGGGGGGACAGAACCAAAACCTGATCCAGGGACACAGGGTCCCCATCCTATACAGACAAGAGGTGGAGTTGAAGAGGCTCATATGAAACTGAGCATAAGGAACCGCCTCGAAGCAGGACACCATCAGGCCCACCAGCTGCATTCCCTGCCTGATGGAAGGATGAGGGCAGGACAGAAGGAGCTGAGATTGCGCTTGCAGACTGTCCACCTTCTTCTGAGCTGTATCCAGAATCATGCCCAGAAATGGCTTCATCAAAGAGGGAGACAGGGAAGATTTGGAATGGTTTATCACCCAACCGAATGACTCCAGTGTGGACACTACCCGCTGAGTATCCAGCTCTGCCTGTTGGAAGGACGGAGAAGTGACAAGAATGTCGTCCAAATAGGGAAGAATGCGAATGCCCTGAGCGCTCAGCAGAGCCATAATGCCCGCCCGCACCTTGGTGAATACCCTGGGAGCCGAAGTGAGACCGAAGGGCAATGCCATGAACTGGTAATGCTGACACTCCAGAGCGAACCTGAGGAATCTCTGATGACCTGGAAAGACTGGGATATGGAGGTAAGCATCCTTGATGTCCACAGAGGTCATGAAGTCCCCTGGGCATAGTGAACTTACAGCTGAGCGCAGAGTCTCCATGCGAAAACGCCTGGATCTGACAAACTTGTTGAAAAGCTTTAAGTCCAGGATGGGCCTGACAGACCCATCTCTTTTGGGAACAGTGAAAAGGTTGGAATAACAGCCCTTGCCCCTTTCCCTTTAGGGCACCTGACAGATGACCCCCAGCTCCAGTAGATTCTGCACAGCAAGCAACAGGCCCTGAGCTGACAGGGGGTCTTGAGGCATCCAGGATCTGATGAATCTTGGGGGCGGCCAGACTGCCAACTCTATCTTGTAACTGGAGGACACTACCTCCTGAATCCACTGGTCTGAGACATGACGCCTCCAGACGTGAGCAAAGTCTCCCCACCCGGATGGGTGAGGGCGCCCCTTCATGCCTGAGGGTGCTTATGCCATGCCCTATGCCCCTGCCCCAGAAATCTCCCCGGGCCCCTGCAAATGAAGCTCCCCTTCCCATTCTGGACCCACGGTAGGAGGGAAGAAAGGAACCTGAACCCCGAAAGGGCAGAGACTGTCTCTTGCGCTGGGGTAACCTGCCTCCCTTAGCAAACAGGTCCAGGCGATCCCCAAATAGACGCAGTCCTTTAAAGGGGAACCCAGTGAGAGCCTTCTTGGCAGCGTTGTCAGCTGCCCACTGGCGCAGCCAAACCGAGCAGCGTATAGCCACCGCCAAGGCAGAAGCCCTGCCACACATTCTAATGGTATCATCCAAGGCAGACAGGACATATGCAACAAATTCCTCACAACGCAGAAGGGCTCTATACTCTTCACTAGCAGCATCATCAGGAGCCCCATCAAAAATACTTTTGAGCAGAGTCCTAATAGCCACAGCTGTAATGGCAGAGGCGCAAACCGGACGCAGCGTGGACCCCACACAGGCAAAGGCATGGGAAGCCAGCGGATCAATGCGCCGGTCCTCACTATCCTTCAGGGTAGTAGAATCAGGGGAATGCATGACAGAAGTGTTGGACAACCCCAGAATTGGTGCATCCACTTCGGGAGGGGACGACCAACGCTTGACCACTTCTGCAGGAAAGAGATACCTCCTATCCCAACTCTTAGGCACCCCCGGGAGCCTGCTAGGACGCTCCCACTCTTTGAGCACAAGATTATTAAAGTGAGTTTTCTCAGGAAACTCCAAACGTGGCTTAGCAGTGTGAAACAACTCGCCCTGCTGCCGAGGAGCCGCGGCAGGAGGAGAAATGGAAAGTACTTCAAAAATGTGAGCCAAAAGCCTGTCCTTATCTGGAGCCCATGGGTCAGAGCCAGAATCAGCATAACCCTTAGGCTGCTCATCAGATGATTCTGAATCAGAAAACAATTCCCCCTCTTCCAGGGGGGTATAGCCAGCCAGGTCAAAAAAATCCTCAGCCTCCATAGGAAAAAGGTTAACACCAGATGCCAGCAATCAGCTTCTCAATGCTAGCCACCCTGGTAGACAAATCAGGCTGAGACTCCCCACTGGTATGCACCTCACTGGGAGTCAGACGTAAGCGCGGGGGAGTAGGCGAAGCCATACGGGGCGCAGGCCCAGCCACAGGTAACCCAGATTGCAGCGCAAGCGCCTGCTGGGCACAGGGTACACAAACCCGCACATTGTCATCACTTGTAGGGGACACCCCACACGCCGCACACAGCCGGGCTTGTCCCGCAGGAACCCCAAGCACATTATCCTGAGAAGCCTCCCTATGGTGATTATCACCGTCCACCGGCCAATAGGGATTTACGCTATAAGGCCACCCGGAATGCCCCAACGCCCGCTAGGGAAGTGGGAGGTAAAGGCAGAATAGGCCTCTAATAGCAAACTAAATAGAGGGGATAGGCCGGGAGAAACCACAATTAAGTTTGACCCGCCTGCAAGAAATAAACAGAAAGTCCCGTAAGCGGTATGCATACATAAGATATAAAAAATAAGCCAGCCCGCAGGGGCACTTACGGACCGCAGTAGGTAGACGCCAGCCACGCAGCACGAGGAGGGCAAAATGGTGCCAGCAGATACCTCGAGGGGCGGGCCGCGGAGACAGTGATGCAGAATGCGCCATCCGCAAGGCCCGCCCCCCGAAGAGCGCGAACGCGCCCACGTAACCATGCCAGCCAATGATGGCGCAGCAGCGCCTGAGGTAAAGTCACCGGCAACCGTGGAACGCCGTGCAAGCGCGCATGGCGGCGGCATTTTTAAAAAAGAGCAACCAGTGCAACCAACACACGCGGCAACACAAAACCAAAGCATACCACAGAATACAATCCCAAGGAGTAAAGAATACACATACACACCCCCCCTCCCCTGAGAAATACCAGGGAGAGCGAGGGAGGGCGATAGCACAGGAGGGGCATCCCATGAGGCTCACCATGGGCCTATACCGCCTAACCTTTGGTGGGGGATTGCGGTCGGAGCAGCGCTCCTTAAGCACCTAGCAGCGGTGCTGCCTACCATCAACCGACCAGCGCAGCCAAGGCTGGGAGGCAGAAAAAAGAGGAACGGTGGGAATAGTCCTACAGGGCCGCAGGCTAATAGCCCCGCTCACCTGCGAGTAGAGAGAGCCATCTTCTTGCCTTCGCAGCGCTGACTGCAGAGAAGAACTGGTGAATTTGTGGGAGGTCCCTGGAATATAAGGGGCCGGGAGGAGCCACTTTTTTGCTGTCTCTGCAGTCCAGCGCCATCTTGTGGATGTATTACCCAAACGTAAGGAATTATCTCTGGAGCAGGACGTGCTGTATACTTAGAATAGAATGGAAGCAAGGAAACAAAGAATAGAAGGACTGAAAGAATGAAAGGCTTTCCCAATGGCTAAGCTGCCCCTGGGTGATGGCTCTTATTCCTAGTTACTGCATGGCCCTATGTCCTGCATAGGGGCTGTCCAGGGTAGAGAGAATGAGGTGGGCCCTGGCACCTGCCTGGTATGTCCAGTGCTGACACCAGCCCTGGCTATAGCCCAGCATCATGGTAGGGGGCTCAGCAAGGATGTCTCGGGCCGGCCGGGGACTGGTATAATCCAGGGCTGATTTTTGGTCCCAGACCCGATCCTCCAAGGTCATACACAAGTCCGACGTGGCTGGAGTTGAGGTTATGCTTGTGAGAGTCTATCAAGACTTTATAAGGAACGGAAACCCCTCATATTCGGAATCACTTGACTTGTAGAGGAGCAGAAGCACCAGTGGAGAAGACCTAGAGACAGTGGTGACCAACATACGAAGTAGACTAAGGGATGGTTGACCAGAGGGTGGACCAGGTGAGAACCAACCATACGACGAGGTGGGTATGTGGACCCTAAGTGCCAGAGGCCCGCAAGTGGATGCGGAGATGTTCAGTGACGTTCTGGTTGGAAGGTTTCTGAACTGAATCTTATCTCTTGTTTAGGGGACGACGGTGCACCATCTGCTTGGGCTTTCACATTGTAGGGGACTTATATATACATTTGCATATTTTGCACATTTTCCTAGCACTTTAATAGCACTGCAGCACTTTTTGTATCAGAATCATGTCTAGCACTTAGGAGATATTAGTATCAATCTGTGATTAGGCGGTAAATAAGTATCACTTTATTTAGTTTAGTGTCTTTTGCCCAGAGGTGGGTTCACTGCCATGATATTACGTATGTGTGTGAGTGGCTGTCTTTTAAGATGTAATGAATGATTTTTTATTAATAACCCAATTTGATGAATTTCATTTGATAGTATCTATCTGAGGGTTTTTTGGTGCAGTGGGCTATATTCTAAGTATGTCACACACCCCGCTTCAGATAACCATAACAACTGGGTAATACCACCTTAAGAGGCGTTCCTTGCAGAGATGATAGTAAAAAAGAAGCCCCTCCCTGATCCATAAATACCTGGGACCTCCCACTCATCCCCCAGTGTTCCATCTCTGCAAGACGGCGAGCAAGTCAGAAGATGATCTCTCCTCCTTGCACTGGGGGAGTTCAGGTAGCCGGGGTAACTCCCGGCCTGTTTTTGTGCTTATTTCCGCTTGGACCTTATTATCCCTATTAGCCCTTCAATTACATGCCTCCACAGTCTTGGCTGCAGGCCCGAGCGAAGGTATACTGGCACCTCTGGTGCCTAGGAGCATTGCTCCCCCGTGAGACCCTAATAAGAGGGTAGGCGGTGATGCCGGGTTAGGTGATCCCGGTTTGGGATGCCCCGTCCCTTGGCCTTGTCCCCGGGGGGGGGGGGTCCCTCTAGTTTCCCCTGTACTTTAGAGGGGGTCGGGGGGGGGTCTCCCTCAGGGGTTGTGTCTGTGTTTTTCACTCGCAGCAATTTCTAGTTTCTTCAGCATGGGGGGCTTATGTCTCTTTTAAGTATGTTTGTGGATGTGCTTTGTGCTACTTCGGCGCCGCGGCCGCCATTATGGCCGGGGCGCAGGTCGTTGGGTGAGGGGAGCTTTCCCCTCACGCTCTTTTTGGGGGGGGGAGGGGCCGGTCCGTGGCGCGCTGCCGCGGCCGGCTTCCTTCCCGCTGTCCCGCTTTTGAGCGGGGCGGGTGCTCCGCCGGCGGATGCGGCCGCACCCGCCCGCAGTGCGATGCTGACCGGCGCCGCGGCATACGGCGGCGCCGGTCCCTGGCTATGATGGCGAGGGAGCCATCTCCTCCTCGTTCGGAGGGGGGGGGTGGAGCCGGGCTTTCGCGCCTACGCCACGGCTCCGCCCTCCCCTCTGTCCTGGCTGCGCTGCTGCAGCGCTGTGGCGGTACGGAGGGCGATGGGGGTGATGACGTCCTTTGGCGCGGGTTCGCGCTGACCACGCCCCCTGTCGTCCTGGCCTCATCTCGTGCTGCGGACTCCATTGCTCCGGTCCCATGGATGTGTGAGTGGCCCGTTGGGCCTCTGTTTGCATTTTATTCTCCTTTGGGGGTTCTTGCTTGAATATTATGGGGCTTCTCTTCTGTTTTTCAGGTGAAGGCCATTACTGAGGATCTTCATTAGTATTTAGGGGGTTTCTCCCGGTCCTAGATCCCTGGGTCCACTTAGTCTTAAATCCTCCCACTCGGGACATTAAAGGGGCATCCCGGGTTGCTTATTAGCGTAATTCCCTGGGTCATTGCGACCAATAAAGTTCACCATTATGGAGGCATCCCCGGATACTGGGGCAGGGGTCCCCTCGGGGCATCCCAAAAAGTGCATGTTGTGTGGCGCATCCATTACTGGGGATGATGTATTACTTTGTATACCCTGTGCACAGCAAACTATTACACGGCAGTCGGGAGCCCAGGCGTCTGGGTCAGCACCGCCGGCCGAGTCCTCTCAGCCTCCCGCCCTGACACGCGCTTCGTGCGACGTGGTCATGGTCAGGGACCTGCAGGCTGAGATGTGCGCCAGATTGGCCAACCTTGAGCAAATTGTTTCCGGTTCGGCCGTCCGTAAGGCTCCGGCCAAGAGGAAGCATTTGTCCCCGGCCTCGCCGGCTGATGACCTGGACGAGTTCAATAATCTGGATTGGTCTGATTATTCTGGAATAGAGGAAGGTGAGGTATCTGAGGGCTCAGAGGTGTCTGATAATGACCTGTCCGCGGGCGCTGACGAGGAGCTTAGTGAGTTAGGGAGATCCTCGGATTCTCCTCATGCCCTGGCGCTGATGTTGGAGGTCCTGAAGATTTCCCCGCCCGAGGCGGAGTCTCAGCAGGACGGTGAGTTGTTTGAGGAATCCAGGCCTCGCTTGGAGTTTCCTTCACAACGGCATTTTCATAAGATCATTGATAAGGAATGGGACAGGCCCGCTAGACTCCCTGGTATCCCACAGGGGTGGGACAAGAAATACCCTTTCCCTTCGGAGGTGGTTAAGCGCTGGGCTTCTCCTCCCGAGGTCGATGCCCCGGTCCTGGGGTTGTCTAATTCCTCGGTTCTAAATAGACCTGATTGCTCCACTCTTAAAGACGGGGAGGATAAACGCATTGACCAGATGGCCTGTCATGGCTTTATTAGCGTTGGGTCAGCCATGCGCTCTGTGTGCGCGTCTGAGCTTATGGTGTTGGCCGCCAGGACTGTGGTAAGGGACCGGTTGGCGTCTTCTGGGCTTCGCCCTGGTAGTGCCGAATCCATTAGCCTCAAGCGGTGTGAGTTGTTTTTGTCCTTTGTGTTAGCCGCTTTGGATGACACCTTAATGATGTGTAGTAGGACCTCGGCCTTGTTGGTGACCATTCGGCGGTCGGTCTGGCTGCGCCAGTGGGCGGCGGACTTTATGTCAAAAAAAAAAAAAAAAAAAAAAAAAAAAAATCTCTGACGGCTTTACCTTTTGTTGGATTGAGGCTCTTTGGTGAATCATTGGATTCCGTCACTAAGGGAGGCAGATTGCCTCAACGTAAGATGCAGCGCCGTCCATTTCGGGGGGCGCCTACCCTCACGGCTTCCTTTCGTGGGGCCAGACCTGGCAGAGGATCTGCGTTCCATTCTTCCAGAGGAGATTCCGGGAACAGGGGCAGAGGTCGTGCCCGTTCTGGATACCATTGGGGTTCTAAGCCCAAGCCGGCTATTAAGCCGGCGCAGCAATGAGGGGGCGCCCTCACCCTTGCGGGTGGGGGGACGGCTGAGACACTTCTCCCAAGTCTGGGATCAAGAAGTCTCGGACAGGTGGATACGGGAAGTGGTGTCTTCCGGTTACAAGCTGGAGTTCGAGCTCCGCCCCCCCTCCAGGTTCTTCAGGTCCCGGATGCCTTCGGAGCCTCTGGCGGTGCAGGGGCTCCTGGGGGCAGTGAAGAATCTTTTGGACATGGCGGTCATTTGCCCGGTGCCCCCCACGGAGCAGGGCAGGGGCTTCTATTCCAATCTGTTCACGGTCCCCAAGAAGGACGGGTCAGTCCGCCCTATCTTGGATCTGAAGTTGCTCAACACATTTGTTCGGCCGCGCAAATTCCGCATGGAAACGCTGAGATCGGCCATTCATTCCCTGCGTCAGGGAGATTTTCTGACGTCCATAGACATCAAGGACGCGTATCTTCATGTCCCGATTTTTCCAGCACACCAGAGGTTTCTCCGGTTTGTGGTGGGGAATCGGCATTTTCAGTTTGTGGCTCTGCCCTTCGGTCTCACCTCGGCCCCCCGGGTCTTCACCAGGGTGCTAGCGGGGGTGATGGCCCTGCTCAGAGTGCGGGGCATTCGGATTGTACCCTGGACGATTTACTGATCATGGCCTCTTCGTTCAATCAGGCGGAGTTGGACACAGGAGTGGTGGTGTCCGGTTCGGTTGGGTGATCAACCGCCCCAAGTCGTCTCTTCGTCCATCCAGAGTTGCCCTGTTTCTGGGGATGTCCCTGGACACCTCACGGGCCAGGGTGTTCCTGCCCCAGGACAAGATTCTTTTGATTCAAGAACTGGTTCAGCTTCTCTTGTTGGCCCCTCATCCGTCCATCCGGCTGGGGATGAGGCTGGTGGGGTTGATGGTGGCCTCGTTCGAGGCGGTCCCTTTTGCACAGTTCCATACAAGGGCGCTTTAGCTTCTTCTGCTGAAGGTTTGGGACAGGTCGCTGTCATCTCTGGACGAATCATTCCGGTTGACTCCCCGAGCTCGTCATTCACTGCTATGGTGGTTGGGGTCGGTCAATCTGTCGAAGGGCAGATCCTTCCTAGCCCCCCGTTGGGAAACGGTGACCACGGATGCCAGTCTCTCCGGCTGGGGGGGGTGTTTGGAAGGACTTTCAGTTTCAGGGTCTGTGGAGTCCGCAGGAGGCTCACGAGCCCATCAATATTCTGGAGTTGAGAGCCATCAGGCTGGTTCTGTTCCGCTTGACTTGTCAGCTGAGAGGGTTGCCAGTTCAGGTCCGGTCGGACAACAGGACGGCGGTTGCTTATAGCAATCACCAGGGAGGGACTCGCAGTAGGAGTGCCCTCAGGGAAGTATCTTTGATTCTGGAGTGGGCAGAGACCCACGTCCCGTGCATCTCGGCAGTTTACATTCCGGGAGTGGAGAACACGGAGGCGGACTTGCTGAGCAGGGCCTCCTCTCGTCAGGGGGAGTGGTCTCTCAGTCCCAAAGTGTTTCACTCGATCTGTCTCAAGTGGGGGCTCCCGGCAGTGGATCTCTTTGCCTCTCGTCACAATCACAAGCTTCCAGTCTTTGTGTCTCTCTCACAGGACCCTCTGGCTCTGGCGGTGGATGCCATGTCTCTGGATTGGAGGGATCTGGGAATGCTTTACCTGTTCCCTCCGTTCCCGATGTTAGCCAGGGTGGTGCGCAAATTGACATTGGAGGGAGTGTCAGCGATCCTGGTGGCTCCAAGGTGGCCAAGGCGCGTTTGGTTCGCAGATCTGGTAAGGCTGGCTAAAGATCAGTTTGCCCTGCCTCTGAGGCCGGACCTGCTAACACAGGGCCGGCTGTGTCATCCAAATTTACAATCGCTGGCTTTGACGGCTTGGCTGCTGAAACCGCATTCTTGAAGGAGGAGGGCCTTTCTGATGCGGTGATCCAGACTCTTATCAGCGCCAGGAAGCGGTCCTCTTCTACTATTTACTATAGGGCCTGGAGGTCCTATATTGATTGGTGTGAAGGTAGGTCCTTCTTTTGCCGGGAGTTTTCCATCCCCAGAATTTTGGAATTTCTTCAGCATGGTTTGGAGCTTGGGCTCCAGATCAGTACTTTGAAGGGGCAGGTTTCTGCTCTGGCAGTGTTCTTTCAACGGTCCTTTGCACTGCATCCCTTAGTCAAGACCTTTTTTCCAAGGAGTTATGCATGTACGTCCTCCTAGGAAGCCTGTTATTCCAGTTTGGGATTTGAATTTGGTTCTTTCTGCTCTTCAGGGCTCTCCGTTTGAGCCCCTGAATGAGGCGCCTTTGTCTTCACTTACACAAAAGGTGGCTTTTTTGGTGGCTATCACTTCAGTCAGGCGTGTTTCTGAGTTGGCGGCTTTATCCATTAAAGCTCCGTACTTCGAAAGGCATCAGGACAAGGTTGTCTTTCGGTTTAAGCCTGATTTTCTTCCTAAGGTGGTTTCAGCCTTCCATCTGAATCAAGATATTGTTCTGCCTTCTCTATGTCCCAATCCTAGCAGCGACAAGGAGAGGGCGTTACACTCTTTGGATGTGGTTCGCGCTGTGAAATATTATCTGGTGGCTACGTCTTCTTTTCGTAAGACTGATGCCTTTTTTGTGGTGCCCTGCGGGCCTAGGAAGGGTTTGGCTCCTGCCAAATCTTCTATTAGTAAGTGGATTCGTCAGGCCATTTTTGGGGCCTATTCTGCCAAGGGGAGGAGTCCCCCCTTTTCGTGTTACTGCTCATTCTACTCGCGCGGTTGGAGCGTCCTGGGCTTTTCAGCACCAGGCTACGGTGGAGCAGGTTTGTAAGGCCGCTACGTGGTCTTCTGTTCGCACTTTTTCCAAGTTTTACAAGGTTGATGTTCGGGCCTCAGCGGATGCTGCGTTTGGCCGTACGGTTCTGCAAACTGTTGTGGTTTAAGTTGTGCATTGTTGCCTTGTTTTGGATCCCCGCCCTTTTATGGACACTGCTGTTGGATGTCCCAGTTGTTATGGTTATCTGAAGCGGGGTGTGTGACATACTTAGAATAATACCATTTTGTGAAATACTCACCTGTAAAATGGGTATTATAAGTATGTCACACACCCCGCTTCACCCGCCCTTGTTTTGTATTTGGGATCCTTTATGTTGTGAACTTTGTTTGGTTATATTTTTTTGCCTCTTCCTGGTCCCTATCTTACTGCTTATGTATACACTGGGGGATGAGTGGGAGGTCCCAGGTATTTATGGATCAGGGAGGGGCTTCTTTTTTACTATCATCTCTGCAAGGAACGCCTCTTAAGGTGGTATTACCCAGTTGTTATGGTTATCTGAAGCGGGGTGTGTGACATACTTATAATACCCATTTTACAGGTGAGTATTTCACAAAATGGTATTTTCCCTGGCGGTTGCTGGAGCCGCAATCTAGTGCATTTCTCTGAGAGTATTCTCTTTTAAGGGAATTGCCATTTCAGCACATAACCCTCTTATCATATAACTGTGGATTGGTGGTGCATTAGATAATTTTTTTGGTATTCTTCTGAACGGTGTTTGCCTCATACTTTCTTAGGGACCAGCAGTCACCAGGGGCACTACAAGAAATTACCTCCAGGGGGAACTGAGTGAGCTCTTCAATTAGGGTTGTAGCTAAGGGGTGCAGCAGGTCAGGGGGGCACCAAAGCGGCACCTGAGCACAGGTGGGGGTGCCATTTCTAATCTTTGCCCTGGGTGTCAGGAAGCCTAGCTACTCCTCTGCCTTCAATTACCCTTCTCCCAGACACAGGAAGACCTTTCTCCAAACCAGGGGTAACTCGGTGATCCCCAACCCTCCTCCCCAAGGCCTGAAAAACAGGTGACATTCTGTGGCTCTCCACATAGCCGGACCTAAAGCTCTGCTGCTGCACTAATGGCTAGAGGAGGAGGGTTGCTTTAAAATAAGCCAAAACCCAGCTCGATCGGCCCTGGAATCTATAAGATTCCCAAGCCGATTGATTTCCCCCCCCACCCCCGGGGCATAAAAAACGACAATTCTGTGAGTACTCACCTGTAGAATTGCTTTTACTATGCATGGCACGGCCTGCTTCAATAAGTCCTTACGTATGGGTTATTCCGCCACAAGGTGGCGCAGTGTACTGCAGAAGAGTTGCGGCTCCTCCCGGTACCATATAAAAACAGGATCACCAATAGACCAATCCAGCGTTGACAAGCAGTTATTCAAGAAGCCAGGAGATAATAAAGGCAAAAAATGTAACAAAAACCCAACTAACTTGGAACAATCACCATAAAGAGGCAACCAAGAATAACGATAACAAGGGTGGGGTGAAGCAGGCCGTGCCATGCATAGTAAAAACAATTCTACAGGTGAGTACTCACAGAATTGTCTTTTTCCTATTGCATGGCACGGCCTGCTTCAAGAAGTCCTTACGTATGGCACGTCCAACAGCAGTGTCCGTAAGGTAGGGTGGGATCCCTAAAGAGTAACAGGCAGTTCAAACCACTACCGCCTGGAGTACCTTGCGGCCAAAAGCAGCATCAGCTGAGGCCTTAACATCAACCTTGTAAAACTTGGAAAAAGTATGAACAGAAGACCAAGTTGCGGCCTTACAAACTTGTTCAACAGAAGCTTGGTACTAAAAAGCCCAAGACACACCAATAGCACGAGTGGAATGAGCAGTAACCCTAAAAAGGAGGAACCTTCCCCCTGGCAGAATAGGCCTGCTCCACCGCCTGACGGATCCACTTGCTGATAGTGGATTTAGCCGGAGGCAAACCCTTCCTAGGTCCAGCAGGAAGAACAAAAAGAGCGTCAGATTTCCTGAGCCCTGACAACATCCAAAGAATGAAGGATCCGCTCCTTGGAATTAGCAGGGTTAGGACACAAAGAAGGCAAAGCAATGTCCTGATTGAGATGAAAAGCAAACACAACCTTAGGCAAGAAATCCGGCTTAAGCCGAAACCCCACCTTATCCTGATGCCGCTCAAAATAAGGAGGTTTGATGGAAAGCACCGCCAGCTCAGAAACTCACCTGACAGAAGTAATGGCCACCAAAAAGGCCACCTTAAGAGTCAGAATGGGCAAAGCAGCCCCACGGATAGGCTCAAATGGAGGACCCTGCAGAGCAGACAACACCAGATTCAGGTCCCAAACAGGTAGCATAGGCTTACGTGGCGGACGCACATGAGTAGCTCCCTGGAAAAAAGTCTTAACCAACCTGTGATTGTGATTGGCAAAGGATCTTTGGAAAAAAAATTTCCAGAGCTGACACCTGTCCCTTGAGGGTACTAAGTTGAAGGCCCGAATCCAAACCATGTTGCAAAAATTCCAGAATCCTGGGGATAGAAAACACCCGACAAGGAAGAGACTGGGACTCACACCAGGCAATGTAAGCATGCCAGATCCTGTAGTAGATAAAGGACAAGGACTTCTTCCTAGCCGTAATCATGGTATTGACAACAGAAGCCAGCAAACCCTTATCCATCAAGATGGAGGTTTCAGCAGCCAAGCCGTTAAAGCCAGCGTTTGTAAATTGGGATGGCACAGTTGTCCCTGAGTGAGCAGATCTGGATCCTTGGGCAAGACATACCGATCTACTGCCAACTGCACGACGTCTGCGAACCACACCCTCCTTGGCCAACAGGGGGCCACCAGAATGGCCGGTACCCCTTCCTGGGCTAATCTGCGCAGCACCCTGCCCAGCAGAGGAAAGGGAGGGAACACATAGAGGAGCCGAAACTCCGTCCAAGGCATTGCTAGCGCATCCGTGGCGAAGGCCAGAGGATCCTGTGCCAGGGAGACAAACCTGGGAAGCTTGTGATTGTGGCGGGACGCAAACAGGACCACATTGCGCTGACCCCAGCAGTGACACAGGGAGTGAAATACCTTGTTGCTGAGGGACCATTCCCCCAGCCGAGATGTCCCCCTGCTCAGGGAGTCTGCCTACTGGTTCTCCACCCCCGGAATGTAAACCGCCGAGATGCAAGGGACATTCTCTGCCGCCCAAGACAGTATCAGGGACACTTCCTTGAGGGCTCGCTTGCCTCCCTGATGATGGATGTAGGCAACCGCCGTCTGGTTGTCCGAGCGGATCTGAACAGCCCGACCCGAAGGTGCGTGGTCAGCTGAGAAAGAACCAACCTGATCGCCCTCAGTTCCAGAACATTGATGGGAGCATGGGCTTCCTGGGGGCCCCGCCGACCCTGGAACTTTAGAGACTTCCGAAAGCCCCCCCCAACCGGTCAGACTGGCATCTGTGGTGACAGTCTCCCAGTACAGAGGCAGAAAGGTCCTGCCCACTAGAAGGTTCCCTGAGTCCAGCCACCACGAGAGGGACTGTCTTGCCAGGGGAGACAGAGCAAATTCCTGATCCAGGGACACAGGGTCCCGATCCCAAACTGACAAGAGGTGCAACTGAAGAGGTCTCATGTGAAACTGAGCTAAAGGGACCGCGTCGAAGCAGTACACCATCAGACCCACTAACTGCATCCCTTGCCGGATGGAAGGATGAGGACACAAGAGCAGAGTCCGCGCCTGCTTCTGAAGGCCCTCCACTTTCTGCTGAGGCAGGAAGACCTTGACCTGAGAGGTATCCAGAGTCATGCCCAGAAAGGACCTCACCAAAGCCGGAGACAGTGAAGACTTGGGATTGTTGATCACCCAGCCGAAGGACTCGAGAGTGGAGGTCACCACCTGAGTATCCTTATCGGCCTGATGAAGAGACTGAGCTGCAATCAGAATGTCCAGGTAAGGGAGGATGCAAATGCCCTGATTCCATCACACCCGCCAGCACCTTGGTGAACACCCAAGGCGCCGAAGTGATACCGAACGGTAAAGCCACAAACTGGTAATGCTGATCCTCTAGAGCGAACCTGAGAAATCTCTGATGATTTGGAAAGATTGGTACATGAAGATAGGCATCCTTGATGTCCACGGAGGTCATGAAGTCGCCCGAGCGAAGGGTACTGACAGCCGAGCGTAGCGTCTCCATGCGAAAGTGCTTGAACCTGACAAACTTGTTGAGACCCTGCAAGTTCAGGATGGGCCTCAAGGACCCGTCTTTTTTGGGGACCGTGAACAGATTGGAGTAGAACCCCCGACCCCGTTCCTGGGAAGGCACCAGGCAAATGACTCCTGACTCCAACAGACGTTGAACCGCAAGGCACAAACCCTGAGCTGACTGAGGGCTTTCAGACATCCGGGATCTGATGAATCTTGGGGGCGGCCAGGCTGCAAACTCTATCTTGTAACCGGAGGACACCACCTCCTGAATCCACCGGTCTGAGACGCGGAGCCTCCAGACGTGAGCAAAGAGCCGAAGCTGTCCCCCCACACGGATGGGTGAGGGCGCCTCCTCATGCCTGAGGGGGCTTGGGAGAAGGTTTGGGCTTGGGACCCCATGAGAGACCGGGACTACCTCGTGGTCTGCCACGGCCCCAAGAATCTCTGCGGGTACCCGAAAAGAGGAAGCCACAACCTCCTCTGGGAGCACAAAAGGAAGGGAGGGAAGCGGAGGGCCCCCGAAAAGGCCGAGGCTGCCTCCTACGCTGAGGCAGCCTACTATCCTTGGCTAGAACATCCAGACGCTCAAAGAGCCGCAGCCCCGTAAAGGGGAGCCCAGTGAGAGCCTTCTTAGCAGCAGCGTCAGCTGCCCACTGACCCAGCCAAACAGAGCGGCGCAGAGGCCCTATCACTCAGCCGTACTACATCATCCATGGCAGTAAGGACAAAGGCAACTAAGTCAGAGCAAAGCAACAGGGCCCTATAATCCTCCCCCCTGCTACCAGCCATAGCACCATCAAGGAGACGCTTGAGCTGTTTCTTTAGGGCAATAGCTGTAATGGCAGCGGCGCAGACCGGACGCAGCCCAGCCCCCACAAATGAAAAAAGCATGGCAGGCCAGCTGATCCATACGCCGGTCCTCGCTGTCCCGCAGTGTAGTAGTGTCAGGGGAAGGCATGACCGAGGTGTTGGACAGCCCTAGAACGGGAGCTTCCACCTCAGGGGGACACGACCATCGCTTGACCAGGTCGGCAGGAAAAGGATACCTCCTATCCCACTTTGGGCACCGCGGGCAATCTACTAGGACGTTCCCACTCCTTGAGCACCATATTAGTGAAATGGCTCTGCTCAGGGACTCCAGACGCTGTTTATCAGGACGGAAGAGCTCACCCTGCTTCCTCTTAGCCACCTCAGGGGGGACAATGTGCAAGATTTCAAAAATGTGAGCCAAAAGGCTACCAGTGTCCTCAGGGAACCATGAGTCCTCCCCAGACGCAGACCCAGGGTCACTGTCGTAACCCTCCTGCTGGTCCCCGGAGAAGTCAGTCCTGGAAGAGTTCCCCCTCCTCTAGGGGGTAACGGCCACCAAAAGCATCAATCTCCTCAGGAAAGAGGGAGGGGGGGCAGAAGCTAGGTGTTGCTTCTTGCCAGAGGCCTTACGTGGAACAGGCCTGGCAAGCTGCCTTTCAATGCTGGCCACACGCAGTGCCAGACCAGACTGTGACACCCCGCTAGTTTCCCCCTCACTGGGGGCAAAATGCAGGCGCGGAGGGGTAGGCGACGCTGAAGGGGGCGCAGAGCTGGGACGCAAAGCGGGTAGCCCAGCCTGGGCCGCAACGATACCCTGGGTGCACGGCACCCACACCGCGGCACTGTTACTCAGAGGGGATGCCCCGCACATGGCACACAGCCGGGATTGCCCCGAAGGACCCCCGAGCACGCTATCCCCAGAAGCCTCCATATGGTGATTAAGACAGGCGCGATAGGCCAGCACAGGGTAAGGGCTAATAAAAAAAGCCACCCGGGATGCCCCCCAAGGGATGCCCCCAGAAGCCAGTAAGGGGAAATGAGGGAGGGTAAGGGGCAGGACCGGGAGAAACCACAACCCACAGTTGTCCCGCCTGAAAGACATAAGTAAAAACGCATAAGCACCCCGCAGCCCATGCCCCAAGGAAAACAAAACCCCCAAAGGGGACTCACGGACCAAGCAGGCCAAAATCACCAAGCTGCCAGACCACAGGAGGAAGCGACACAGGCAGAAATCACTGCCACAGCTCAGGGAGGAAGGGGCCCCACACGCGAAGCAGAATCAAAATCGCGCCGGCAGAGGAACCTTGAGAGGGCGGGCCGCGGGGGGAAAATGGCGCTCACGTGACCGCGCCGGCGTCATCACACAGCAAAAAAAAAAAGCCTCACAATTATAGCGCCGCCTGCCGCAGAGCGTAGTACAAAGCGATGACAGCGGCAAAAAAGTTTAAAAGGGGGGGGGAGGAGAGCGAGCAGGCAGCGGCGAGAACCCAGGCCAGGGATGGGGACCCCAAACACCAGAAACAAGTCACATAGTCCCCAAAACACTCACCCACTCAGAAGCTAGGACAGGAACCTAGTAGGCTCACCATAAAGCCTATGGCCGGCTACCCTTTGTGGTACAGGGTCTGCGGCTTGGAGCAGCGCTCCCGGAGCACCTGACCCTAGTGCTCCTCTACCCTCACCCGATCTGTCAGCCAAGGCTGGGAGGCAGTGAGGGTCCAGAAACGGGTGGAAATAGCCATGCAGGGCCGCAGGCTTGGTTGCCCCGCTCACCTGCGCAATATACCATATAACATACAAGAGAGGGGTGAGGGTCCGGATTAATGTGGGCAATCTGTATGTAAAGGGGGGAAACATACAAGAGAGGCTCTTATTCAGGGTGAGGGTCCGGATTAATGTGGGCAATCTGTATGTACAGGGGGAAACATACAAGACAGGCTCCTATTCAGGGTAAAGGTCCGGATTAATGTGAGCAATCTGTATGTACAGGGTGGGGGAAACATATAAGATAGGCTCTTATTCAGGGTGAGGGTCCGGATTAATGTGGGCAATCTGTATGTACAGGGTGTGGGAAACATATAAGATATGCTCTTATTCAGGGTAAGGGTGCACTTTAATACATCCATCAAGCACAGCTAAACTACACAGGGTGTCCCTGATACAGATCTCAATCCACATTTAGAAGTTGTGTCACACTAAATAGCAGACATTTCCCTGCAGAACACCATAGCCGGCTCCTCTCGTGTCTTAAAATACTCGGCCTGCGCGTTTCTCCATGCGAGACTAGAACCTGGAACTGTAAGGCCTCATTGAATTCCTTCACTGATAGGAACACTCGGTCCAGTCTCTATAAATCTAAAAGCCCCCGAGCCATGTACCGCAATATTGGCCACCAGCCTCATGTCAGGACATCTCGCCCTGCTCCTCCTTTATGGGATACCGCATGCTCCCACAGGCCTAACTATGTTATGTTGGGGGGGGGGGGGGGGTTCTCCTCCGTGCCTTGTGACCATTACACCACTCTCAAAAAGCTTCTCATGTTCTTTCATATTTAAAAACATCTTTCATACCTCCCAAGTGTCCCTGATTTGGAGGGACTGTCCCTCTTTTAAATCCATGCCCCCCGTTGTTCTCATTTGTCCCTCTTTGAGGTGTAACATGCACCAATAAATCATTCATTTGCCTATTCAAAGTGTTTCTGTTGTTTTAAGTGTTACATCCTACCTCCTATTCATCAATCAATGAGGGGGCGTGACTTGAATGAAAGAACCAATGGCAGAAAGAAGAGAAGAAATAGAAGAAAGCTAAATAATAGTATGAATGATGGATAGATAGATGTAGAGATATGGGATAGATAGATAGAAAGATATGAGATAGATAGATAGATAGATAGATAGATAGATAGATAGATAGATAGATAGAGAGATATGAGATAGATAGATAGATAGATAGATAGATAGATACAGGGGTGAACTTAAGGGGGTTTTAAACAAATAATATGTGAACATTCAGATACATATAGTAATACAGAGGTGATCATTATGAGAAATTGTAACACTTTTCTTTGAAAAGTATCATATACAGGCAGCAGTGTGTCACATGTGTAACAAGATGAATGTAACAAAAATAAAGATACATTATACATAATCCACTTGGAAAGCTGCCAAGCATCATGCTGTGCCCGATACAATGTACAGCTCCAAGTCCCTCTGCGGAAAAACTACTAGTAAAAATAATACCAAAAAAGAAAAGACTATGAACATTTATTTACAATGGTCCCATGTGACCCCATCAGGGTAATTAAAAGGGTCAATTTACAGGGATAATACAAAGTTTCTATGGTAAGGGTAGATGCCTCTCCACATACACATATTGCCATCATTTACTATTTCCGGTCAGGGGATGATAATAAGGAATATGGGCGGAGATCTACTTTGTCATTAAGACCCAATGCGGCCACTACTCACCTAATTGTGGGATCCTGTGCTGCTCAAACGTGACAAGTAGCCCGTCCCCATCCCTGCACTATGCGCGCCGGCAGACCAGTAGAGAGCGGGGACACCGCTGCAGAGGAAAGCCGCATCTACCCCCTGCCGCTGTCCTCTACCCACCTGCCGCTGTCCCTCTACAGGCGAGGCAGAGCTAGGAAGAGTCGAGCACAGGGGAAACAGAATGAGGCAGAGTTGGGCACAAGAGAGGCAGAGGGAAAGCAGAGTGAGGCAGTGCGAGGCAGAGCGAGGCAGTGCGAGGCAGAGTGGAGCAGAGCGAGGCAGAGCGAGGCAGAGTGGAGCAGAGCGAGGCAGAGTGGAGCAGAGCGAGGCAGAGTGGAGCAGAGCGAGGCAGTGCGAGGCAGAGTGGAGCAGAGCGAGGCAGAGTGGAGCAGTGCGAGGCAGAGTGGAGCAGTGCGAGGCAGAGTGGAGCAGTGCGAGGCAGAGTGGAGCAGTGCGAGGCAGAGTGGAGCAGAGCGAGGCAGAGTGGAGCAGTGCGAGGCAGAGTGGAGCAGAGCGAGGCAGAGTGGAGCAGAGCGAGGCAGTGCGAGGCAGAGTGGAGCAGTGCGAGGCAGAGTGGAGCAGTGCGAGGCAGAGTGGAGCAGAGTGAGGCAGAGTGGAGCAGAGTGAGGCAGAGTGGAGCAGAGTGAGGCAGAGTGGAGCAGAGTGAGGCAGAGTGGAGCAGTGCGAGGCAGAGTGGAGCAGTGCGAGGCAGAGTGGAGCAGAGCGAGGCAGAGTGGAGCAGAGCGAGGCAGAGTGGAGCAGAGCGAGGCAGTGCGAGGCAGAGTGGAGCAGAGCGAGGCAGAGTGGAGCAGTGCGAGGCAGAGTGGAGCAGTGCGAGGCAGAGTGGAGCAGTGCGAGGCAGAGTGGAGCAGTGCGAGGCAGAGTGGAGCAGAGCGAGGCAGAGTGGAGCAGTGCGAGGCAGAGTGGAGCAGAGCGAGGCAGAGTGGAGCAGAGCGAGGCAGTGCGAGGCAGAGTGGAGCAGAGCGAGGCAGAGTGGAGCAGAGCGAGGCAGTGCGAGGCAGAGTGGAGCAGAGCGAGGCAGAGTGGAGCAGTGCGAGGCAGAGTGGAGCAGTGCGAGGCAGAGTGGAGCAGAGCGAGGCAGTGCGAGGCAGAGTGGAGCAGAGCGAGGCAGAGTGGAGCAGAGCGAGGCAGTGCGAGGCAGAGTGGAGCAGTGCGAGGCAGAGTGGAGCAGAGCGAGGCAGTGCGAGGCAGAGTGGAGCAGAGCGAGGCAGAGTGGAGCAGAGCGAGGCAGTGCGAGGCAGAGTGGAGCAGAGCGAGGCAGAGTGGAGCAGTGCGAGGCAGAGTGGAGCAGTGCGAGGCAGAGTGGAGCAGAGCGAGGCAGTGCGAGGCAGAGTGGAGCAGTGCGAGGCAGAGTGGAGCAGTGCGAGGCAGAGTTGGGCACAGGAGAGGCAGAGGAGGAGCAGAGTGAGGTGGAGTTGGGCACAGGAGAGGCAGAGGAGGAGCAGAGTGAGGTGGAGTTGGGCACAGGAGAGGCAGAGGAGGAGCAGAGTGAGGCAGAGTGGAGCAGAGCGAGGCAGAGTGGAGCAGTGCGAGGCAGAGTGGAGCAGAGTGAGGCAGAGTGGAGCAGTGCGAGGCAGAGTTGGGCACAGGAGAGGCAGAGGAGGAGCAGAGTGAGGTGGAGTTGGGCACAGGAGAGGCAGAGTGGAGCAGAGTGAGGCAGAGTGGAGCAGAGTGAGGCAGAGTGGAGCAGAGCGAGGCAGAGTGGAGCAGTGCGAGGCAGAGTGGAGCAGTGCAAGGCAGAGTTGGGCACAGGAGAGGCAGAGGAGGAGCAGAGTGAGGCAGAGTTGGGCACAGGAGAGGCCGAGGAGGAGCAGAGTGAGGTGGAGTTGGGCACAGGAGAGGCAGAGGAGGAGCAGAGTGAGGTGGAGTTGGGCACAGGAGAGGCAGAGTGGAGCAGAGTGAGGCAGAGTGGAGCAGAGCGAGGCAGAGTGGAGCAGTGCGAGGCAGAGTTGGGCACAGGAGAGGCAGAGGAGGAGCAGAGTGAGGTGGAGTTGGGCACAGGAGAGGCAGAGTGGAGCAGAGTGAGGCAGAGTGGAGCAGAGCGAGGCAGAGTGGAGCAGAGTGAGGCAGAGTGGAGCAGAGCGAGGCAGAGTGGAGCAGAGTGAGGCAGAGTGGAGCAGTGCGAGGCAGAGTGGAGCAGTGCGAGGCAGAGTGGAGCAGAGCGAGGCAGAGTGGAGCAGTGCGAGGCAGAGTGGAGCAGTGCGAGGCAGAGTGGAGCAGTGCGAGGCAGAGTTGGGCACAGGAGAGGCAGAGGAGGAGCAGAGTGAGGTGGAGTTGGGCACAAGAGAGGCAGAGGAGGAGGAGCAGAGCGAGGCAGAGTTGGGCACAGGAGAGGCAGAGGAGGAGCTGAGCGAGGCAGAGTTTGGCACAGGAGAGGCAGAGGAGGAGCTGAGCGAGGCAGAGTTGGGCACAGGAGAGGCAGAGGAGGAGCAGAGTGAGGCAGAGTTGGGCACAGGAGAGGCCGAGGAGGAGCAGAGTGAGGTGGAGTTGGGCACAGGAGAGGCAGAGTGGAGCAGAGTGAGGCAGAGTGGAGCAGAGTGAGGCAGAGTGGAGCAGAGCGAGGCAGAGTGGAGCAGAGTGAGGCAGAGTGAGGCAGAGTGGAGCAGAGTGAGGCAGAGGAGGAGCAGAGTGAGGCAGAGTTGGGCACAGGAGAGGCCGAGGAGGAGCAGAGTGAGGTGGAGTTGGGCACAGGAGAGGCAGAGTGGAGCAGAGTGAGGCAGAGTGGAGCAGAGTGAGGCAGAGTGGAGCAGAGTGAGGCAGAGTGGAGCAGAGTGAGGCAGAGTGGAGCAGTGCGAGGCAGAGTGGAGCAGTGCGAGGCAGAGTGGAGCAGTGCGAGGCAGAGTGGAGCAGTGCGAGGCAGAGTGGAGCAGTGCGAGGCAGAGTTGGGCACAGGAGAGGCAGAGGAGGAGCAGAGTGAGGTGGAGTTGGGCACAAGAGAGGCAGAGGAGGAGGAGCAGAGCGAGGCAGAGTTGGGCACAGGAGAGGCAGAGGAGGAGGAGCAGAGCGAGGCAGAGTTGGGCACAGGAGAGGCAGAGGAGGAGCTGAGCGAGGCAGAGTTTGGCACAGGAGAGGCAGAGGAGGAGCTGAGCGAGGCAGAGTTGGGCACAGGAGAGGCAGAGGAGGAGGAGCAGAGTGAGGCAGAGTTGGGCACAGGAGAGGCAGAGGAGGAGCTGAGCGAGGCAGAGTTGGGCACAGGAGAGGCAGAGGAGGAGGAGCAGAGCGAGGCAGAGTTGAGCACAGGAGAGGCAGAGGAGGAGCTGAGCGAGGCAGAGTTGGGCACAGGAGAGGCAGAGGAGGAGCTGAGCGAGGCAGAGTTGGGCACAGGAGAGGCAGAGGAGGAGGAGCAGAGCGAGGCAGAGTTGAGCACAGGAGAGGCAGAGGAGGAGCTGAGCGAGGCAGAGTTGGGCACAGGAGAGGCAGAGGAGGAGGAGCAGAGCGAGGCAGAGTTTGGCACAGGAGAGGCAGAGGAGGAGCAGAGCGAGGCAGAGTTGGGCACAGGAGAGGCAGAGTCAAGCACTGGAGAGGCAGAGGAGGAGCAGAGCATGGCAGAATTGAGCACAGGAGAGGCAGAGGAGGAGCAGAGCAAGATAGTCGAGCACTGGAGAGGCAGAGGGGAAGCAAGGTCGAGCACAGGAGAGGCAGAGGAGGAGCTTAGCGAGGCAGAGTTGGGCACAGGAGAGGCAGAGGAGGAGCAGAACAAGATAGTGGAGCACTGGAGAGGCAGAGGGGAAGCAAGGTCGAGCACATGAGAGGCAGAGGAGGAGCTTAGCGAGGCAGAGTTGGGCACAGGAGAGGCAGAGGAGGAGCAGAACAAGATAGTGGAGCACTGGAGAGGCAGAGGGGAAGCAAGGTCGAGCACAGGAGAGGCAGATGAGGAGCAGAGCAAGATAGTCGAGCACTGGAGAGGCAGAGGGGAAGCAAGGTCGAGCACAGGAGAGGCAGAGGAGGAGCAGAGCGAGGCAGAGTTGGGCACAGGTGAGGCAGAGGAGGAGGAGCAGAGCGAGGCAGAGTTGGGCACAGGAGAGGCAGAGGAGGAGGAGCAGAGCGAGGCAGAGTTGGGCACAGGAGAGGCAGAGGAGGAGCTGAGCGAGGCAGAGTTGGGCACAGGAGAGGCAGAGGAGGAGGAGCAGAGCGAGGCAGAGTTGGGCACAGGAGAGGCAGAGGAGGAGCTGAGCGAGGCAGAGTTGGGCACAGGAGAGGCAGAGGAGGAGCTGAGCGAGGCAGAGTTGGGCACAGGAGAGGCAGAGGAGGAGGAGCTGAGCGAGGCAGAGTTTGGCACAGGTGAGGCAGAGGAGGAGGAGCAGAGCGAGGCAGAGTTGGGCACAGGAGAGGCAGAGGAGGAGCTGAGCGAGGCAGAGTTGGGCACAGGAGAGGCAGAGGAGGAGCAGAGCAAGATAGTCGAGCACTGGAGAGGCAGAGGGGAAGCAAGGTGGAGCACAGGAGAGGCAGAGGAGGAGCTTAGCGAGGCAGAGTTGGGCACAGGAGAGGCAGAGGAGGAGCAGAGCAAGATAGTCGAGCACTGGAGAGGCAGAGGGGAAGCAAGGTCGAGCACAGGAGAGGCAGAGGAGGAGCAGAGCAAGATAGTCGAGCACTGGAGAGGCAGAGGGGAAGCAAGGTCGAGCACAGGAGAGGCAGAGGAGGAGCAGAGCGAGGCAGAGTTGGGCACAGGAGAGGCAGAGGAGGAGCAGAGCGAGGCAGAGTTGGGCACAGGAGAGGCAGAGGAGGAGCAGAGCGAGGCAGAGTTGGGCACAGGAGAGGCAGAGGAGGAGGAGCAGAGTGAGGCAGAGTTGGGCACAGGAGAGGCAGAGGAGGAGCAGAGCGAGGTAGAGTTGGGCACAGGAGAGGCAGAGGAGGAGCAGAGCGAGGCAGAGTCGGGCACAGGAGAGGCAGAGGAGGAGCAGAGCGAGGCAGAGTTGGGCACAGGAGAGGCAGAGGAGGAGCAGAGCGAGGCAGAGTTGGGCACAGGAGAGGCAGAGTTGAGGAGAGGCAAAGGAGGAGTAGAGTCGGGCACAGGAGAGGCAGAGGAGGAGAAGAACAAGGCAAAGTCGGACACGGGAGAGGCAGAGGGGAAGAAAAGCAAGGCAGAGTCGGGCACAAGGGAGGCAGAGGCAGGCGCAGAAGAGGAGCAGAGCGAGGAAGAGTCGGGCACAGGAGAGGCAGAGTTGAGTACAGGAGAGGCAGAGGAGGAGCAGAGCAAGGCAGAGTCAGGCACAGGACAGGAATTGGGTAGAGGGAAGCAGAGCGAGGGGTTATCAGAGGGATTCAGGGGGGGGGGCTGGGGGCACACACTGTTTTTTTCTGTCCAAACTGCCTGAGGCCGGCACAATGACATCACAACTCTGCAGATAAGAGTGAGCACAAGCTATATATAACATGCTGATAAATTATCCCGCCAGAATGATCCCACACAGATGTGTCTACATGATTCTGATATATTTCCCACTGACAAACGTCTCGCTTGATTTAGATTGGTTAAGCTCTAGCAGTAAGCCCATTGGATCCCTTGCATGTCCCGATAGTGACATCAGAGTATGAGCTCATCACTGGCCAGCTCTGTCTGCCCCCCTCTACACCCCTGAGGTCAAAGGGCAGCCCGGCAGCTGTAAGACATCTGCATCCTGAATAAAGGGGAACTCTAGCTAAGATCAGGGAAAATCTAATATAGGGAATATATGAGAAGCACTGCACATGCTCCTCGGGGCTTCCCCTCCTTTGTGAGCTATACACACTGCATAATGTAATTAGGGAGGGACCTCTTCAGTGTGCATCTGTTTCCTGTTCCTCTGAGCACCATCAGGAAAAGTGTAGTATAGATTCTGTGATTTATCTGGAACAACCGAGTGAGCAGAACAGTACTGGAGAACCAGAACATTCCCTCCATCTTATTCTCTTTTTCACATTCCCTCCATCTTTCTCTCTTTCCCACATTCCCTCCTTCTTTCTCTCTTTCCCATATTCTTATCTCACACTTTTTTACATTTCCTTTTTCTCTTATTCACATTCCCTCCATCTTTCTCTCTTTCCCACATTCCCTCCATCTTTCTCTCTTTCCCACATTCCCTCCATCTTTCTCTCTTTCCCACATTCTCTCCATCTTTCTCTCTTTTCCACATTCCCTCCATCTTTCTCTCTTTTCCACATTCCCTCCATCTTTCTCTCTTTTCCACATTCCCTCCATCTTTCTCTCTTTCCACATTCCCTCCATCCTTTTCTCTTTTCCACATTCCCTTCGTCTTTCTCTCTTTTCCGCATTCCCTCCATCTTTCTCTCTTTCCCACATTCTCTCCATCTTTCTCTCTTTTCCGCATTCCCTCCATCTTTCTCTCTCTGTCCCACATTCCCTCCATCTTTCTCTTTTCCGCATTCCCTCCACCTTTCTCTCTTTTCCACATTCCCTCCATCTTTCTCTCTTTCCCACATTCCCTCCATCTTTCTCTCTTTCCCACATTCCCTCCATCTTTCTCTCTTTCCCACATTCCCTCCATCTTCCTCTCTTTCCCACATTCCCTCCATCTTTCTCTCTTTTCCACATTCCCTCTACCTTTCTCTCTTTCCCACATTCCCTCCATCTTTCTCTCTTTCCCACATTCCCTCCACCTTTCTCTCTTTTCCACATTCCCTCCATCTTTCTCTCTTTCACACATTCCCTCCATCTTTCTCTCTTTCCCACATTCCCTCCATCTTTCTCTCTTTCCCACATTCCCTCCATCTTTCTCTCTTTCCCACATTCCCTCCATCTTTCTCTCTTTAGCACATTCCCTCCATCTTTCTCTCTTTCCACATTCCCTCCATCCTTTTCTCTTTTCCACATTCCCTTCGTCCTTCTCTCTTTTCCGCATTCCCTCCATCTTTCTCTCTTTCCCACATTCCCTCCATCTTTCTCTCTTTTCCACATTCCCTCCATCTTTCTCTCTTTCCCACATTCCCTCCATCTTTCTCTCTTTCCACATTCCCTCCATCTTTCTCTCTTTTCCACATTCCCTCCATCTTTCTCTCTTTTCCGCATTCCCTCCATCTTTCTCTCTTTCCCACATTCCCTCCATCTTTCTCTCTTTTCCGCATTCCCTCCATCTTTCTCTCTTTCCCACATTCCCTCCATCTTTCTCTCTTTCCACATTCCCTCCATATTTCTCTTTTCCACATTCTCTCCATCTTTCTCTCTTTCCCACATTCCCTCCATCCTTTTCTCTTTTCCACATTCCCTCCATCTTTCTCTCTCTGTCCCACATTCCCTCCATCTTTCTCTCTTTTCCGCATTCCCTCCATCTTTCTCTCTTTCCCACATTCCCTCCATCTTTCTCTCTTTTCCGCATTCCCTCCATCTTTCTCTCTTTCCCACATTCTCTCCATCTTTCTCTCTTTTCCGCATTCTCTCCATCTTTCTCTCTTTCCCACATTCCCTCCATCTTTCTCTCTCTGTCCCACATTCCCTCCATCTTTCTCTCTTTCCCACATTCCCTCCATCTTTCTCTCTTTTCCACATTCCCTCCATCTTTCTCTCTTTTCCACATTCCCTCCATCTTTCTCTCTTTTCCACATTGCCTCCATATTTCTCTCTTTTCCACATTCCCTCCATCTTTCTCTCTTTTCCACATTCCCTCCATCTTTCTCTCTTTTCCACATTCCCTCCATCTTTCTCTCTTTTCCGCATTCTCTCCATCTTTCTCTCTTTTCCGCATTCTCTCCATCTTTCTCTCTTTCCCACATTCCCTCCATCTTTCTCTCTTTCCCACATTCCCTCCATCTTTCTCTCTTTTCCGCATTCCCTCCATCTTTCTCTCTTTTCCGCATTCCCTCCATCTTTCTCTCTTTCCCGCATTCTCTCCATCTTTCTCTCTTTCCCACATTCCCTCCGTCTTTCTCTCTTTCCCACATTCCCTCCACCTTTCTCTCTCTCCCACATTCCCTCCATCTTTCTCTCTCTTTTCCACATTCCCTCCGTCTTTCTCTCTCTTTTCCACATTCCCTCCGTCTTTCTCTCTTTCCCACATTCCCTCCTTCTTTCTCTCTTTCCCACATTTCCTCCATCTTTCTCTCTCTTTTCCACATTCCCTCCATCTTTCTCTCTCTTTCCACATTCCCTCCATCTTTCTCTCTTTTCCACATTCCCTCCATCTTTCTCTCTTTTCCACATTCCCTCCATCTTTCTCTCTTTTCCACATTCCCTCCATCTTTCTCTCTTTTCCACATTCCCTCCATCTTTCTCTCTTTTCCACATTCCCTCCATCTTTCTCTCTTTCCCACCATCTTTCTCTCTTTCCCACATTCCCTCCATCTTTCTCTCTTTCCCACATTCCCTCCATCTTTCTCTCTTTCCCACATTCCCTCCATCTTTCTCTCTTTCCCACATTCCCTCCATCTTTCTCTCTTTCCCACATTCCCTCCATCTTTCTCTCTCTCCCACATTCCCTCCATCTTTCTCTCTCTCCCACATTCCCTCCATCTTTCTCTCTCTCCCACATTCCCTCCATCTTTCTCTCTCTCCCACATTCCCTCCATCTTTCTCTCTTTCCCACATTCCCTCCATCTTTCTCTCTTTTCCACATTCCCTCCATCTATCTCTTTTCCGCATTCCCTCCATCTTTCTCTCTTTCCCACATTCCCTCCATCTTTCTCTCTTTCCCACATTCCCTCCATCTTTCTCTCTTTCCCACATTTCCTCCATCTTTCTCTCTTTCCCACATTCCCTCCATCTTTCTCTCTTTCCCACATTCCCTCCATCTTTCTCTCTTTCCCACATTCCCTCCATCTTTCTCTCTTTCCCACATTCCCTCCATCTTTCTCTCTTTCCCACATTCTCTCCATCTTTCTCTCTTTCCCACATTCCCTCCATCTTTCTCTCTCTCCCACATTCCCTCCATCTTTCTCTCTCTCGCACATTCCCTCCATCTTTCTCTCTTTCCCACATTCCCTCCATCTTTCTCTCTTTCCCACATTCCCTCCATCTTTCTCTCTCTCCCACATTCCCTCCATCTTTCTCTCTCTCTCCCACATTCCCTCCATCTTTCTCTCTTTCCCACATTCCCTCCATCTTTCTCTCTCTCCCACATTCCCTCCATCTTTCTCTCTCTCTCCCACATTCCCTCCATCTTTCTCTCTTTCCCACATTCTCTCCATCTTTCTCTCTCTCCCACATTCCCTCCATCTTTCTCTCTCCCACATTCCCTCCATCTTTCTCTCTCCCACATTCCCTCCATCTTTCTCTCTTTCCCACATTCCCTCCATCTTTCTCTCTCTCTCCCACATTCCCTCCATCTTTCTCTCTTTCCCACATTCTCTCCATCTTTCTCTCTCTCCCACATTCCCTCCATCTTTCTCTCTCCCACATTCCCTCCATCTTTCTCTCTTTCCCACATTCCCTCCATCTTTCTCTCTCTCTCCCACATTCCCTCCATCTTTCTCTCTTTCCCACATTCCCTCCATCTTTCTCTCTCTCCCACATTCCCTCCATCTTTCTCTCTCTCTCCCACATTCCCTCCATCTTTCTCTCTTTCCCACATTCCCTCCATCTTTCTCTCTCTCCCACATTCCCTCCATCTTTCTCTCTCCCACATTCCCTCCATCTTTCTCTCCCACATTCCCTCCATCTTTCTCTCTCTCCCACATTCCCTCCATCTTTCTCTCTTTTCCACATTCCCTCCATCTTTCTCTCTTTCCCACATTCCCTCCATCCTTTTCTCTTTTCCACATTCCCTTCGTCTTTCTCTCTTTTCCGCATTCCCTCCATCTTTCTCTCTTTCCCACATTCTCTCCATCTTTCTCTCTTTTCCGCATTCCCTCCATCTTTCTCTCTCTGTCCCACATTCCCTCCATCTTTCTCTCTCTCCCACATTCCCTCCATCTTTCTCTCTTTTCCACATTCCCTCCATCTTTCTCTCTTTTCCACATTCCCTCCATCTATCTCTTTTCCGCATTCCCTCCATCTTTCTCTCTTTCCCACATTCCCTCCATCTTTCTCTCTTTCCCACATTCCCTCCATCTTTCTCTCTTTCCCACATTTCCTCCATCTTTCTCTCTTTCCCACATTCCCTCCATCTTTCTCTCTTTCCCACATTCCCTCCATCTTTCTCTCTTTCCCACATTCCCTCCATCTTTCTCTCTTTCCCACATTCCCTCCATCTTTCTCTCTTTCCCACATTCTCTCCATCTTTCTCTCTTTCCCACATTCCCTCCATCTTTCTCTCTCTCCCACATTCCCTCCATCTTTCTCTCTCTCGCACATTCCCTCCATCTTTCTCTCTTTCCCACATTCCCTCCATCTTTCTCTCTTTCCCACATTCCCTCCATCTTTCTCTCTCTCCCACATTCCCTCCATCTTTCTCTCTCTCTCCCACATTCCCTCCATCTTTCTCTCTTTCCCACATTCCTCTCCATCTTTCTCTCTCCCACATTCCCTCCATCTTTCTCTCTCTCCCACATTCCCTCCATCTTTCTCTCTCCCACATTCCCTCCATCTTTCTCTCCCACATTCCCTCCATCTTTCTCTCTCTCCCACATTCCCTCCATCTTTCTCTCTTTTCCACATTCCCTCCATCTTTCTCTCTTTCCCACATTCCCTCCATCCTTTTCTCTTTTCCACATTCCCTTCGTCTTTCTCTCTTTTCCGCATTCCCTCCATCTTTCTTTCCCACATTCTCTCCATCTTTCTCTCTTTTCCGCATTCCCTCCATCTTTCTCTCTCTGTCCCACATTCCCTCCATCTTTCTCTCTTTTCCGCATTCCCTCCATCTTTCTCTCTTTTCCGCATTCCCTCCATCTTTCTCTCTCTGTCCCACATTCCCTCCATCTTTCTCTCTTTTCCGCATTCCCTCCATCTTTCTCTCTTTTCCGCATTCCCTCCATCTTTCTCTCTTTCCCACATTCCCTCCGTCTTTCTCTCTTTCCCACATTCCCTCCTTCTTTCTCTCTTTCCCACATTCCCTCCGTCTTTCTCTCTTTCCCACATTCCCTCCTTCTTTCTCTCTTTCCCACATTCCTCTCCATCTTTCTCTCTCCCACATTCCCTCCATCTTTCTCTCTCTCCCACATTCCCTCCATCTTTCTCTCTCCCACATTCCCTCCATCTTTCTCTCCCACATTCCCTCCATCTTTCTCTCTCTCCCACATTCCCTCCATCTTTCTCTCTTTTCCACATTCCCTCCATCTTTCTCTCTTTCCCACATTCCCTCCATCCTTTTCTCTTTTCCACATTCCCTTCGTCTTTCTCTCTTTTCCGCATTCCCTCCATCTTTCTCTCTTTCCCACATTCTCTCCATCTTTCTCTCTTTTCCGCATTCCCTCCATCTTTCTCTCTCTGTCCCACATTCCCTCCATCTTTCTCTCTTTTCCGCATTCCCTCCATCTTTCTCTCTTTTCCGCATTCCCTCCATCTTTCTCTCTCTCTCCCACATTCCCTCCATCTTTCTCTCTTTCCCACATTCCCTCCGTCTTTCTCTCTTTCCCACATTCCCTCCGTCTTTCTCTCTTTCCCACATTCCCTCCATCTTTCTCTCTTTCCCACATTCCCTCCGTCTTTCTCTCTTTCCCACATTTCCTCCATCTTTCTCTCTCTTTTCCACATTCCCTCCATCTTTCTCTCTTTTCCACATTCCCTCCATCTTTCTCTCTCCCACATTCCCTCCATCTTTCTCTTTCCCACATTCCCTCCATCTTTCTCTCTTTTCCACATTCCCTCCATCTTTCTCTCTTTTCCACATTCCCTCCATCTTTCTCTCTTTTCCACATTCCCTCCATCTTTCTCTCTTTTCCACATTCCCTCCATCTTTCTCTCTTTCCCACCATCTTTCTCTCTTTTCCACATTCCCTCCATCTTTCTCTCTTTCCCACCATCTTTCTCTCTTTCCACATTCCCTCCATCCTTTTCTCTTTCCCACATTTCCTCCATCTTTCTCTCTCTTTTCCACATTCCCTCCATCTTTCTCTCTCTTTTCCACATTCCCTCCATCTTTCTCTCTTTTCCACATTCCCTCCATCTTTCTCTCTTTCCCACCATCTTTCTCTCTTTCCACATTCCCTCCATCCTTTTCTCTTTCCCACATTTCCTCCATCTTTCTCTCTCTTTTCCACATTCCCTCCATCTTTCTCTCTCTTTTCCACATTCCCTCCATCTTTCTCTCTTTCCCACATTTCCTCCATCTTTCTCTCTCTTTTCCACATTCCCTCCATCTTTCTCTCTCTTTTCCACATTCCCTCCATCTTTCTCTCTCTTTTCCACATTCCCTCCATCTTTCTCTCTTTTCCACATTCCCTCCATCTTTCTCTCTTTTCCACATTCCCTCCATCTTTCTCTCTTTTCCACATTCCCTCCATCTTTCTCTCTTTTCCACATTCCCTCCATCTTTCTCTCTTTTCCACATTCCCTCCATCTTTCTCTCTTTCCCACCATCTTTCTCTCTTTCCCACATTCCCTCCATCTTTCTCTCTTTCCCACATTCCCTCCATCTTTCTCTCTCTTTTCCACATTCCCTCCATCTTTCTCTTTTTCAAATTTATTGCTACAGATCTGCATGTTACACCTCAAAGAGGTACAATATGTAAATGAAGCCACACCCCCTCATTCAGGGATGGATGAAGCCACGCCCTCTTGTTGATTGATGGATAGGAGAGTGTAACAGTTACAATAGAAACACTTTGAAAAGAAGAATTAATCATTTATTGCCGAATGAGGGACAGGGAGACATGGATAGTCCCTTCAAATGAGGGACAACTGTGAAGCATGCAGGGGTGGACTGGCCATAGGGAGACCCAGGACAATGCCCGGTGGGCCGCACTGCTTTGGGGCAAGTTGAGCTGCTGCTTATAACACGCACATTCAATCCCTGCCCCCTTAGTCTCCCTCTCAGCCCCCTGTACCCACAAGCCAGGGAACCCCATCCCCCAATGCTATAGCCCCAGCATCATGGTTGGGGGGCCTCAGCAGAGATGCATCGGGCCGGCCAGGGCCTTGTAAAATCCAGGGCTGGTTTACGGTCCCAGTCCGCCACTGGAGGTATGCAAGTGGTTGATCCACTTTAATCCCTGTACAGGGCACCTCTTACCCTCGGGTCGGCCCAGCAACCTGCCCCGGATTACTGAGAGGCCTCAGTGACACCTTGTCCCGAGTCTTTACTCGCGGGGCCGGGTGATTACAGGGAGGTCTCGGCCTCTCGCTGTCAGACATGTGTTTTGCAACACAATGAAGGAAAAGATAACGATCAGTATGACCTCAGGCCACGGGGCCCCTCTCTGCTGATCAGTGTGACCTCAGGCCACGGGGCCCCTCTCTGCTGATCAGTGTGACCTCAGGCCACGGGGCCCCTCTCTGCTGATCAGTGTGACCTCAGGCCACGGGGCCCCTCTCTGCTGATCAGTGTGACCTCAGGCCACGGGGCCCCTCTCTGCTGATCAGCGTGACCCCGGGCCCCTCTCTGCTGATCAGTGTGACCTCAGGCCACGGGGCCCCTCTCTGCTGATCAGTGTGACCCCGGGCCCCTCTCTGCTGATCAGTGTGACCTCAGGCCACGGGGCCCCTCTCTGCTGATCAGTGTAACCTCAGGCCACGGGGCCCCTCTCTGCTGATCAGTGTGACCTCAGGCCACAGGGCCCCTCTCTGCTGATCAGTGTGACCTCAGGCCACTCTCTGCTGATCAGTGTGACCCCGGGCCCCTCTCTGCTGATCAGTGTGACCTCAGGCCACGGGGCCCCTCTCTGCTGATCAGTGTAACCTCAGGCCACGGGGCCCCTCTCTGCTGATCAGTGTGACCTCAGGCCACGGGGCCCCTCTCTGCTGATCAGTGTGACCTCAGGCCACGGGGCCCCTCTCTGCTGATCAGTGTGACCTCAGGCCACGGGGCCCCTCTCTGCTGATCAGTGTGACCTCAGGCCACGGGGCCCCTCTCTGCTGATCAGTGTGACCTCAGGCCACGGGGCCCCTCTCTGCTGATCAGTGTGACCTCAGGCCACGGGGCCCCTCTCTGCTGATCAGTGTGACCTCAGGCCACGGGGACCCTCTCTGCTGATCAGTGTGACCTCAGGCCACGGGGACCCTCTCTGCTGATCAGTCTGACCTCAGGCCACGGGGCCCCTCTCTGCTGATCAGCGTGACCCTGGGCCCCTCTCTGCTGATCAGTGTGACCCCAGGCCACGGGGACCCTCTCTGCTGATCAGTGTGACCCCAGGCCACGGGGACCCTCTCTGCTGATCAGTGTGACCTCAGGCCACGGGGACCCTCTCTGCTGATCAGTGTGACCCCAGGCCACGGGGACCCTCTCTGCTGATCAGTGTGACCTCAGGCCACGGGGACCCTCTCTGCTGATCAGTGTGACCTCAGGCCACGGGGCCCCTCTCTGCTGATCAGTGTGACCTCAGGCCACTCTCTGGTGATCAGTGTGACCTCAGGCCACGGGGACCCTCTCTGCTGATCAGTGTAACCTCAGGCCACGGGGCCCCTCTCTGCTGATCAGTGTGACCTCAGGCCACTCTCTGGTGATCAGTGTGACCTCAGGCCACTCTCTGGTGATCAGTGTGACCTCAGGCCACGGGGCCCCTCTCTGCTGATCAGTGTGACCTCAGGCCACTCTCTGGTGATCAGTGTGACCTCAGGCCACTCTCTGCTGATCAGTGTGACCTCAGGCCACTCTCTGGTGATCAGTGTGACCTCAGGCCACTCTCTGGTGATCAGTGTGACCTCAGGCCGCGGGGCCCCTCTCTGCTGATCCGTGTGACCTCCGGCTGATCAGTGCGGGTGACCTCTGCAGTGAGAGTGATTTGCCCCCCTGATGGGGCTTTTCTCCGGATGATGGACAGGGGTCGGATGTCCTCATAGCGGGGAGGAGGTCTCGCTGATATTTTCTCTCTCTAATTACTAATCATACCCTGAGAGGGCGAGGGGGGGGGGGGGGGTGGCTGAAATGCGATCGGAGGATTTGCCGCAGAGATCCATGTGTGTGACAGGGGACAGCTGAGCCAGGACCGGGCCGCAGCTGCTCCTCCGGGCCCGAGGTCACATCTAAGGTGTCGCCGTTTTAATGCATCTTTGTTTGTGCAATCATCTGGGATCTGGAGCTGTAATCTCAGGGAGGGCAACAGGTGGCCGCAGAGGGGGCGAGGGGCAGCTGCACCCCCAGGATTAACCCTTTACTTACTGTGCTGCCGGGGAAACCAGCTTTTCATGTATTGGGTTTGGGGTGGGGACCATTCTTAGGGTGCCAGGCCTGGCCCCAGGGATCACTGAAATAAGGGGACCTTCCGTCTCGGGTCACCAAAGGGAAATTGAGGACAGAGAACAGGGTCCGTTTTGGGTAAAGGGCGGCACCAGGCCAACTTTAGATCTATGGCTACTACTGCTAGAGCCTCCCTCTCCCATCCATAGAGTAAAAAATAAAGGCAACGTGGATCATGTGGTTAGAACGTGGCAGTTGGTAACGTGGATCATAACTTGGATTTGGTCAGGATGTGGCAAGGACAGCAACATGGACAATTCATATGTGGTCAGGACTTGGCAAGGTCAGCAACGTGGATCAGAACTTGGAGGTGGTCTATTGTGGATTACAAATTGGACATGGTCAGGATGTGGTAAGGACAGCAACATGGATCATAAATCAATATGTAGCCAGGGCTTGGCAAGGTCAGCAACGTGGATCACAACTGATATATACTCAGGACTTGGCAAGGTCGGCAAAGTGGATCAGAACTTGGAGGTGGCCTTAAACATGAATCACAACTGGGACATGGTCAGGATGTGGTAAGGACAGCAACATGGATTCCAACTCATATGTAGTCAGGACTTGGCAGGGTCGGCAAAGGGGATCACAACTTGGAGGTGACCTTCAACATTAATCACAACTGGGACATGGTCAGGATATGGCAAGGTCAGCAACATGGATCACAACTCAGATGTAGTCAGGACTTGGCAAGGTCGGCAAAGTGGATCAGAACTTGGAGGTGGCCTTCAATGTTAATCACAACTTGGACACGGTCAGGATGTGGCAAGGCCAGCAACATGGATCACAACTCAGATGTAGTCAGGACTTGGCAAGGTCGGCAAAGCGGATCAGAACTTGGAGGTGGCCTTCAACATGAATCACAACTGGGACATGGTCAGGATGTGGCAAGGACAGCAACATGGATCACAACTCAGATGTAGTCAGGACTTGGCAAGGTCGGCAAAGTGGATCAGAACTTGGAGGTGGGCCGCAATGTGGATCGCAACACATATGTGGTCAGGATGTGGCAAGGTTGGCAACATGGAGCACAAGTCATATGTAGTTAGTACACGACAAGGTTGGCAAAGTGGATCAGAACTTGGAGGTTGCCTTCAATGTTAACCTCACCTCGGACACGGTCAGGATGTGGCAAGGCCAGCAACATGGATCACAACTCCGATGTAGTCAGGACTTGGCAAGGTCGGCAAAGTGCTTCAGAACTTAGAGGTGACCTTCAACATGAATCACAACTGGGACATGGTCAGGATGTGGCAAGAACAGCAACATGGATCACAACTCACATGTAGTCAGGACTTGGCAAGGTCGGCAAAGTGCTTCAGAAATTGGAGGTGGCCTTCAATGTTAATCACAACTGAGACATGCTCAGGATGTGGCAAGGACAGCAACACGGTCAACAGCTCATATGTAGCTAGTACATGGCAAGGTCGGTAATATGGACGACACCTTGGAGGTGGTCTTTTGTGGTTTACAAATCAGACATGGTCAGGATGTGGCAAGGAAAGCAACATCAATCACAACTCATATGTGGTCAGGGTGTGGCAAGGTCGGCAAAGTGGGTCAGAACTTGGAGATGGCTTTCAACCTTAATCACAAGTGGGACATGGTCAGAATGTGGCAAGGGCAGCAACATAGTTCCCAACTCATATGTAGGATAACATGGACCACAGCTCATATGTAGTTAGTACATGGCAAGGTCAGCAATATGGATCTCACCTTGGAGGTGGTCTATTGTGGATTGCAAATAGGACATGGTCAGGATGTTGCAAGGACAGCAACGTGGATCACACCTCAGATGTATTCAGGACTAGGGAAGGTCGGCAAAGTGTATCAGAACTTGGAGGTGGCCACCTTAATCACAACTCAGACATGGTCAGGATATGGCAAGGACAGCATCATGGATCACAAGTCATATGTAGTCAGGATGTGGAAGTAGGCAATGAGGATTGCAACTCATATGTGGTCAGGATGTGGCAAGGACAGCAACATGGATCACAAGTCATATGTAGTTATTACATGGCAAGGTCGGCAATATGGATCACACCTTGGAGGTGGTCTATTATGGATTGCAAATTGGACATGGTCAGGGTGTGGCAAGGTCAGCAACATGGATCACAGCTCATATGTACTCAGGACTTGACAAGGTCAGCAACATGGATTACAAGTGGTATGTAGCCAGGATATGGCAAAGTAGGCAATGAGGATTGCAACTTATATGAGGTCAGGATGTGACAAGGTTGGCATGGAAAATGTTTTACGTTGGGAAAACTGGGGGAGGTTAAAGCAGGGCCATCCCATATCAAGACAGGCAATCGCCCAGCCCCGCAGTCTCAATGCAATTAATAGTTAAAGGGGAACTCCAGCATTACAAATGTTTTAAATCGTACAAACTTGGTGTTTAACGTTGGCAGGCTTCCCAAATCAGACACAGAGGTTTGCTGGTCCTGGACTCCTATTTCATTATGGCGATATGAATTTCATTTATTTTCTATGCCCGTTCATTGGTATATAATTGTATGATTATATTGTATTGATTTACTTCTCATACTGGGTTTGTATTATACTTTATTTATACTATGAATTGCACATAATAAGTTATTGTATATTGCATTGTTTGCACAATTTTTAGGGAAGCACTTTTTGGCACTTTGGTTAGTTAGTAGTTTTTTTAATTGCACAGGTAGTTTGGCATTGCACTGTGACCAAACCAGTAGCGTTTGGGAGTATTATATTGGTGTGACCATTGTGTGGGTTTTAATTTTTATATATTTTTATATGTAGTTTATTAATTATGTAGTGATGTAGTTTTCAATCATTCATCTATCTGGGCATACCCCTCGATTCAAAGAGCAAAAGTTAATTGATTTCGGATGGAGAATGGTAAGTTTGGGTGGGTGTTTGTCATTTTTTCCTGTTTTTTTGGCCATTTACGACTCGCACGAGCCTACGTACGAATGCGTATATGCTCTTACGATCATCGCAAGTTCGTTCCTAAATTTTAGGATGAAAACGTAAAACTTAGGATCAAATCCTAAAACTTAGGATGAAAACGTAAAACTTAGGATAATTGGATGTGTTTCCGTGTGATTCAGAGACCAGTTTTCAAACCTCTAAATCCGTTTTAAAAGAAAGCCACTGGCGACACCTTTTAGCAGTCGTATTGCTGTTCTTGAACAGGTTTTTTGGCTATGTGGAGGAGTCTGCGCGTCTTGTGCTCCAATGAACTGCATGTATCAGCATGGCCGAGGCCATAAATTGTATGGCAATGCATACCTGATTCATGTATGCCTTATAAAAGCATTTTAATGTGGACCTTAATTAGTCCTTTGCATGTAAACCTTTATTTTGCAATATATTTGCGTTAATTAAAGAAACTTATGTCCTTTGTTATTTATTTTTAAATTGATGTACTAGAATCATATTTTTAGTTTGAATTTATTGGTGTAGTTGTTTACCTTTGCTTTGTTTAATTATTTAAGCACATCTTTGGTCAGATGCATCACACTTACTGAGGAGAGGAGAGCGGGATAAAGTGCAGGATGTGGGTTACTGCTGTATTTTGCACAGACACAGCAGAGCTGGGGGCACGGAAAGGTCAGAAATCAAAGAATCCAGAGCAACACAGTCACAAGGCCCTTTCTGTTTGCAGGCTGCCCGAGAATACCTGAGCCGCCATCTTGGCTGTTTCTAGGCTCATAACATGCAGAAGTTGCTGGGTGTTTTTTAATTTTTGAGAGCAATCTGTATGTAGAGGGTGTGGGTAACCACACACAACATTTTAAGTTGTACCATTTGAAGCCAAAATATTAAAAATAAATCCACAAGTAAAAAATGCAAGTTAACTAAAAATTAAACAAAGTAAGATTTACTTATGCAAATGCATTCATTAATGGTTGGTTACTACAAAATGAATGAAATAAAGAAAAAAAAAAAAACAAATATTTAGAATGCACTTTAATGAGGTAAGTTTGTAGTGCGCAGCCGCAAGATCAGAAGGATTTACGTCCAGACAAAAAAGGAAAAAGGGCAAAACCAATGTTGCAACCTGAGAAATGAAACGGAAAATTCAGGATGGAAACTGACATAGGTCTGATTCCCGAACTGCCATACGAACGGACGGACATTTTAGGATAGAAACGTATTTGCTTATAGAATCACTCGCAAGTTCATACGAACGCACGAGCGGACGGGAAAAATAGGATGATCGGCACCAAAATCCAAGCTGTTACATGTTTCTTTGAATCGACCCTATAGTGTTATACATTTACCTTGTAAGGAGAGTCGGTTCTGGATCAGCTCTCGTTAGGGCCTTGTTATATATGTTTTTTAATTAGTCCTTGTGTGTGCGTTCTTGTACATGTCTTTTGTTTATTGTAGATTTGTACTTTTTCTAACATTAAAAGATACATTGATTCTTTTATCTTTGGTTTGTGCGGCCTTTTTGTTTGGTGGGGCCCATTTGGAGCACATGCTGGGAGCTCATTGTGTATAGACAGCCACAGAGGGAATCGTCTCCAGGGCCGGGACTGAGCGGTTTTGGTACACTTTAAGGGAGACCTCTAGCTTTACCCACAGATGTTTTAAAGGAGTTTAGGATTATTCTTTCACAGCACCTTATATAATTTGGTCAAAGGGGACCTCTAGCATAGAAAATGTTAAAGGGGCATTCCATATCGGGATGCCAAGGAGATAGGTAGTCGCTTAGCCCTGCAGTCTTCCAATGCAATAAATAATTAAAGGGGACCTCCAGCATGACAAATGTTTTAACTCAGGCAAACCATATGGGGGCATCCCGTTATTGGAGACGGGGAACCGCCTGACCATAGAGTTTTGTTTTTGAAATTTGGGGTTTAACGTAGGCAGGCATCCCAAATGGGGATGCCACAGAGGGAATCGTCTCCAGGGCCGGGACTGAAGGATTATGGTCCGGTTTAAGGGAGACCTCTAGCTTTGCCTACAGATCTTTTAAAGAAGTTTAAGATTATTCTTTCACTGCACTTAAACCGGACCTTCACCATAATTTATTGAAAAGCCCAAACCCTTAAAAAACTATTTCCCAGCATCTAAAATGAATATATGTTAAGTTTTTAATCACTTACTTATTATTCTTTCCCCCCACTAGGCTGCAACTCTGTTCAGGACTCTAGGATACGGGCGCCGCCATCTTGACTCAGAAGCATCACACTTACTGAGGAGAGGAGACTGGGATAAAGTACAGGGGGCGGGGTTATAGCTGTGCTTTGCACAGACAGAGCAGATCTGGGGTCAGGAAAAGGTCAGCAATCCCAGAATGCAGAGCGACACAGTCAGAAGGCACTTCCTGTTTGCAGGCTGCCTGATGTCCCATGAGCCGCCATCTTGGATGTTTAAAGGCTCATAACATGTAGTAGATGCAGATAGGATGATTTTTAATGTGAGCAATCTGTATGTACAGGTGAGGAAACATATAAGATAGGCTCTTATTCAGGGTGATGGTCCGGATTAATGTGAGCAATCTGTATGTACAGGTGAGGAAACATATAAGATAGGCTCTTATTCAGGGTGATGGTCCGGATTAATGTGAGCAATCTGTATGTACAGGGTATGGGAAACATATAAGATAGACTCTTATTCAGGGTGAAGGTCCGGATTAATGTGAGCAATCTGTATGTACAGGGTGTGGGAAACATATAAGATAGACTCTTATTCAGGGTGAAGGTCCGGATTAATGTGAGCAATCTGTATGTACAGGTGAGGAAACATATAAGATAGGCTCTTATTCAGGGTGATGGTCCGGATTAATGTGAGCAATCTGTATGTACAGGGTATGGGAAACATATAAGATAGACTCTTATTCAGGGTGAAGGTCCGGATTAATGTGAGCAATCTGTATGTACAGGTGAGGAAACATATAAGATAGGCTCTTATTCAGGGTGATGGTCCGGATTAATGTGAGCAATCTGTATGTACAGGGTATGGGAAACATATAAGATAGACTCTTATTCAGGGTGAAGGTCCGGATTAATGTGAGCAATCTGTATGTACAGGGTGTGGGAAACATATAAGATAGACTCTTATTCAGGGTGAAGGTCCGGATTAATGTGGGCAATCTGTATGTACAGGGTGTGGGAAACATATAAGATAGGCTCTTATTCAGGGTGAAGGTCCGGATTAATGTGGGCAATCTGTATGTACAGGGTGTGGGAAACATATAAGATAGGCTCTTATTCAGGGTGATGGTCCGGATTAATGTGAGCAATCTGTATGTACAGGGTGTGGGAAACATATAAGATAGACTCTTATTCAGGGTGAAGGTCCGGATTAATGTGAGCAATCTGTATGTACAGGTGAGGAAACATATAAGATAGGCTCTTATTCAGGGTGATGGTCCGGATTAATGTGAGCAATCTGTATGTACAGGGTATGGGAAACATATAAGATAGACTCTTATTCAGGGTGAAGGTCCGGATTAATGTGAGCAATCTGTATGTACAGGGTGTGGGAAACATATAAGATAGACTCTTATTCAGGGTGAAGGTCCGGATTAATGTGAGCAATCTGTATGTACAGGTGAGGAAACATATAAGATAGGCTCTTATTCAGGGTGATGGTCCGGATTAATGTGAGCAATCTGTATGTACAGGGTATGGGAAACATATAAGATAGACTCTTATTCAGGGTGAAGGTCCGGATTAATGTGAGCAATCTGTATGTACAGGTGAGGAAACATATAAGATAGGCTCTTATTCAGGGTGATGGTCCGGATTAATGTGAGCAATCTGTATGTACAGGGTATGGGAAACATATAAGATAGACTCTTATTCAGGGTGAAGGTCCGGATTAATGTGAGCAATCTGTATGTACAGGGTGTGGGAAACATATAAGATAGACTCTTATTCAGGGTGAAGGTCCGGATTAATGTGGGCAATCTGTATGTACAGGGTGTGGGAAACATATAAGATAGGCTCTTATTCAGGGTGAAGGTCCGGATTAATGTGGGCAATCTGTATGTACAGGGTGTGGGAAACATATAAGATAGGCTCTTATTCAGGGTGATGGTCCGGATTAATGTGAGCAATCTGTATGTACAGGGTGTGGGAAACATATAAGATAGACTCTTATTCAGGGTGAAGGTCCGGATTAATGTGAGCAATCTGTATGTACAGGGTGTGGGAAACATATAAGATAGACTCTTATTCAGGGTGAAGGTCCGGATTAATGTGAGCAATCTGTATGTACAGGGTGTGGGAAACATATAAGATAGGCTCTTATTCAGGGTGAAGGTCCGGATTAATGTGAGCAATCTGTATGTACAGGGTGTGGGAAACATATAAGATAGACTCTTATTCAGAGTGAAGGACCGCTTTAATATGAGCCTATTAAAGGGGACCTCCAGTCTGACAAATGTTTTAAATCAGGCAAACTGGGGGTTTAACATACCAATCCAGATGCCAAGGAGACAGGAAGTAATCTTAGAGACAGGGCCGGGACTAAAGGGTTTTGGTCCGCTTTAAGGGAGACCTCTAGCTTTACCTACAGATTTTTTTAAAATTCAAGATTATTCTTTCACAGCACCTTATATAATTTAGTTAAAGGGGACCTCTAGCATGGGGCGTCCCATATCGGGAGACAGGCAATCACTTAGCCCTGCAGTCTTCCAATGCAGTTAATAGTTAAAGGGGACCTCCAGCCTGACAAATGTTTTAAATGGGACAAACTTGGGGTTTAACGTAGGCAGGCATCCCAAATGGGGATTTTAGAGGGAATCGTCTCCAGGGCCGGGACTGAGGGGTTTTGGTCCGCTTTAAGGGAGACCTCTAGCTTTACCCACAGATGTTTTAAAGAAGCTCAGGATTATTCTTTCACTGCACTTATTATTCTGTTAAAGGGGACCTCTACCATGGCAAATGTTTTAACTCAAGCAAACCATAGCGGGACATCCCGATACTGGCAGACAGGGACCTTGCATGACCCTAGAGTCTTTTTTAGATTCCAGGGCCGGAACTTAAAGAGTTTTGGTCCCCTTCAAGGGAGACCTCTAGCTTTACCTAATGATGTTTAAAAGAGGATTATTCTTTCACTGTATGTAATAGGAGCCTATTAAAGGGGAACTCCAGTCTGACAAATGTTTTAAATCAAGCAGACAGGGGGTTTAACGAAGGCAGGCATCCCAAATCCAGATGCCAAGGAGACGGGGACTGAGGGGTTTTGGTCCGCTTTAAGGGAGAACTCTTGTTTTACCTACAGAAGTTCAGGATTATTCTTTCACTGCACTTATTATTATTATGTTAAAGGGGACCTCTAGCATGGAAAATGTTTTAACTCAAACGGGCAAGCGGGCAATACCGATACTGGAGACAGGGAATCGCCTAAAGTTTTTTAGATTCCAGGACTGGGACTGAAGGATTCTGGTCCACTTTAAGGGAGGCCTCTAACTTTACCTAAAGATGTTTAAAAGATGTTTAGGCTTATTCTTTCACTGCACTTACTATGATCCTATTAAAGGGGACCTCCAGTCTGACTAATGTTTTAAATCAGCTAAACTGGGGTTTTAACATAAGCAGGCATCCCAAATCCAGATGCCAAGGAGACAGGAACTGAGGGGTTTTGGTCCACTTTAAGGGAGACCTCTGGCTTTACCTAAAGATGTTTTAAGGAGGTTCAGGATTATTATTTCACTGTACTTAATATGAGCCTATTAAAGGGGACCTCCAGTCTAACAAATGTTTTAAATCAAGCAGACAGGGGGTTTAACACAGGCAGGCATCCCAAATCAGGATGCCACAGAGGGGATCGTCTTTGAGACTCTAGGTCCGGGACTGCAGGGTTTTGGTCTGCTTTAAGTGAGACCTCTAGCTTTACCCACAGATGTTTTCAAGACTATTCTTTCACTGCACCTTAAATATTTCAGTTAAAGGGGACCTCTAGCATAGAAACAATAATAACAAAAAATCCAAAATGAACATTTGAACAATCACCATACAGAGGTAACTAAGAATAATGATAAGGGTGGGATGGAACAGGGACGTGCTGTATACTTATAATACCAATTCTACAGGTGAGTAATCACAGAATTGTATTATTCTAAGTGTACAGCACGTCCTGTTCCAGAATATTCCTTACACATGGGACATCCAATAGCAGTGTCCGTAAGGTAGGGTGGGATCCCCAAAAGTAACAGCGGGCAGATTAGACCACTGCCGCCTGCTGAACTTTGCAGCCCAAAGCAGCATCAGCTGAGGCCCTAACATCAACCTTGTAAAACTTAGAAAAGGTATGAACAGAAGACCAAGTAGCGGCCTTGCAAACTTGTTCAACAGAAGCCTGGTGCTGAAAAGCCCAAGAGGCACCAATAGCACGAGTAGAATGAGCAGTAAGGTGGAAGGGAGGATTCTTCCCCTTAGCAGAGTAGGCCTGAATCACAGCCTGACGGATCCACTTGCTGATAGTGGACTTAGCTGGAGCCAAACCCTTCTTAGGCCCAGAAAGGAGAACAAAAAGAGCATCAGTCTTTCTGAAGGATTCAGTAGCTACCATATAGAACTTCAAGGTCCTGACCACATCCAGAGAATGTAAGACCCGCTCCTTAGAGTTACTAGGATTAGGGCACAAGGAAGGGCCCCATTCTTTTTAATATATTTGTAAGTGACATAGGAGAAGGCTTGGTAGGAAAAGTTTGTCTGTTTGCTGATGATACAAAGGTTAGTAATAGGATGGATATTCCTGGAGGTGTCTGCAACATGGAAAATGATTTAGCTTTACTGGATAGATGGTCAAAACTGTGGAAACTAGAGTTTAATATCTCTAAATGTAAAATCCTGCACTTGGGTAGAAGGAATCCCTGCTCTGAGCACCGTATGGGCAGCACTGTGTTATCCAGGACCTCGGAGGAGAGAGATTTAGGGGTACGGATTACTGATAGCTGCAAGATGAGTGGACAGTGTAGCCAGATATAATACTTACACTTGGGACATCCAAAAGCAGTGTCCATAAAGTAGGGTGGGATCCCCAACAAAAAATGACAGCAGCAGACGGTTTAAAGTCACCTGCAGAACCATACGGCCAAGACAGCATGAGCTGAGGCCCTAACATCAACATTGTAAAAACCTTGCAAAGGGTATGAGCATAAGGCCAACGTTAGTGGCCTAACCAACCAGTTCAACAACAAAACCGGTGCTGAAAAGCCCAAGAGGCATCAAGCACGCGTAGAAAAGGAATCAAGGCAACAAGGGAGATTCTTCCCCTTGCCTGAGTAGGCCTGAGTAACAGCCTGACAATCCGATCGCTAATAAATTTAGCAGAAGCCAAAGGCCGAAACAAGGTACCAGGAGTAACATCCATTAAGGTAACAACCAGGACCAAACCGCCCACTCCCGAGAGCAGACGAGATCGGGCACATTCAGGATGTAATGTCCACAAACCCCAAGGAACCTCAGTTCCCCTAAAGGACACAGTGACCCCTAAGGAGAAAAACTGCCAACCCTGTATAAGGAATGCAGAACCACTTCTTCAGCGTCGCCAGGAAGGGGGATAGCCGTGGAAAACAATATCTCGAATAATTGAACATAAGACACCTTCTGATGTAGAGAATCCGGCTACAGGCGGAACTCCACTTTATCCTGGTGTATCTCAAGGAATGAGGGCTAGGTAGACCGAACCGCCTGCTAACACACGCCTGACCAAGGTAACAGTCACCAGAAGGACAACCTTCAGGGTAAGGACATCCAGACAGCGTCCTGAATAGGACCAAGGGACAATACTGCAAGCAGATGGAATGAATTCAATTTCAAACCCAACAGGGACCATAGGAGTACAGGGAGGACGCACATGAGCACCCCCTGAATGAAGTCTTAACCAAGGAAGACTGAACCAGAGACTGCTAAGGCAAGGTGGACAGGGCAGAGCCTGACACATCAGAGAACTGAGCTGGGGAACCAACTCCAATTCATGCTGAAAGTCACACTGGAAACCTGGGAACCGAGAACGTCCAACAAGAGAACTAGACTTGCCCCAATAAATGTGGGTATGTCATACCCTACAATAATAGAAGAAAACGAGAAGAGGCTTACTCCTAGCCTTCCCATAGTCGCAAACACCGAGACAGCTAAAACTTGTCTCCATCAAGATGTATGTTTCAGCAGTCAGATCGACTAGGCCAGGGACCATGAATGATAGTGACAAAGGGCCCTGAGTGATCAACTGGCACTCCTGGCAAGGTGCAGAACTACTGACCAGAGTACCATGTCTGCAGCCACACTACACTAGGTCAACTGGGGGCCACCAGAATCACTGGTCCCCTCACCAGAGTAATCTTCCGCATAACCCTGCCTAGCAGAGGGAATGGAGAAGGACATACAGAACCAAACATCCTGTCAAGACGGCACTAAAGGCATCCGGACCACTGACATAGGATCCTGGAACAGGGAACAAAGGCCGATAGCCTGTGAAGGTGACGGAACCCAACAGATCCACGCCAGAGCTAATATCACTTAACATGCAGGGAGCATTGTCTCCGCCCAAAGGGAACAGACACTCCCTGGAAGGTCCGCCAGCTCCAGGCCCCTTCCAATGGTTAACGGACGGACCGAGCACCCCCAGCCTGGCAATTCCAGAAGGGGAGCGGTCAAGCGAGAAGAGTCAACTAAAAAACGCTCACCGTTTAGACTTCAATAGGCGTAAGGACCCTCTAAGGGCCCCACCAACACCAGAATCGCAGGGGGGTTCGGAAGAAACCGTCCCATTCAACCTGAAAGGTTGGCATCCATGGTGGCCGTTTCCAGAAAAAGGGCAAGGGGGAACTACCCCTAGACAGGCCCCTCGCGTTCAACCATTTTCAAAAGAAAATCGTCATACAGGTGGGAAGGCCCACAGGCCCTGCTCCAAGGGTGCTGGATCCCTGTCCTATGTTACCAATAGAAGTCACAGACGGGCTCAAGGGGAACTGAGCATAAGGGACTTCTTTAGCTACTCGTGCTCCTGCCGAGCAAGTTAACAACGGCCCACCAGTCGCATCCCTGCCTGGTGTTAAGAAACCGGGACAGTAGTGAGGGACTGGGCCCATGAGACCAGAATGCCCACCTAATTGCTGAGAGGGGGAGAATCTGGTTTGAACCTGATCCAGAATCATTCCTATTAATGGAGTTACCACTTTAGGGAACAGCGAGGACTCGAGGTGATTGAACACCCATCCAAATGACTCCCAATAGCCCACCAGCCGGGTATCCAACTATCCTGACGCAGAGACAGGGAAGTGAGGAAGGGCGTCCAGGTAAACATCGCGCAGACGTCCCTTGGTCTCATCAGAGACATCACCATCGACAGCACTTGAGTGAACACTCTGGGAGTTGAAGAAAGGCCAGATAACAGGGCCACAATTAACAGTCTTGGACTTCCAACACGAACCTGGAGAGCCTCAGAGATCTGAGGGCACAGGAATGTAAACATAAGCATTGAAGAGTGCCCCGGGCGGCAAGACGTCCACAGGGCGCAAGGTGCTGATGACCCAACTCAAGAGTTTCCATGCAGGAAAACTGACTAATTAGAGAATTGCTGTGAATCCAGAATGGGCCACCCAACCCATCCCTTGGGGGGCTGTGGAAGATGGTATAGCGGCCCTTGCCTCTGCCCATTACGGGCAATCTGCAAGAGACCCTCAGACCTTGCAGGCCTAGCATGGCCTGTGCCAGCAACTGAACAGGGGCAGGGACCAGGAGTACCTGGGGCCTGATAAAAACTGGGGAAGGCCGTGCAGCAAACTCTATCCTGTATCTGGAGGACACAACCTCCTGAATCCACCAGAGTGAGGCGAAATGCCTCCTGATAAGAGCAAGGTGCTGCAGCCATCCCCTCACCCAGCCGGGCGAGGGCGCCCCATCATGCTTGAGGGGGTTTGGTGGAAGATTTGGGCTTAGCCCCGCAGGAGGGGCCAGAGCATTGCCTGCTGCTCGTGGGGCAGGAGTCTGCCCCAAAAATCCGGAAAGACACCCCTGGTTCCTGTTTAACACTAAGGTAGGGGGGAGGAGGGGTGCTCCTGCCTCAAGGGGGCCGGGACAGCAGTCTGCGAAGGGGTGATTTGCCCTTTTTACCGAACAGGTCTAGACGGGCCCCAAATAGGCGTTGCCCTCTGAAGGGGAGTCCAGTAAGAGTCTTTTTAGTAGCATCATCAGAACCCCACTGTCGCAGCCAGAGCAAGCGACGAATAGCCACCGCAAGGGCGGAAGTTCTTGCACACATTCTAATCGCGTCATCTAGCGCTAATAGAATAAACTTCACAAATACATCACAATTGGAAAGTGCATTAAACACCTCCCAGGGGTGATGATCGAGCAATTTTTTGATGAGGGTTCTAGCGGCCACCGCAGTATTGGCTGCGGCACAGACCGGACGCATCGCCGTCCCGGCACAAGAAAAGGCATGGGAGGCCAGCAGCTCAATGCGCCGGTCCTCAGCATCCCGAAGGGCACAATAGGCAGGGGTTGTAATAAAGGGGGGGTTAGGGACCCCTATGATCGGCGCATCCACCACGGGGGATGATGACTAGCAATTAACCACCTCAGGGGGGAAAAGGGTATTTCCTATCCCAGTCCCCCTGGAAGTTTACTAGGGCATTCCCAGTCTTTGAGCACAAGGGCATGGTAATGAGCCTGCTCTAAGAATTCCAAACGTGCAGTCGCAGTATGGAAACTCTCCCCTCTAGGCTTGGGGACCTGACCGGGGGAGAGATAGACAGTGCCTTAAAGACCTTAAGCAACAGGTCGTCAGTGTCACACTGGCCCCAGTATTCCGGGCCAGAATCATCATGACTCCTCGGCCTCTCATCAGAAGAGCCTGAGTCAGAGAACAACTCCCCTTCATCAGAAGGGGTATAGGCACACGGAGTAGCAAACCCCTCAGTTCTCATAGAGCATACAGAAACATGGGGCGACAGGTGCCGCTTTCTACCAGGGCCCATTCACTCTGACAACTTAGCAATCTGTTCAGCCATAGGCAGCCTGGAAGGGCCCGCAGGCTGCAATTCCCCACTTGTAGGCGACTCAGCAGGAGAGAGATTTAAGCCTGGGGAGATAGGTGAATTGAAGCTAGGTGTAGCCACTGGCCGACCTGATTGCAGGGCCAGGGCTTGCTCGGCACAGGGTACGCAGACCCGTGCCCTGCCAGCATCAGCATGGGGTTGTCCACACACTATACACCGCCGGTCTTGTCCCAGAGGGACCCCGGTCAAATAATTCTGAGAAGCCTCCATATGGTGATTAATCAAGGCACAATATGCCAGTAGGGATTTACACAATAAGTAACCCTGGATGCTCCAAAGACCCGCTATGGAAGTGGGAGAATTTTACAAGGCCCGCTTTAATTTTACACCGGGCCGGGAGAAGCCAATGGTGTTCACCAGTCTGAAAGACATAATGGGAATAAAGGGTGTCAGAAAATCGCCCGCGAGGGCACTTACAGACCCGGGGAGGAGGAGGACCGCCACCACGCGTGCATGCGACCAGCATCAAAATGGCGCCAAGGCGAACCTCGAAGGGCAGGCCTGAGCGGGCAGTGACGCGGAGCACGCCAACCTAGGTCCCCGCCCCCCCCCCCCGAAGAGCGCGAAGCTCTGAGGTAGATACAAACTGTTATGAGGAGCGAAGTGAATGGCAAACTTCGAGAAGATGATTTGCCAATGAAGACGCCGCAGCGTCTGAGGCGAGGTCGCCGCCCGGCGCCGCACATCCAGTAAAGGAAGAAGTGCGCGCGGCGGAGACAATTACACAGTAAGAACAAACAGCGCGGTTCTGACCCCAGGGATTCTAGTCCGGGTAAGACTAAGGCCATAACGTGTAAAACATACACTAAGACCTTACTACACACACACACACACACACACACTTTCTTTCCCCCCGGGCTACGGGGGAGGATGGCGACCCTTTGTACAGGGCCCACTGCTAAACGGGGCATGGGCAATAGTGCGGGAGGGGCATCCCCTAGAGGCTCACCAGCAGCCCTAAACCGCCTACCCTTTGGTGAGGGACTGCGGTGGAGCATGGCTCCGTTAAGCACGCATGGTGCTGCCTACCTTCACCCGACCAGCACAGCCCAGGCTGGGAGGCACATCACAGGGAGGACGGGTGGGAATAGTCCAACAGGGCCGCAGGCTTTAATAGCCCCGCTGTCACGGCCACCTCCTCACCTGTCCTACGCTCCCCCGCCGACTCCTCTCCACGGGCTGGGCGTCTGTTGCAGCCGGCGGCGGGTCGGCGTCGCTCCTGCCCGCCCGCCGCTCGGCTGTCACGAGCAGCCGCTCGGGCGGCTTCCTGCTCAGCAGCGTCGGGAGCGGTCGCACCGCTCTCTGTGCGGCGCGCTCCCGGCGCGTGTCCTCGTATACGCGCGCCTGGCTTCCACTTATGTCCTCCGGAGGCGATTAGTATGGGCCAATGAGCCCTTGCTGTTAGAGAGCATATGCCCAATAGTACTGTCCGCCTCCCTAATTCAAACTGGGCAATCAGACCAGAGATCCCATGTACACCAATCACTACACTCCCCCCTCAGCCAATCCAGTCAGCCCCCATCCTATAAAGGTTTACACCCTGCAGTTAGTCCTGGCCCGTTATAGCGTGCTACTGGGTGCGATTTTGATAGCTCTTCTCCTTGTGATTCCTGCCGTGTTTTTGACCATCCCTGATTGCCGCCTGGACCGACCTTGCTTGCTCTTTGACCACGATTCTGCCTGCTCCACTGTACCGCGAACTTCTGACCTCCCGTTGTGACCCTTGGCTTGCCCCTGACCATTCTTCCGTCTAACCCTTCTGTACCGTGCCTCCTCGGATTGACCACCCGTGTATGACCCCTGTCCGTTTATTGCTACTCAGTCTAGTCCCTGGATTCATCTGCCTTCCCCTGCATAAGTCAGCATCCTTTGTGCTAACAAGACCTGGGGGCAACCGTGTCCGGTGAGGCGTGTCTAGCGTCCCGGCAAACGGGGGCTTACTATAGGCGAAGAAAGCAGCGGAGATTGGGGGTTGCTGATTTATTGGAAGGTGGGTGTCTCCGGGACCTGACATATTATAACGGGCCACAAGAAAAATACCTTCTAGATGGAAGAACTGATACAACAGGTTCAAGCCATGGCCACCGCCATCAACCAGCTGGCTCAGCGAGTGGCAACTCAGGAGAGTCGTCAGATGCCTGCGCCAGTGGATCCTAGTCCTGCCATCGAGCCCAAGATTCCTCTCCCGGAAAAATTTCTCGGGGATCGGGCAAAGTTTTCTAACTTCAAGAACTCTTGTGAGCTCTACTTCCGCCTTCGACCCCACGCGTCTGGATCAGAAGCGCAACGTGTCGGCCTGGTCATTTCACTTCTCCAGGGCGACCCACAGACCTGGGCGTTTGGGTTAGCTCCGACTGATGAAGCCTTGCAGTCGGTCTCCTCATTTTTCTCGGCTATGGAACTTCTGTATGCTGACCCAGATCGGGCTGCGACAGCGGATTCTAAATTACCGAACCTGAGACAGGCCAAACGTTCTGCTGAGGAGTACAGCGCGGAATTTCAGCGATGGGCTATAGATTCTAAATGGAACGATCCAGCTTTATGTAGCCAATTTAGGATTGGACTCTCTGAGAACATCAAAGACACCCTGGTGAATTATCCTTTGCCTAAAAGCCTGGACGAATACATGCAGCTGGCCATCAGGGTGGATCGACGTCTCCGAGAGAGACGCCAGGAAAGAGGCAAGGACCAACCTTGGGGATCCTCACGCCAAGAGCCAAGCTTTAAGGGGGCAGCCATTTCCTCTCCTTCCTTGTCGCATGAGGAACCGATGCAGCTTGGAGTAACCCATCTCTCTCAGGCGGAGAAGGTTCGGCGCAGATCCCAAGGCCTCTGCCTCTATTGTGGTAATCCAGGTCATTTTGCCAAGACCTGCCCAAACAAGGCTCCGGTGGCGGGAAACTTCAACGCCTAGATCCTGCTGAGGGACTTCATCTAGGCGGTCAGGTATCTTTCCCTCCTGATAATCGTGTACTCCTACCCGTTACACTCTCTTGGGGTCCTTCCCGGACTATTGCCTCCGCCTTCGTTGATAGTGGAGCGGCTGGCAATTTCCTGGATAGATCCCTAGCCATCACTCTTGGAATTCCGTTAATTCCTTTAGAAAATCCCCTTCGGGTCCTGGCGGTCAATAATAAGCCCATTGAGGGGGGGTTGGTCTCCTACAAGACTCCTTGGGTAAATTTAGTCGTAGGATCTGCCCACTCGGAAGAAATAGAATTTCTGGTTATTGAAAGTCCCGTATCCCCTATTGTTTTGGGATTTCCCTGGTTAAAGGTCCATAACCCAGTGATAGATTGGAGGTCTGGGGATCTGGTGAAATGGAGTCCTTCTTGTCAAATTCATTGTTTCTCCATATCTCTTAGGTCCACACCTATCGTCCTTGATGGTTTACCTCCAGTCTATGCAGATTGGGCAGACGTATTTTCGGAAAAATCTGCTGATATTCTTCCACCCCATAGGGCCTACGACTGTCCTATTGAGTTACTCCCAGGTATTATACCCCCTAGAGGGAAACTATATAATCTCACTAGATCTGAAGAGCAGGCTATGAAAGCTTATATTACCGAGAACCTCCAGAAGGGTTTTATCCGTCCTTCCACCTCTCCTGCCGGTGCTGGGTTCTTCTTCGTCGAGAAGAAGGACGGCGGCTTACGCCCCTGTATAGACTACCGAGGGTTAAATAAGGTTACTGTAAAGAATAGATATCCACTACCTTTAATCAATGACCTCTTTAATCAGGTCTCTGGGGCCCAGGTCTTCTCCAAGTTAGACCTTCGAGGGGCATATAACCTTATTCGCATACGTCAGGGGGATGAATGGAAGACAGCCTTCAATGTAAAAGATGGGCATTATGAATATTTAGTGATGCCATTCGGGTTATGTAATGCTCCTGCAGTGTTTCAAGATTTTGTCAATGACATATTTCGTGATTTTTTGGGTCAGTTTCTCGTGGTCTATTTGGATGACATACTGATTTTTTCCCGCTCCCTGGTGGAGCACCGTCAACATGTCAAAGCGGTGTTGCAGAGATTGCGGGAAAATCGTCTGTATGCTAAAATCTTCAAATGTGTTTTTGAAGTGTCTGAAATTCCGTTCCTAGGTTTCATAATCTCCAAGCGGGGGTTAGTGATGGATCCCTCCAAGGTTTCAGCTATTATGGAGTGGGAACAACCTAGAACCCTAAAGGCGCTTCAGAGATTTTTAGGATTTGCGAATTTTTACAGGCAATTTATAAAGGGTTTCTCGTCCATAGTAAGTCCTTTAACAGATCTCACGCGTAAGGGCGCTTTTGTTGAGGAGTGGCCTCCCTCAGCTAAAAACGCCTTTCAAGTGTTAAAAGAGACTTTCACCTCCGCTCCCATTTTGATACATCCTGATACCCGGCTTCCATTTCTATTGGAGGTTGACGCCTCGGAACTGGGAGTAGGAGCTGTTCTTTCTCAGTATGCGGGCAATCCTGAGAAACTACATCCTTGTGCATTCTTCTCTCGCAAATTTTCACCCGCCGAACGCAATTACGATGTTGGTAATAGGGAACTATTGGGTATTAAACTGGCCTTTGAAGAATGGCGTCACTGGCTTGAAGGTTCCCTACACCCTATCACTGTATATACTGATCACAAGAATCTAGAGTATTTAGAGTCCGCCAAGAGACTCAACTCCCGTCAGGCGCGCTGGGCACTCTTCTTTTCTCGATTTAATTTTATTATCACCTATAAGCCGGGGAAGAAGAATGCCAAAGCAGATGCCCTATCCCGTAATTTCGGGGATTGTAAGGACCAGAGTGGTCCTCCAGAATCGATTTTGCCTTTAGGTTGTGTTGTGGCTACTCTTCTCCCTGACTTGTCTAGCTCGTTAATGCCATTTCAGGTTGATTCCCCTCCTGGTAAACCCTCTGATTGTTTGTTTGTTCCACCTCACTTGCGTCTGGCCGTTTTACAGGAACTACATGATGCCAAGTCTGCCGGTCACTTAGGCGTTCGGAAGACCTTGGCTATCGCCAAACGTCATGTCTGGTGGCCCACCATCCGACGCGATACTTCCGCCTTTGTCGGAGCATGTCCGGTATGTGCTCGGAGTAAAGCCACTCATTGGTCTCCTGCTGGATTATTAGTTCCTTTAGAAATCCCCACTGAACCATGGTCGCACATATCCATGGATTTTATTGTTGATCTTCCTCCATCACAAGGGAATTCTGTAATTTGGGTGGTGGTGGACCGCTTCAGTAAAATGGCACACTTTATTCCATTGATAAAACTTCCGTCGGCACCGGATTTAGTACAGTTATTCATTAAACATGTTTTTCGCCTCCATGGTCTACCGCAGAATATTGTTTCAGATCGAGGAGTTCAGTTTGTATCCCGTTTTTGGAAAGCTTTCTGCAATCGTTTAGGTATTAAAGTGTCGCTCTCTACCGCCTATCACCCTCAGTCTAACGGACAGACTGAACGGGTAAATCAATGTTTAGAGCAATATCTACGCTGTTTCGTGTCCGATCGCCAAGAACAATGGGCGGAATTCATCGAATTTGCAGAATTCGCCTTTAACAATGCGCCGAGTGAATCTACTAGGTTTTCGCCTTTCTTTTGTAATTACGGTAGAAATCCTAAGGCATCATCTTTTTCTGGTCCTTCCTCCAACTTGCCGGCCTTGGAGGAATGGCTACGAGAAAGGACTAAAGTGTGGTCTGAGATACAGACTAACTTAAAGAAAGCCTCTAAAACTTATAAAATCTTTGCGGACCGACATAGGTCACTAGAACCACCATTTCAGGTGGGTGATTGGGTCTGGGTCTCTACTAGAAATATTGCCCTTCGGCAACCCTCGTCTAAGCTAGGGCCTAAATTTATCGGTCCTTTTCCTATTATTGATAAACTAAGCGACGTTACCTTTAAAGTCAAGTTACCTTCATCCATGAGAATTCCGTCGTCCTTTCATGTTTCTTTGTTAAAATCTGCCAAAAATATTCAGGTGTCGTCTCCTCCTCCGATCATAGTGGAAGATGAGCCTGAATATGAAATTAATAGAATACTCGACGCTCGGGTGCTTCAAAACTCTTTACAGTATTTAATAGATTGGAAGGGTTTTGGTCCTGAGGAAAGGTGTTGGGTACCGGCCAAGGATGTCCATGCCAAAACCCTTATTAATAGGTTTCATCGTGAGAATCCGGATAAGCCTGGTAAGGGTCCAGAGGCCCCTCGTGAAGGGGGGGGTAGTGTCACGGCCACCTCCTCACCTGTCCTACGCTCCCCCGCCGACTCCTCTCCACGGGCTGGGCGTCTGTTGCAGCCGGCGGCGGGTCGGCGTCGCTCATGCCCGCCCGCCGCTCGGCTGTCACGAGCAGCCGCTCGGGCGGCTTCCTGCTCAGCAGCGTCGGGAGCGGTTGCGCCGCTCTCTGTGCGGCGCGCTCCCGGCGCGTGTCCTCGTATACGCGCGCACGCGCGCCTGGCTTCCACTTATGCCCTTTGGCGGCGCTGTGCACAGCGCGCCCGCCGGAGGTGATTAGTATGGGCCAATGAGCCCTTGCTGTTAGAGAGCATATGCCCAATAGTACTGTCCGCCTCCCTAATTCAAACTGGGCAATCAGACCAGAGATCCCATGTACACCAATCACTACACTCCCCCCTCAGCCAATCCAGTCAGCCCCCATCCTATAAAGGTTTACACCCTGCAGTTAGTCCTGGCCCGTTATAGCGTGCTACTGGGTGCGATTTTGATAGCTCTTCTCCTTGTGATTCCTGCCGTGTTTTTGACCATCCCTGATTGCCGCCTGGACCGACCTTGCTTGCTCTTTGACCACGATTCTGCCTGCTCCACTGTACCGCGAACTTCTGACCTCCCGTTGTGACCCTTGGCTTGCCCTGACTACTCTTCCGTCTAACCCTTCTGTACCGTGCCTCCTCGGATTGACCACCCGTGTATGACCCCTGTCCGTTTATTGCTACTCAGTCTAGTCCCTGGATTCATCTGCCTTCCCCTGCATAAGTCAGCATCCTTTGTGCTAACAAGACCTGGGGGCAACCGTGTCCGGTGAGGCGTGTCTAGCGTCCCGGCAAACGGGGGCTTACTATAGGCGAAGAAAGCAGCGGAGATTGGGGGTTGCTGATTTATTGGAAGGTGGGTGTCTCCGGGACCTGAGATCCGCTCACCTATGAGAGAGAGATACATCATGTCTTCACAGTCAGCACTGCACAGAAATCTGGGGATTTGTGGGAGGTCCCTGGGTATTTGAAGGGCCGGGAGGAGCCCGTTTTTCCATGTCTCTGCAATGCAGCGCCATCTGGCGGAGGATAACCCAAGTGTAAGTATTATATCTGGAGCAGGACGTACTGTATTCTAAGAATAAGGTCTTAACCAGACAATGGTTGGCAAAGGATCTTTGGAAGAAAATGGCCAAAGCTGAAACATGACCTTTGAGGGCACTAAGTTGAAGACCCAAATCCAAACCATGTTGCGGGAATTCCAGAATCCTGGGGATAGAAAACACCCGACAGGGAAGGGACTTAGACTCACACCAGGCAATGTAAGCATGCCATACCCTATAGTAGATAGATGACGAGGACTTCTTCCTAGCCCGAATCATGGTATTAACAACAGAAGCAGGCAGCCCCTTTTCCATCAAGATGGAGGTTTCAGCAGCCAGGCCGTTAAAGCCAGCGTTTGTAAATTGGGATGGCACAGCTGCCCCTGAGTGAGCAGATCTGGAAACTTGGGCAGGGCGTACTGATCTACTGCCAACTGCACGATGTCTGCGAACCACACTCTTCTTGGCCAACAGGGGGCCACCAGAATGGTTGGCACCCCTCCTGGGATATCTTGCGCAACACCCTGCCCAGCAGAGGAAACGGAGGGAACACATAAAGGAGCTGCTAGTGCATCCATGGCCAAGGCCAGAGGGTCCAGGGAAAGAGAGACAAAGACTGGAAGCTTGTGATTGTGACGGGACGCAAACAGATCCACATCCGGCTGCCCCCAGCGGTGGCACAGGGAGCGAAAAACACCCTGCTGCTGAGGGACCATTCTCCCAGACGAGAGGTCCCCCTGCTGAGGGAATCTGCCTCCAGATTCTCCACCCCCGGAATGTACACAGCTGAGATGCAGGGAACATTCTCCTCCGCCCAAGACAGTATCAGGGACACTTCCTTGAGGGCCCTCTTACTCAAGGTCTCTCCCTGATGATTAATGTAGTCAATCGCCGTCAGGTTGTCCAAGCGGATCTGAACCGCCCCACCCCGAAGGTGTGGAGTCAACTGGGCGAGAACCAGCCTTATCGCCCTCAGTTCCAGAATGTTGATTTCCAGAAGCCCCCCAACCTGTCAGACTGGCATCTGTGGTGACTGTCTCCCAGCAAGGGGCCAGAAAGGATCTGCCCAGATGCCCGGATGGAGGGATGACAGCAAGACAGAAGAAGCCTGGCTTGAGCTTGAAGACTCTCCACCTTCTGCTGAGGGAGAAGAATCTTGACCTGAAATGTATCCAGAGTCATGCCCAGAAAGGACATCACCAGAGACGGGGACAGGGAAGACTTGGGGTGGTTGATCACCCAGCCGAAGGACTCCAGTGTGGACACCACCAGCTGAGTATCCAGCTCGGCCTGTTGGAAGGACTGAGACGTGATGAGAATGTCGTCCAAGTAAGGAAGGATGCGAATGCCCTGAGATCTCAGCAGAGCCATTACGTCCGCCAGCACCTTGGTGAATACCCTGGGAGACGAGGTGATACCGAAAGGCAAGGCCACAAATTGGTAGTGCTGATCCTCCAGAGCAAACCTGAGGAATCTCTGATGAACTGGAAAGATTGGTACATAAAGGTAAGTGTCCCTGAGGTCTACAGAGGTCATGAAGTCGCCCGGGCGCAGTGAATTGACTGCTGAGCGCAGGGTCTCCATGCGAAAATGATTGAATCTGACAAATTTGTTGAGGCGCTTTAAATCCAGGATGGGTCTGAGGGACCCATCCTTTTTCGGAACATTGAAAAGATTGGAATAGAAGCCTCTGCCCCTTTCCCTGAAAGGCACCGGGCAGGTAACCCCCAAATCCAGAAGGTTTTGGACAGCAAGGCACAGACCCCGAGTTGACCGGGGGTTCTGAGCCATCCGGGATGTGATGAATCTTGGGGGCGGCCAGGCTGCAAACTATCTTGTAACCGGAGGACACCACCTCCTGAATCCACCGGTCTGAGACGTGAAGCCTCCAGACGTGAGCAAAGAGCCGAAGCCATCCCCCCACCCGGATGCGTGAGGGCGCCCCTTCATGCCTGAGGGGGCTTGGGGGAGGATTTTGGCTTGGGACTCCAGGAGAGGCCGGGGCGGCCACGTCCTCTGCCCCTACCTCAATGGTCTCCGCGAGCCCCAGCAAAGGAGACTTCTCGACCAGTTCTGGAACCACGGAAGGGTGGGAGAAAGGCACCCATCTCCCGAAAGGACCAGGACGGCCTCCTACGTTGAGGTAACCTACCGCCCCTGGCAAACAAATCCAAGCGTTCACCAAAGAGGCGCAGTCCCTTGAAGGGGAACTCAGTGAGAGCATTCTTAGCAGCATTATCAGCGACCCACTGACGTAGCCAGACAGAGCGGCGTATAGCCACCAACAGGGCAGAAGTCCTACCACACATTCTAATGGCATCATCCATGGCAGAGAGAATATATGCAATAAATTCCTCGCAAAGCAGGAGAGCTCCATACTCTTCTCTTCCCGCATCCTCAGATGCCCCATCCAAGAGACACTTAAGCACCCCGTTAATAGCAACAGCAGCCACAAAGGCATGACAGGCCGGTCCTCAGCATCCCGCAGGGTAGTAGTGTCAGGAGAGTACATGACAGATGTATTGGACAACCCGAGAACGCGCGCATCCACCTCGGCAGGACATGACCAACGTTTAATCACATCAGCGGGAAAGGGATACCTCTTGTCCCAACTCTTGGGCACCCCGGGCAGCTTGCTAGGCCGTTCCCATTCCTTGAGCACTAGATTATTAAAGTGAGACTCCTCAGGGAACTCCCAGCATGGCTTAACCGTATGAAAAAGCTTACTTAGCTGCTGCGGAGCCATTGCAGGAGGAGAAATACAAAGCACTTCAAATATGTGACTCAGCAATCTGTCATCAGGGAATCACGGGTCTTCCCCAAAGGGAGACCCGGTACCACCATATATCTTAGGTTGTTCCTCAGAGGATTCTGAATCAGAAAACAATTCCCCCTCCTCAAGGGGTAAGGGCCTGACAGTGAGTAAGGTCCCTTATCCTCTACAGGGAAGAGGCAACCCGCGGGTGATAAATGCCGCTTCTTAGCAGAGATGTAAGCGTGGGGGGGTAGGCGAAGCCAGAGGGGGTGCGGCATCAGGCCCAGTAACAGACAACCCAGACTGCAGCGCAAGCACCTGCTGGGCGCAGGGTACACACACCCTGACATCATCACTTATAGGGGATACCCCACACGCAACACATAGCCGGGCTTGTCCCGAAGAAACCCCAAGCGCATCCCCAGAAGCCTCCATATGGTGATTAGAGTGGCACAACAGGCCAATATAGGGTTAACGCTAATGATAGCAACCCGGGAAGCCCTAAAAGCCCGCTAGGGAGGTGGGAGATATAATAGCAATAGCCTTAACTAAAAGGGAGAGGACCGGGAGAAACCACAATGAAGTCTACCCGCCTGAAAGACATAAAAAGACATCCCCATAAGAATAGAACAATAAAATATATAAATAAAGCCACCCCGCAGGGGCACTCACGGACCACGGTAGGAAACAGCAGACACGCAGCACGAGGAAGGTAAAATGGTGTCCGCATATACCTCGAGGGGCGGGCTGCAGAGAAGTGATGCGGAAAACGTCATCCGCAGAGCCCGCTCCCCCCCGAAGAGCGCGAAACGCGCCCACGTGATCCCGCTTTCCAATGACGGCGCGAGAAGGCGAGAGGGGGCATCCCACAAGGCTCACCGCAGGCCTATACCGCCTACCCATGTCAAAGCAGGGACTGCGGTCGGAGCAGCGCTCCTCAGCACCTGACCCCGGTGCTGCCTACCTTCACCCGAACCAGTCAGCCGAGGCTGGGAGGCAGTGGGTTCGGAACGGGTGGGAATAGTCCTGCAGGCTGGTAAGCCCCGCTCACCTGCGCAGAATAAAGAGCCATCTTCTATCTTCACAGTCCAGACTGCAGATAAGAACTGGGGAATTTGTGGGAGGTCCCCGACTTATGTAGGGCCGGGAGGAGCCACAAGCTGTTTTCTGCAGTCCAGCGCCATCTTGTGGATGTATTACCCATGTGTAAGGAATATTCTGGAACAGGACGTGCTGTATACTTAGAATAGAGGTTCAGGATTATTCTTTCACTGCACTTAATATGAGCCTATTAAAGGGGACCTCCTGTCTGACTAATGTTTTAAAGCAGGCAAACTGGGGGTTTAACATACCAATCCAGATGCCAAGGAGACAGGAAGTAATCTTAGAGACAGGGCCGGGACTAAAGGGTTTTGGTCCGCTTTAAGGGAGACCTCTAGCTTTACCTACAGATTTTTTTAAAATTCAAGATTATTCTTTCACAGCACCTTATATAATTTAGTTAAAGGGGACCTCTAGCATGGGGCGTCCCATATCGGGAGACAGGCAATCGCTTAGCCCTGCAGTCTTCCAATGCAGTTAATAGTTAAAGGGGACCTCCCTTTAGTTAAAGGGGCCAAGGAGACAGGGAATCATCTTTGAGACTCCACAGCTGGAACTGAAGGGTTTTGGTCCGCTTTAAGGGAGACCTCTAGCTTTACCCACAGATGTTTTAAAGAAGTTCAAGATTATTCTTTCACAGCACCTAATATAATTTGGTTAAAGGGGACCTCTAGCATGAAAAATGCTAAAGCGGGGCGTCCCATATCGCGATGCCAAGGAGACAGGCAATCGCTTAGCCCTGCAGTCTTCCAATGCAATTAATAATTAAAGGGGAACTCTAGCATGACAAATGTTTTAACTCGGGCAAACCATAGGGGGGCATCCCGTTATTGGAAACAGGGAACCGCCTGATCGTAGAGTTTTTTTTTTTTAGATTCCAGGGCTGGGACTAAAGGGTTTTGGTCCGCTTTAAGGGAGACCTCTAGCTTTATCGACAGATGTTTTAAAGAAGTTCAAGATCTTTCACTGCACTTAATATGATTGTATTAAAGGGGACCTCTACCATGGAAAAAGAATGTTAAAGTGGCAATGCCACAGTGGCAATCGTCTGGGATGCAGACCAAAACCCCTTAGTCCGGCCCTGGCTTTAAGGGACACCTCTACCATGGAAAATGAATGTTAAAGTGGGGCATCCCATATCGGATGCCACAGTGGCAATCGTCTAAGACGCCAGGGCCGGGACTGAAGGGTTTGGTCCACTTTAAGGGAGACCTCTAGCTTTACCTAAAGATGTTTTCATGTTTAAGATTATCCTTTCAATTCAAGTAATACGATTCTGTTAAAGGGGACCCCCGGCATGACATTCAAAGGTTTTCAAGGAGGTAAAGGAGACCTCTAGCTTTACATACAGATGTTTCCAACATATTAAAGGGGGATTCTTCTTCTGATCCATAGATACATTATTCTTTCACTTTTACGGCACCTTATATAATTTATCTGAATACTTTTATCTGTGGGTTACCAGATAACCACAGAAACTTCTTCTGCCCTGACAAAATATATGCCGCACACTAGAGATACTATATGTTATAATTATTTATTTAGCAAAAATTCTACATAACCAACATATAATACATACATTTAAAAAACAAAAATAAAAGCCCCAGAAGACTGGGGCAGGACGGACCTCTAATAATCAATAACATTCAGAAATTCCCTCAAAGATCTTAGTCATGCAATTTAATAATACCCCAAAAAATAATCAATGAAAACGTGCCAATAGTCTCAATTAATATATTCACAAAATCTGATGAAGCGGTGAGGTCATCACCACGCAACGCGTCGTGGGTGTCTTTGGTTAGGGACGGCTCTGACCACTCGGCGATGTATTAAATGCTCTATTGCTCATTACTTTGAATATTCATGCTCTTCTTTATAGAGAACTGTCTGTATTTATTTAGGCACTGTATTTCTTGCAGCACTTTATAGCATTGAACAGTTAGTTAGCACTTGTCACTTTATTGCACTGGTCACTTTTTATGAGGATTCAGCACAGAGAATAATAGGTTGTTTTTTATAGTTGTATTTGGGGATTTTTTTGTGAATATATTAAATCGAGACTATTGGCACGTTTTCATTGATTATTATTTTGGTATTATTAAATTGCATGACTAAGATCTTTGAGGGAACATTTAACTATTTCTGAATATTATTGATTATTAGAGGTCCGTCGTGCCCCTGTCTTCTGGGGCTTTTATTTTTGTTTTTTAAATGTATGTATTATATGTTGGTTATGTAGAATTTTTGCTAAATAAATAATTATAACTACCGTATATTATATTTTGTCAGGGCAGAAGAAGTTTCTGTGGTTATCTGGTAACCCACAGATACAAGTATTCAGACATAGTAGAGGTACTCTGCCCCTTGCCAGCACCTACTCTCATATAGAGCGATGCAGGACCAGTCTTTTTGGCACCTTATATATAATTTAGTTAAAGGGGACCTCCAGCCTGACAAATGTAAACTCGGGGTTTAACGTAGGCAGGCATCCCAAATGGGGATTCCACAGAGGGAATCTTCTCCAGGGATTTTGGTCCGCTTTAAGGGAGACCTCTAGCTTTACCCACAGATGTTTTAAAGTTCCAGATTATCCCTTCAATTCAAGTAATATGATCCCGTTAAAGGGGTTCCCCGGCATGACATTCAAATGTTTTCAAGGCGGTAAAGAGGGATTATTCCCTCCCCGTTAAAGGAGACCTCCAGCTTTACATACAGATCTTTCCAACACATTAAAGGGGGATTCTTCTTCTGATCTGTGGATACATTATCTGACTAAAGGGGACCCCCGGCATGACATTCAAAGGTTTTCAAGGAGGTAAAGGAGACCTCTAGCTTTACATACAGACTTTTCCAACATATTAAAGGGGGATTCTTCTTCTGCTCCATAGATACATTATTTGGCTAAATTATTCTTTCACTTTTACGGCACCTTATATAAATTTAGTTAAAGGGGACCTCCAGCCTGACAAATGTTTTAAATCGGACAAACTCGGGGTTTAACGTAGGCAGGCATCCCAAATGGGGATTCCACAGAGGGAATCTTCTCCAGGGCCGGGACTGAGGGATTTTGGTCCGCTATAAGGGAGACCTCTAGCTTTACCCACAGATGTTTTAAAGTTCCAGATTATCCCTTCAATTCAAGTAATATGATCCCGTTAAAGGGGAGCCCCGGCATGACATTCAAATGTTTTCAAGGCGGTAAAGAGGGATTATTCCCTCCCCGTTAAAGGAGACCTCCAGCTTTACATACAGATCTTTCCAACACATTAAAGGAGGATTCTTCTTCTGATCCGTGGATACATTATCTGGCTAAAGGGGACCCCCGGCATGACATTCAAAGGTTTTCAAGGAGGTAAAGGAGACCTCTAGCTTTACATATGGACCTTTCCAACATATTAAAGGGGGATTCTTCTTCTGCTCCATAGATAGAATAATCTAGCCAAATAATGTTTCACTTTTACGGCACCTTATATAAATTTAGTTAAAGGGGACCTCCAGCCTGACAAATGTTTTAAATCGGACAAACTCGGGGTTTAACGTAGGCAGGCATCCCAAATGGGGATGCCACAGAGGGAATCTTCTCCAGGGCCGGGACTGAGGGATTATGGTCCGCTATAAGGGAGACCTCCAGCTTTACATACAGATCTTTCCAACACATTAAAGGGGGATTCTTCTTCTGATCCGTGGATACATTATCTGGCTAAAGGGGACCCCCGGCATGACATTCAAAAGGTTTTCAAGGAGGTAAAGAGGGATTATTCCCTCCCCGTTAAAGGAGACCTCCAGCTTTACATACAGATCTTTCCAACACAATAAAGGGGGATTCTTCTTCTGCTACGTGGATACATTATCTGACTAAAGGGGACCCCCGGCATGACATTCAAAGGTTTTCAAGGAGGTAAAGGAGACCTCTAGCTTTACATACAGACCTTTTTGGTTCTTCTGCACCAAAATACATTATTTGGCTAAAGGGGAACCCCTGAAGTTTTGTCATGGTCCCCTGTGTGATGCCGACCCCTGCCCATGGCTGCTTTGTGCTCTGTGCGGAGGGAGAGGGGCGGAGGCTTGTAGTAAAGGACACAGGGAACCGAGCTGGTGACAGATTTATGAGCGGGGGAGACCTTTAATGAGCCATTCCTGCTAAACAGAGTGATGCCGACCTCGCTCCTGCCGGGACCTTCCTGTCCCCCGCTGACATTTATGGGCTCTGCGCCTGTGTGAAGGTGAAAAGGGGGAGAGCACCCCCCCCCACCCCCCCCCCGCTATTGTGCAAGGAATGGCGCGCTCCTTCAAGCTGAGCTAAAGTCATTTCAGGCATTTCTTTTTTTTAAGCTGACCTAAAGGCAAAAATGGCATTGTGGGCCTAAACCCCGTGTTGCAACTACGCGCCAGGAAGAGTTCACAGGACCACTAACCTCATCTCTCCCCTCACACCATCAGTGAGCCCTGCATCATAGAGAGATACTCACCTTTTCCTAGCAGAGCTCCATCTGATGGGGGACAGGAAACTAACCTTACCACACACCATCAGTGAGCCCTGCATTAGAGATACTCACCCTTTCCTAGCATGATGGGGGACAGTAAACTACTGCACCTCCCCCTCACACCATCAGTGACCCTGCATTAGAGAGAGAGACCTTTTCCTAGCAGAGCTCCATCTGATGGGGGATAGGAAACTACTGCACCTCCCCCCCCATATCATCAGTGACCCTGCATTAGAGACTCACCTTTTCCTAGCAGAGCTCCATCTAATGGGGGACAGGAAACTCACCTCACCTCACATCAGTGACCCTGCATTAGAGAGAGACTCACCTTTTCCTAGCAGAGCTCCATCTGATGGGGGACAGGAAACTCACCTCACCTCACAACATCAGTGACCCTGCATTAGAGAGAGACTCACCTTTTCCTAGCAGAGCTCCATCTGATGGGGGACAGGAAACTACTGCACCTCCCCCCTCACACCATCAGTGAGCCCTGTATTAGAGAGATACTCACCTTTTCCTACCTTCATCCAACATGGGGGCAGTTAAAGTGGACCAATCACTGCCTTGGCTGGCCCTAGAGTCTAAAAGATTACAGGGCTGTGTGAACCCCTGCAGTGGTCCCCAATCACCTAACCCTGCCGTCATGGGAGGAGCCACATCCTCTCCATCTCTGCGGCTGATGCGCGCTCCAGCGTCCAGCCATTCAGATAGGAGGGAAGCAGGACCCCGCGCACCCTCCCACAGGGAAACCGGGGATACGCTCGCTGGCGCTCCCTATGCCGACGCTCTAAACCTACACTTTATGCCATGCATTAGTATGTGCGGAATAAGCCATGTTTGGCCGAGCGACCGCACAGGCACCAATGCCTCCTCTACGTGGGTTGGATGCCATCGCCATATTCGCCCACCCATCCTGATGCCGCTGGCCCCTCCTCCACCTGGTTCTGATGTCATAGCTGCCTCCTTCACCCAGGTCCCATATCAACGCTTTATCTTCCCAATCCTGACGCCATCTCTCTCACTAGCGTTCAATGGCGTTGCCACTTCCTCCACCCAATCCTGGTGCAACCTTCTATGTCTGGTCCTGATGTCGCCGCCACCTGCTCTGTGGTCTCGGCGCCGCGCCGCTTCAAACTGATGGAGAAAGTGAGAACAAATCAAGGAAGAGAAAGAAAGAAAATAAATCAAGAAAGAAAGAGGGAAAGTGAGAACAAATCAAGGAAGAGAAAGAGGGAAAGAGAACAAATCAAGAAAGGGAAAGAAAGAGGGAAAGTAAGAGAAAAAAGAAAGAGAAAGAAGGAAAGAAAGAAAACAAACCAAGAAAGAGAAAGAAAGAAGGAAAGAGAGAGAACAAATCAAGAAAGAACAAATCAAGAAAAAGAAAGAAAGAAGAAAAGTGAGAACAAATCAAGAAAGAAAGAAAGAGTTGAATATGGCTAGAAAAAGGGAGGAATAAAATAAGGAAATCAGAGAAAGAAAGAGAAAAAAAGGAGTGTAGCGGGGGTGAGGTGGTAGGAGTGGGTCCGGGGTGAGGTGGTAGGAGCATATCCAGGGTGAGGTGGTAGGAGTGGGTCCGGGGTGAGGTGGTAGGAGCATATCCAGGGTGAGGTGGTAGGAGTGGGTCCGGGGTGAGGTGGTAGGAGCATATCCAGGGTGAGGTGGTAGGAGTGGGTCCGGGGTGAGGTGGTAGGAGTGGGTCCGGGGTGAGGTGGTAGGAGTGGGTCCGGGGTGAGGTGGTAGGAGTGTATCCAGGGTGAGGTGGTAGGAGTGTATCGGGGGTGAGGTGGTAGGAGCGTATCCGGGGTGAGGTGGTAGGAGCGTGTCCGGGGTGGGGTGGTAGGAGCGGGTCCGGGGTGAGGTGGTAGGAGCGGGTCCGGGGTGAGGTGGTAGGAGCGGGTCCGGGGTGAGGTGGTAGGAGCGTGTCCGGGGTGAGGTGGTAGGAGTGGGTCCGGGGTGAGGTGGTAGGAGCGTATCCAGGGTGAGGTGGTAGGAGCGTATCCAGGGTGAGGTGGTAGGAGCGGGTCCGGGGTGAGGTGGTAGGAGCGGGTCCGGGGTGAGGTGGTAGGAGCGGGTCCGGGGTGGGGTGGTAGGAGCGAGTCCGGGGTGAGGTGGTAGGAGCATGTCTGGGGTGAGGTGGTAGGAGTGGGTCCGGGGTGAGGTGGTAGGAGCGTGTCCAGGGTGAGGTGGTAGGAGTGGGTCCGGGGTGAGGTGGTAGGAGCGGGTCCGGGGTGAGGTGGTAGGAGTGGGTCCGGGGTGAGGTGGTAGGAGCGTATCCAGGGTGAGGTGGTAGGAGTGGGTCCGGGGTGAGGTGGTAGGAGCGGGTCCGGGGTGAGGTGGTAGGAGCGGGTCCGGGGTGGGGTGGTAGGAGCGGGTCCGGGGTGGGGTGGTAGGAGAGTGTCCGGGGTGAGGTGGTAGGAGTGGGTCCGGGGTGAGGTGGTAGGAGCGTGTCCGGGGTGAGGTGGTAGGAGCGAGTTCGGGGTGAGGTGGTAGGAGCGTGTCCGGGGTGAGGTGGTAGGAGCGTGTCCGGGGTGAGGTGGTAGGAGCGTGTCCGGGGTGGGGTGGTAGGAGTGGGTCCGGGGTGGGGTGGTAGGAGCGGGTCCGGGGTGAGGTGGTAGGAGTGGGTCCGGGGTGAGGTGGTAGGAGAGTGTCCGGGGTGAGGTGGTAGGAGCGGGTCCGGGGTGAGGTGGTAGGAGTGGGTCCGGGGTGAGGTGGTAGGAGCGGGTCCGGGGTGAGGTGGTAGGAGTGGGTCCGGGGTGAGGTGGTAGGAGCGTGTCCGGGGTGAGGTGGTAGGAGAGTGTCCGGGGTGAGGTGGTAGGAGCGGGTCCGGGGTGAGGTGGTAGGAGTGGGTCCGGGGTGAGGTGGTAGGAGAGTGTCCGGGGTGAGGTGGTAGGAGTGGGTCCGGGGTGAGGTGGTAGGAGCGAGTCCGGGGTGAGGTGGTAGGAGTGGGTCCGGGGTGAGGTGGTAGGAGCGAGTCCGGGGTGAGGTGGTAGGAGTGGGTCCGGGGTGAGGTGGTAGGAGCGAGTCCGGGGTGAGGTGGTAGGAGCGTGTCCTGGGTGAGGTGGTAGGAGCGTGTCCTGGGTGAGGTGGTAGGAGCGTGTCCGGGGTGAGGTGGTAGGAGTGGGTCCGGGGTGAGGTGGTAGGAGTGGGTCTGGGGTGAGGTGGTAGGAGCGAGTCCGGGGTGAGGTGGTAGGAGTGAGTCCGGGGTGAGGTGGTAGGAGTGAGTCCGGGGTGGGGTGGTAGGAGCGTGTCCAGGGTGAGGTGGTAGGAGCGAGTCCGGGGTGAGGTGGTAGGAGCGCGTCCTGGGTGGGGTAGTAGGAGCGCAGCCGGGGTGGAGTGGTAGGAGTCCGGGGTGGAGTGGCAGGAGCGTGCCCGGGGCGGGGTATAAGAGGAGCCGGTTGGGGATACCCCGGTTGCTCGGTGTTTGCAGTGTGGGGGGGGGGGGGGGAGACGTGGTGACTGATGGCGATAACAACCGTCGCATTAAGCTGAGCGCCTCCAAGTCGTTCCTGACAGCTGAGAGCCTTCGCCGCGTGGCGGGGGCGAGCGCAGTACGCCGCGTGCCGTCAGGCTAATTTGGCGGCGCGTTGACGGAGGCCTGTTCGCGCTCGGGTCCCGCACACCCCCGCCGTGGTGAAAACCCAAATTGCCGCCCCCCTGACCCCACGGTAACGACGCGATAACAGCTCGCTCATTAGCGAGGGCGCGCCGGCAATTAAGCACTTACAGGGGAAGCGACTAGTGCCCGTCACCCCGCTAATGACAAACGGGACACAGCGCCGCAGTGCCCGGGGGGGGGGGGGGGCCTGGGGGCATCCCCGGCCTCGGGCTTCCCCAGCGCCTAGACAAAGGCATAGCAGGGGTGTTCCCCTCAGACAACATTATAAAAGAGAGAGTAGTAGATACAGGGAACAGCCGCTCAGCAGAGGTCGTAATTGAATGTAAGTGTGCCGGAGATAAAAGGGCCATAGACAGATAGGGGCCACGTGCTCTGCTGCCATTACCCCTCTATGTTCTATATACAAAACTAGACCACAGCCATCAGTTATATAGGCTGGCCACATTCTCTGCTGCCACTACCCCTCTATGTTCTATATACAAAACTAGACAACAGCCATTAGCTATATAGGCTGAGGGGTCTTTTGTGGCCAGCCAGGATTTTGCTCCGCTTTATGGAGCGGGTCATCCCAAATTATGCCCCTTGTGGGAAGGTATTTGCCAGCCCTAAAGTCTCAGACTTCAGGATTACATTAAAGTGGACCAAAACCCACCGCTATCAATTCCCTCCCAGAATCGGGATGCCCCGCTGTGTGAAACCCCCCCGGGTCTCTGATATTTAATTCAGGATGCCCCTTGTGGGAAGGGCAGCGGCCATCCCTGGAATCTTTTGGATTCCAGGGCCAGTCTACCTGGATTTTGCTCCGCTTTATGGAGCGGGGCATCCCAAATTATGCCCCTTGTGGGAGGGTATTCGCTGGCCCTAAAGTCCCATTAGACTTAAGGATTACATTAAAGTGGACCAAAACCCACCGCGATCAATCCCCTCCCAGAATCGGGATGCCCCGCTGTGTGAACCCCCCAGGTTGCTAATACTTAATTCGGGATGCCCCTCGTGGGAAGGGCAGCGGCCATCCCTGGAATCTTTTGGATTATGGAGCGGGGCATCCCAAATTATGCCCCTTGTGGGAGGGTATTCGCTCTCTCAGACTTCAGGATTACACTAAAGTGGACCAAAACCCACCGCGATCGGTTCCCTTCCCCCTGGGGCATCCGGAATCGGGATGCCACGCTGTGTGAAACCCAACAGGTCACCGAAATTCAATTCGGGATGCCCATTGGAGGAATGGCAGTGGCCAACCTCCCTGGATTTTGCTCCACTTTATGGAGCGGGGAATCCCAAATTATGCCCCTTGTGGGAGGATATTCGCCGGCCCTAAAGTCTCAGACTTCAGGATTACATTAAAGTGGACCAAAACCCACCGTGATCGATTCCCTTCCCCTGGGACATCCGGAATCGGGATGCCCTGCTGTGTGAAACCCCCCCCCCAGGTCGCCCCATACACTTACCTTGCTTCCCGGTCCAATGGCACATGCGCAGGCCGCATCACCGCTATCCCTCTAGCAGGGCGCATGCTAGCGCCAGGCATCTGCTAGAGGGAAGCGGCCGCTTATCCAGCCACTTGCCTTAGACGGCGTGGCATCAGTGGCTCCGAGCGTCCGCGCATGCGCCGTAGGACCGGGAAGGGGTGAGTTGCGTTTGGCGATCTGGGGGGTTTCACACAGCGGGGCATCCCTGATCGCGGGAAAGGACCACAACACAGGATAGTCAAAATCCTGGGTTTTGGGCCACTTTAAAAGGCCAGTATGAGTGACAGTCGGTAGCCCGGAACAAAAAAAAAAGCCAATGTAGAGAGGCAACTCTCACACTCATAAATGTATCAAAAAATACATTTTTATTAATGACATATTTATAATCACTACATACAATACACTCAACATATTAAAATCCCGTAAAAACACATAAATGGGACAATAACACACAGGACAAACCAACATGAAGGTGTGTAGGCGATGGGGAGAGTCTCACCACACTAATGGATATCAAATACCTTGATATATGTGCTAAAATCATTCAACATAGTGTTCCAACAGTGCAACTGAGCATGTGCAAATCCTGCCTATGATCCGGATCACTATAAAATCTATATATTTATAAAGTACTAAACATGTGCAAATCCTGCCTATGATCCGGATCACTATAAAATCTATATATTTATAAAGTACTAAACATGTGCAAATCCTGCCTATGATCCGGATCACTATAAAATCTATATATTTATAAAGTGCTAAACATGTGCAAATCCTGCCTATGATCCGGATCACTATAAAATCTATATATTTATAAAGTGCTAAACATGTGCAAATCCTGCCTATGATCCGGATCATTATAAAATCGATATATTTATAAAGAACTAAACATGTGCAAATCCTGCCTATGATCCGGATCACTATAAAATCTATATATTTATAAAGTGCTAAACATGTGCAAATCCTGCCTATGATCCGGATCACTATAAAATCTATATATTTATAAAGTGCTAAACATGTGCAAATCCTGCCTATGATCCGGATCACTATAAAATCTATATATTTATAAAGTGCTAAACATGTGCAAATCCTGCCTATGGTCTGGATCACTATAAAATCTATATATTTATAAAGTACTAAACATGTGCAAATCCTGCCTATGGTCCGGATCACTATAAAATCTATATATTTATAAAGTGCTAAACACGTGCAAATCCTGCCTATGGTCCGGATCACTATAAAATCTATATATTTATAAAGTACTAAACATGTGCAAATCCTGCCTATGATCCGGATCACTATAAAATCTATATATTTATAAAGTGCTAAACATGTGCAAATCCTGCCTATGGTCCGGATCACTATAAAATCTATATATTTATAAAGTACTAAACGTGCAAATCCTGCCTATGATCCGGATCACTATAAAATCTATATATTTATAAAGTGCTAAACATGTGCAAATCCTGCCTATGATCCGGATCACTATAAAATCTATATATTTATAAAGTGCTAAACATGTGCAGATCCTGCCTATGATCCGGATCACTATAAAATCTATATATTTATAAAGTACTAAACGTGCAAATCCTGCCTATGATCCGGATCACTATAAAATCTATATATTTATAAAGTGCTAAACATGTGCAGATCCTGCCTATGATCCGGATCACTATAAAATCTATATATTTATAAAGTGCTAAACATGTGCAGATCCTGCCTATGATCCGGATCACTATAAAATCTATATATTTATAAAGTACTAAACATGTGCAAATCCTGCCTATGGTCCGGATCACTATAAAATCTATATATTTATAAAGTACTAAACATGTGCAAATCCTGCCTATGGTCCGGATCACTATAAAATCTATATATTTATAAAGTACTAAACATGTGCAAATCCTGCCTATGGTCCGGATCACTATAAAATCTATATATTTATAAAGTACTAAACATGTGCAAATCCTGCCTATGATCCGGATCACTATAAAATCTATATATTTATAAAGTGCTAAACATGTGCAAATCCTGCCTATGATCCGGATCAATATAAAATCTATATATTTATAAAGTACTAAACATGTGCAAATCCTGCCTATGATCCGGATCACTATAAAATCTATATAGTTATAAAGTGCTAAACATGTGCAAATCCTGCCTATGATCCGGATCACTATAAAATCTATATAGTTATAAAGTGCTACTAGTCAAACAATCAATTAAGAATTAATGTTCCCAACCATAACAACTCATAAACATATCAATCGACTCTATTCACCAATGAAAATATAATCACCTGTATATATTATTAAGCATCCCAAAGGGGAACCACTGATGTATATCACAATAGCAATCAAAAATAATATCACA